>JAHDVF020000333.1:3735000-4103670 GCA_022606425.2 Lepidostoma basale | reverse complement strand
ATGTGTATTATAAATTAACTGACTGCACACCGAAGATCCCGTGTTCGATTCCTGGCAATGACAGAGTGATTGTCACTGTCTTTGGTCTAGTGTAGTATTCACGTGACAATTAAATGGCGATAGCTTAGTCACCCATCACATGTCATAATAATCAATAGCTAAAAAATGTTGTATACAGTAATAACAGCGCCAACATCAATTGTTCTTTGGTCCGTCACGCAGAACCAACCTGCCTTTGGTGATGCCAGTAGGAAGAGCAATTCTCGTCAATCTCACAATCTAATCGTCTCGGATTTGGACATTTCAGTGTCAGTGAGGCAGTATTCATAAAAAAATATTACAAATTCTGGAAAGAGTACTGCCTCACTGACGTCGACATATTTGGGTTTCTTCTGATATGTACGAGAACGTTTTTTTTGGTTTCATGTTGTTATATCTTATCTTTGTAACACCGTTTTGTGTCCAAATGAGTCGCCTAAATGTTTTTCGTTTGTTATGTCTCATTTGTGTATTATAATAAAATAACCAGCTATGTACAAATGTGAAAAGCAACGGGAAACTATCACATTAAAGGCCCAAGTGACATCCCAAAAACCAGAAAAAACCAGCACTTTGCTATAAACCAATCCCTTGAAATGAAACTAGCGAAGCGAACTACATACAAATATTAATTTTTAATTTTTAAAGAACATCAAGTTGAATTATGTAGGGTATAAGATTCGTTCTATGTATTTAATAATGAGGCTAATAATATTTAAACCTACTAGAAGTCAAGAGATGAATCATATCTCGGAACCGCAAAAATCTCTCTTCAGAAAAAGGGTTGAAACAAAAGCTTTGTTTTAACAAACGATATTTTAGAGTGAACTGGGTTTTCATGATGAAGTTAAATCACGATACGCATTTAATTAACACGTAAATTCTAACAAAGGCTTTATATAATTTATTAACGAGGTACTTATCATGTTGACGAGCTTAAATTTTTTAACCTAACATTATAGAAAATAATAATTAGATTATCTGTTGTATTGAAGGAAAGACTATGTTATTTCAACATTATTAAATGTGTTCTTTTGGGATACTGTTATAATATCTTCCTTCTTCGTCTTCCTCAGTTTATTTCCGTCCGCTCCTGGACAAAGGCCTCCTCCATTCGCTTCCATGTCACTCTGTCCTGTGCAGACTGCATCCTGTTTTTTCCGACGTGTCTGTTCAGATCATCCTTCCACCGTAGTTGCGGTCGCCCTGCACTTTTCTTTGCCATCCACGGTCTCCAAGTCCGCAGTCTTTATGTCCACTTTTCATCTGAGCTTCTGGCTACGTGACCTGCCCATTGCCATTTTAGAGTCGCCACTCGGTGGATGATGTCAGTGACCTTTGTTTTTTCTCTCACCGTATCAGTGATCCATTGATAATTCTGTTCATAATCCTTTCTTTCGCTCTAAATTTCTTCCAGATATCATGAAAACGTTAAAAAATTATAATTGTGTAATTTATCGCCTGACTAAGATATTTAAAAACGATTCACCATGTTTTTACTTTGTTAGGACATTTACAAAAGTACACCGATCATTCTTGATAGTTTGGGATGATTGCATCATTTCTTACAGCAATATAAAAATGTGTTATAAATGTAATTTTGTTGTTGTTGGATAGTTCTTTACATCATTACAACACAATATATACTTGTAATAGCAGTGTAGAAGTATGTACTCGTAATTGTGAAATGTTAAATTACATTAAATTATTTTTTTTTTTTTTTTTTTTTTTTATTTAATTTATTTTTTTAAAAACCCAATTGGGTTATATGGTTACATTTCTAGATCCTACCACTAATTATGTACTGCTTCAGACACTTCTTATATTGAGTTGTAGTGAGATTCCTTATGTCTTTAGGTAGTTCATTGTAAAGTTTCAGTCCATTGTTCAATATCCTTGATTGTCCTGTCTTAGTTCGTGCAATCGGTAAGTGATATCTGTCACAATTCCTGGTCCAGTGTCTGTGTATGTCTGAATTTTTAGTTAATTTGTAGGTGCTGTCTGTTGGCTTTTCCATGGTCACTCTGTGTACAATTTTTAAGGTCTCATATTTGGTCAGGTCTGATATGTCCATTTGTTTAGTTTGTCTGTAAACTTGTTTTATGTCTGTAAACTAAACAGGGTTAATTGAATCCATTTCTCAGTAAATCACTGGTTTATTTATAATCCAATTGTTAACGTGTTAAAAGGCTATTAAAGTAATCGTAATTAATTAAATACAAAGATTAAATCCAGGGAATTAACTAAATTAGAGATTTCTGAACAGATTTCTTTGATAACCAACTCACTTATACCAATTTTCAACCTAGTAAATACTGTTGAACACTATCGCAATTAATTTAATTAATTGCTTGATTTTCGACTTTAAAATTTTATCGCGGCCCTATCGTTTAAGTAGTATTTCCGGGGAGATCATTTGTAAGAGATATAAATTTATAATCTCGATAACGCTAAGTTACGCGTGTTTCGTGTAATAGGGTATTTAAATGAGAAATTAATAGTAAAGTGAATACGAACTCACCGTGCAGCGTATAGGATAGGTCTTTAAGCGTGGAATAACCTAGCAGCTGTTATATGAGTCTCTGGTTTAACTATTCCAAAATGTTCAATTTGTATGATGTAACGAACTTCTTAACAGTATTCTTTTTAAGACGATTAAACCAAAGAATTATCTTCACACGGATGTATCACCAATTGTTTTATAATGAACGACGTCGTGAGTTCAATCATAAAGATCGTTTTTTTATTTTATTTTTTATTTATTATTATTATTTTTATTTTTTATTTTTATTTTATTTTTATTGTTTTTAAAGACTAATATCAAGAATTTACATCAATGATATTAGAATTTATTTTACAATCTTCAATGTGAGCAGAAAATAGCTCATTATTATGAAGAAGGAATCTGGTCGTGTTCAGGCTTGAACCCATGTCCCCTGGATCAGGAGCCAAACGTTCTATCCCCTAGATCACCATCCGATAATCCCCTAGACCACCACCCGTTATACATAACGATCGTTTTCTTAACTTTATTTTTTATGTGTGAGGATTTCAAATGTGTTATAATTGGAAATGGCTTAAGGCTTTATCTTATCCAGTTTATTTATTATATTTATTTAGGGTAATCAAACAGCGATTGCAATTAATTTATTATATAAATACACACGGAAACAGTTATATATTGCCAATTACATGCTACCACTAATATAAATGATTAAAAGAATTAACTTACGGACTCATGAATCGAAATCGAAATTAAACTAATATAAATAAAGTTGATTAAAGAGTTTCAAATAATAATAATAATGGAATAAAAATAGTTAAGTAACATTATAGTAAACATTATAATTCTACAATACCAATTGTTAAAAAAAAATTACACCACGTCTTGGTTAATTTTTTTAAAAGTGTATTATATAAATAGTTGATTTTGAATAAAACAATGTTTTTATTTGTTTAGATTTTTTAAATTTCACAGTTTTATATCAAGAATTATAACACCATCTACCGAATCTCACCCTTATTCTTTTACTTAACAATTACCACTTAAAATAAAAATATGTTATCGTTTTTTAAATGTAATTTGTAAAATGTAAATGTAATTTGATTAATGAATTTTTTAATTTGTGAAGCAAAACTAATTTCGTGGAGGTTTCATCATTCTACAATAACATTTGGCGATTTCTTTAAAACATAGATCTATCATTTTAACTGAAATCTTGCGTTCAAAGGAAATCGTAATTATTTTAATGATTTTTTATTGGATAATGAAAAGAAAAAAAAAATATACACAATTTCTTTATTATTATGTATATATTTTTTTTGTTTTCATTATTTAAAATTAACTTCTACCTAGAAATTTCAATTAAAAACATAAATTAATATTTATTGGCATTTCATCAAGTTTCGTAGGCGTGGCTGACTTCCATTATTAACTAACTAACTAACTAACCATCACGCCGTCTCCCCGAAAGGGTAGGCAGAAAGAATGGACTGTCACACTTTAACCGATGCGGCATTCCATCCATCTCTTTTCGCCCCGCGGGAGACGCGGTGTGATGGGTTGCGAACCTCATCGCCACCAATAGGCATCTCCCGTGCACACTTCGATTGTCCAACATCCACGAAATAAATCTAAAACAAATAATATAAAATACAATGATATAAAATAAAATAATAAAATAATAATAATTTAACATAAAATGTTCTTTTTAGATGGTGCACATATTGTCTATTTAATTTATGTTCCACGTATCCACCGTTTTTCAAAATTAGCAGTAATTAGGCCTTCAACGAACCAACACCAGCAAGAACTTAAAAATAATATTGAAGAAATTATTCAAATTGTCATTGGAACAAATGAAAATTCTATTTTTACACCTGTCAAAATTCTTTATATAAACGAAAAAACTTGTATAATTTTAAAGTTAGTTTTCTCTACTCCTTTTTCACATAATTATTAAGAATATAATAAATATTTGTTAGTTTAAACTGTTCAATTATGTTAGGCAATGATGTTATTTTTAAATGTAATAATTGTTTGTATATAAATATGTAACCTTAATGTATTATTACTTGTATGACACACAACACTCCATGGTAAATGTGTCAAATAAAAAAATATATAAAAAAAATTATAATAATTTTAACATCAAAACAGAACAAACGTATTACGTGAAAAATAAGTGTCCCTTAATAAAACCACCTTATAATAAGTTTACGGAAAAATTAAAACATATTGTTGTTGATTATGACACTGAATGCTGGATTGTATGGTATTAGTAATAATATTGTGAAATTGTCGTGTAATATATCAAATTAAAATTATTGTTAATAACAGGCAATAAAAATACCGTTAAGGGGTAACGATCGATAACCATCTATTCATCCAAACAGAGAAGCGAATAAAACAAACTGTCAGATGTGGAGGATACAATAGGTGTATGGTTTTAGTAGTCGACCAAAAAGGTTTAAATAATTCTGCTGCAGTGTTATGCAGATGGCTCACAAATCATTGATGCATTATTTCCTATTATGCAAACACATTAACTATGAATACCACGAATCTCTCTGAGAGATAAAGAGAATATAATGGAGAATTTTTAGGGATATGTAAAAGATACACCAGTTTGATAATTAAGATAAATGTATTGTTTGAATTAATTTACATATTTAAAGCTCTTTAGTTTTCTTGCAATAATTGAAAAATAAGTTTTTATGCGATTCTTGCGTCCTTTAAGTGCACTTTCAAGACGATGTTTTTTACAAAAACGTATTTTAAATTATTTTCCAAAGTATTTAAAACTATTAGTATATTTGTTTGTCTTTTTCTTTTTTTATATACTTTGGTATATACAACACTATTAAAATTACACATCAGACATATTTCGGACAACCAGTCCTCCTCCAGTGATATATATTATAAAGATAAATATTTAAAATATTATAAAGTTGTTTCAAATATGATCAATTTTGATTGATGTCATAAAGATTTAGAAGAAATATTAGTATACTAATTAGATGATTATTTTTCATTCCATTACATATTTATTTTTCGTGTGAAAAAAAAACCCATTAACAAAACTTATTTAATGGATCGCACTAACAGAAATATTAACATTATATTATTACTAAAAAAACATTTTATTTCACACTATTTTTTGATTGTCCATGGTTTCTTTAATTTTAAAGATATTTTTGATAAATACAATTGTATGTGTTTTGAAGTAAGATACATGGCTTGACCAGGAAAATATTCTGTGTTAGAATCTTGAAATAATATTAACTATATATTATTACTATGAAAAGTCACTTCATAATGAACCTTGACTAATTTTTAGTTTCAATCCAAGGCATTGGTTTGTACCAAAGTCTTTTCACATCCTTGTTGGTTTTTGGGAAGCCATTTGGGCCTTTTTTAATGTGGTAGCTTCCAGTTACTTTCCATTATTTTATATTCAACGGGTTATTTGAACATAATTACTGAACACAACATTTAAACTATAGATTCACATGATCTGTGATAAGCAGCTTGTCTATCGCCATTTTTATGGTCAATGAATTCTACCACATCAATGACAGTGTGCGAATTTTGAACTTAAATTAATTAACTTAGAACATTAACGAATAGTTTTATTTAATCGCAATGACTGTTCGTATCTTTAAGACATCGTGCTTTTACTATGATTCATAAACAATATTTTAACCGCCCTACCTCCAGGTAATTTTCAGAGAAACGTGCAAAAAAGCAATTTTTTTATTAATGAAATTTAATTACTTATACATATTTTTTTAATTACGAAACGTTTAATACTCGGCCGCACACTTCGCCTGCCCCTTGTAAAATTATCATATTTATGAAGACTTGTACTCAAGTATTGTTGGTACACGCGCGTATCCCTAACAGTTTGTACATTACTTTTTCTCAAGCGCGTACGTGATACGGAATAGCGTAGAATGGTGCAGGTGAACGTATCACGTACGTTCAAATAGGTGGTTAATAACGAATATTATATACCAGTAAATAGGTGGTTAATAACCAATATTATTGAGAAGACAAATAAAAGCCGCTTATCTTCATATTAAATTGATAAAAGCGAGCCGTTTACCCCTTTTATAAACAGGAGGGACTTTTTTGCGTATACATTACAATATATATTTTAAAAAATCTTGAGAGTCTGCCTATTCTACGAAGGAAAGCAAGAATGATGTGATACTCTCGAATCGGGGTTAAAAAATACTACAAAATTAAATAAACAAAATACAAAGGTAAAAAAGAATACCTGGATAACGAGCCTTTATGAATAAACCACAGAATATAAGACACCCTTTATCCTTTCTACGCGTACAACGTAACCGAACGCCCAAAGTACCCGCGCTTATATGATATTTTTCGCGCTCGTCCACGGTGCTCTAAAAATATTCGTGCCCGGAACAAGGGAGGAATATTTGAAAGTGAATACAATGAAAAAATAAATGAGTCCCCTGTTTGGCATAAAGGATGTTTCAGAAATATGCGCATCCACTTTCTACCGTGTTTTGTTATTATAAAACACAAATTCTCTTTGTGGTTTACTGGTGCATGCGTTATTTGCGTATAATGCAACCCCGTGTCATGCAATGTGTGTTTGTTTTTGATGAAAAATGTTTCGATAAACCGTATGATCATGCTTCTTTTATGACAAGGAAAACAAAACATTTTTATCCATGTAAAATGAGATGATATTTTATAAATGCCATGATATCAACAATTAATATAAACGAAAATTAATTAAAAAAAAAAACGGTGGATGCGAGTAACATAAATCTAATAATCACATAAGTCCGGATCGTCCATGTCAACAAGTGCACCATCTAAAATGAACATTATGTGTTAATATATTTTTATTTTATTTTATTTTATATCATTGTATTTTATATGATTTGTTTTAGATTTATTTTGTGGATGTTGGACGATCGAAGTGTGCGTGGGTGATGCCTATTGGTGGCGATGAGGTTCGCAACCCATCACATCGCGTCTCCCGCGGAGCGAAAATAGAAGGATGGAGTGCCACATCGGTTAAAATGTGACAGTCCATTCTTTCTGCCTACCCTTTCGGGGAGACGGCGTGATTAATTAATTAATTAATTAACGACGTGAACGTAAATTAATAAATTATAAAATATATTTCAGACTATACATGGTCTTCCTAGGTGGAAAAAAGTGTAATTTAGGAAGTGTACAGCCCAAAACATGTTTGTTAAAAGTACAGGTGTTGTGAAAATACAATGTTTTTCAAGTGTGAATTCATAACAAAGTTCAAAATCCGATGAACAATTTTTAAAATTTGTGCATCGGATTGTGCTGAAGCGGAAACATGTGTCCGAAAAGAAAAATAAAGTGTTACTTTGTCTTAAATATTTTTTTTATAAATCTTTATAACATCTGTCAATAATTTTATAATATTCGAAATATGTATTTTTATATTTTTATAAAATGTATCAATGAAAAAGGACAGGTTGTCCGAAACATGTTTGATATGTAATTTCAATTTGTTTTAAAGTTAGTGTTATATACAAAGTATATAAAAATAAAAAAGACAAATGTTACTTATTCTATTAAAAAAAATAATATACCCCTGTATTATTTTCTGCATGTAGTATTTTATTTATATAAAAATGTGTAAATATGAAATTTATTTAGGATATGGTTATACTCGTATAGGGTTAGATACCTCTGGATATTACACGTGTATACAGATTTTGTATAGGTTCCATCAAGTCCAACAAACTAGAAATAATCCGTAGTAGCTTGGAGCACACATGAGTTGGCGTACAAGGCACATTCAGATCGATACTGCCATAAAGATTTTGCATAAAATATGATTATTCTAGCGTGAGTTATGGCACGGTTCGAATTTATGTCGGTAAGGGAGCATACAATATGCCCGGTTATTACCTAATACTAGTGCAGGGGTCAGAAACATTTTTGGCCGGCCTACCACTTTGACGAATATGCGTCAACTTACGATGCAGATCAATTTTCAATCTGAATACCTAAAAAACAAAATATTTAATTCTGTTATTGTTTAATTAAAACTTAATAACTTCAATACAAATTTGAATCTGAAATAGATTTGTATGTAAATAAAGCCTGCATGAAGATAATAAAATTCGGCTTCATAGAATTCCACAGTGTTAACGTTTTAAGTTTATCAAACTAATATTTCATTGTTTTGGCCGAAACACTATTATACTTTGACATTATACGAGTTTTGTGCCTGTGTTTTATTAACAAATTCTCGAAATTTAATTGCCACACCTCGTACACTATTAAATTAAAAAAAAACGTTGTTTTATGTATTTTTATTTTTCGGGACAGCTGTTTCGCCAACCAATGTTGACATCGTTATACATAAAACAAAGTTTTTTAATTTAACAGTGTATAAATAATATTTAATTTATTCAAAAAATTCAGGCAATATAACATAATAAATCTGAAAAATTTAAAGGCATACATTAAATAAAATAAATAAACATTTTGCATTTGAACATCGGAATTGCAACTGTGTTTAAAGCCAAATAGTTTTGCTTGTACCCGATATAGTATCCAACCTATTTTTTAATGCGCTGGTGAATCTTGGGTATTAACGAAGTGTTTATTTTTTTAATTTAACGATATATATAGATAATACCAATCAACATTTAAAATTTAAACATATAAATGCGGTGCGAATGATGGTGTTATGAACCAAATAATAAAAAGATCATTAAGATGGTGCGGACAAGTGAAAAGAATGAATGAAGAAAGGATGGTAAAAATTGATGTAAATGGAACGAGAAATAGAGAAAGACCGAGGACAACGTGGCACGATCAAATTAATCAAATATTGAATGTCGCCCACGTGAGGAGTCAGAGAAATCGACGCGCGTGCATGACACGATGTATGAATGTTGAGGAAGCAAGAGAAATATGTCAGGAAATAAAAATGTTGCAGTCCATTCTTTCTGCCTACCTCTTCGGGGAGACAGCGTGATAGTTAGTTAGTTTAATATACCATATATGCTTATGCACCTGACCTGACGTGGCATTTGAAGAATAAGAAGTAACCCTTAATAAATAAATAGAATAATAAAAAATATACAATGCGTGCAATAATAGTGACCAAAACATTAAATTTTCAACGTCTAAAATGATGAAATTCGAAAAGAAATAATGTTTGACAGGTTGTGACATAAGTGCGAACGGTGAAAAATATGACAAAGTTAAGGAAAATTTTGGAAAAATCGTAAAAGATATACAAAGAAGGGTTGGTGCTAGCAACAAAATAAACGATGTTATTATCGGGTGTAAAGAGAAATCAATTTGCATTGACGTTGCATTTTTTTTACCAGACTGAGACTTGGGCAGTCCGAAAACCGTATGTTTATGATCACTGTTTAACGTATTCCACGCCTCGTGTGGTTATGTCAGAAACTACTGGCGCTGGATGCAGGGTGCCTTCTTATCAAATTAATAGTTTCTACCGTGACAGTCGCCTTTTATATATTAAAAATATTTTTACATAAATATTTTATGCTAGTACATCAAAACTGTTTTTTAATATGAACGTTTTGTAAACGCTTGCAACTTGTAAGAATTTTTTCAAAAATAATTTAATAGTCTATTGTTTTGGCTGAAACACTATGATACCTTTACATTTTAAACTGTTAAATTAAAATACTTTTGTTTTTTGTATCACAATCAAATTTTTTTTCGCGACAGCTGTTTCATCAAAATATGTTGACATCATCAGATGTTACAATAATATTTGACATTCGATGTCAAATTTTCGTGATTTTTCAAATCTTTATGTGTATTTGTTCCTATGTGAATTTGAATATTTTTTTTTGATATAATTTTGAAGTCCTTGCTGAAATTGAGTTAGGTACCTAAATATTTTAATTAAAAGAACGGTTAGTTACCATTTATAGGAAAAAATATAAAATGTGGAAAATATAATTAAATAATAATAATAATAACAATAATAAAACTGTTATTAGAAGGAACAATTTCACATAGTATAGAGTCAAAAACGATGAACAATAATAGGAAGTAGATTACGTTAATTGGAAAGGTGATAAAAGTTGAAATAAATAGGTAAAATAAAACGCAATTGTGATACAAAAAAACAAGTTTTAAAACTTAACCCAACCAATGACAGGTCATAAGTCCTGTAAACGCCTCGACTACCATATTCTGTTTCCAAAAAGAATTTACATCTTCGTCTCTATTGAGATACAATTAATCCTTTAAAATGATTAACCCGCAATGGGTAAAATCCAGTATTTGTATACATTAAAAAAAGAAGAAATCAAAACAAACAAACAAACCATTACACCGTTTCCCCGCAGGGGTAAGCGGAGAGAATGGACCGCCATACTACTCTATCCTGGCAAACCTCTCTAGATTCCTCCACATCCATACAACGAGTCATACACGCACGTCGATTCCTCCGACTTCTAACATGACCAACCTTTAAAATTTGATTAATTTGGTCATGCCATGTTTTTCTCGGCCTGTCTCGACTTCGTACTCCATTTACATCATTAACGTATACTTTCTTAACCATTCTTTCTCCATCCATGCGTTCCATATGTCCGAACCAACGCAGCGATCCTTTCATAATTTTGTTCATAATACCTTCTTCCGCTCTACATTCCTTTCTTATATCAGCATTTGAGATTCTGTCATATATCGTTCTACCACACATACGTCTTAGGGACCTCACGTCTCCCGCATTTATTCTGCTCTCATCCTTCTTCTGCCAGTTCCATGCTTCACTTCCATACATTACGGTTGGGACCAGAACTCCATTGTGAGCGGCGGAAGAAGAAATCAGTTTATAAAATTATCTTGGAGACATTACAAATTCAAGACTGAAAGAATCACAGGTAACCAGACGCAACACATAAAGGCTATAATAAAATAAAACAGTATTTAAAAAAAAGCTTTTTAGTATTCGTTTAACATAAATTTATAAAATTTAACTAGCGTAGCGTATAAATCAATAGAAATCTAAATAACCAAAACAGTTAAATTAACGAGCTTAAAACAATAAAATTTGTATAAACCATACACACTAAGCGTACCATATTAAGCTCAAAGTCCGAAATGAATTATTTATTAGATTTTAGAAGCAATCAATCTTTCGAAAACCTCAGACAATGCCGGTTTTATATCATTTTTATGTCCTCAAAGCATTTAAAGAATTGTAAAACACGAATTTTATTACTTTGCTAAGCAGGATACTTCTCTGAATTAATTAACATGGCCGATGTACTTAATTCCATAAATAGCATGTTTATACTTCAAAATTTAAAAAAATTACAATTGTTGTACCTCGAGGAGCTTAATCGATTAATTATTTATAGGTTTTGATGAACTATCTACAAATGATTGGAAACATATTAATAAGTTAAAATTGCATGTTTCGCGATAATCTAATGATTTTACTTAAATCTCCTGACGGTAGCTCATTTTGAATAATAATTAAATAAAACAATGATTTTAATAACTTCTTCCAATTCTTTCTCCAACTCTTTATTTTGATTGCGACCGGTTTCGCCAGGCTGGCAGGCATTGACAGATCAGTGATCTTTGTTTTTTCTCTCACTGTATCGTTTTTGACTTTGTCTCTTATTCCTAACATGGCTCTATCACTCTGTCACTCGCAGTTTCTCAGCACTTTGCTTGGATAATGTAACAGTTTCAAGACCATAAGTACCAACTGGCAGAACGCAGGCTTCAAAGACTTTTCGTTTCAGGTTGATCGGTATTTTCCGGTTTTTAAGGATGTAACTCATGTTACCGAAAGCTGCCCAGCTTAGTCCAATTCTTCTTTATATATATTCAAATATGCTTATGTATAATTGGAAGAAATCTAGTAGAAAATTATCGTATATATTTAAAAGGTATTATGCAAAGATTTAAACGCATATCTAAAGCTTATAGAAAGTAGTATCTTCAGTCTTAAGCCCAACAAATAGCTGAACAAATACCAGAATCCATGAATACATTATTTGCTTTATTCGCCGATTTATCGTGGGGTTGATTTTACTTTGAAACTTTTAAATGGCTATAAGTCGAGTTTATGCCGTGCGTGATATCAATAGACAGCCTTTACAGTGTTTGATTGTACCGGAGCTTGCGAACGCTGGGAAACTTTTACGAAGGAATCCACGGAACAAACTTTGAAACCGTAATGTGCATTTTCAGCTTCGAGTTATTACTACTTATTACCCGCTATAAAATGATTGTATTATGGAATTAAAAGTTTACTTTAATGTACTCCATACAACGTGAATATAATTTGTTAAGCAAACGCTATCCCTAGTTTTTTAGACCTTATTTCTTAAATATTATATTTTTACATTATATATTATATATACAGTAGTGACAGATGTGAGGCGTGGACAATGACAGCGAAATCCGCAGAACAACTGGATGGAACAACTTTTGAAAGAAGGGTGCTGCGCCGAATTCTGGGACCTGTGAATGACGGTAAAGGCTGGAGAGTGCGGTATAATGATGAGCTGTACTATATTTACAAAGCTCCTAGTCTCTCCACACAGGTCAGAATGAATATTCTGAGATGGGCCGGTCACGTGCAGAGGATGCCGTCATCGCGAACCCCAAAAAGACCAATTGGACGACCAAGGCTGCGATGGGAGGATGAAGTTGGGAGAGATGGGGCGAAATTGTTACGATTGTCAGATTTGAGGGTCGAAGCGGATGACAGGAGAAATTGGAGGCGAAGAATACTGGAGGCTAAGGCTCGATATGGGCTGTAGGGTAATCGAATAAAAATAATATATTTTTAGACTTTCATACACATAAACGCAATGCCACACACTTTCAAGGTAATTTTTGGTCCACAAATATGAGTATACGAGTACGTACGTGTATTTAACGTTGAACTGAAAAGTTTCTACAACAAACAATATTTGTATTTAATTAATTAATTCTTCTTCTTCCTGTGCCGTGTCAGGTCCCCCCGACGTTGGCGATCACTCCGGCGAAAACCTCCCTGTTCTTGCGCTGCCCGAAACAGGTCATCCACCGTCCTCCTTCCGGTCCACTCTCTAATGTTGCGCAGCCAGGACATCTGTTTTCTGCCAACTCCCCGTCTTCCCTCTATCTTGCCCTCCAATATAAGTCGGAGGAGGCGGTACTTTTCTCCACGCAGCACGTGACCCAAATATGAGACCTTTAATTAATTGAAACACTTTAATATTTTGTTTCACACTTTATTGTGTCAGAGAGTGGTATTAAAACAAAATATTTAATTGTTTCATTTTTTACCCGAAAGCCATAAAGTCTTAAGTGATGTTTTGGCAGAGACGAGTGATGATGGTCATGTCAGATATTTATGTTTCGGATGCTTCCAGGGAAATTGTATGTCTTAACGGATATTTCTTTCTGTACTATATTATGCGTGCTGGATAAAGTATACCTTATACTGGATACTGCGCCGATGATAACATTAAATATATATAATTAATTTCGGGTAAACAATCACTTAAGACTTTATGGCTCTCAGGTTCAGATTTAATTCTATAAGTCCCACATCAAATATTGAGTGCCTTTTACGAAAGTAAAATATTTATGCATTTTGAATGTCATATTTAATTTTTTTGTGAATTTATAACATTCTCCCAATAATATAGGTATATTACTCACATTAAACTCAGATAAGGTAAAAAAATATAATATTTTGATTTCAAAAAATTTCCACTCTTTAAAAATTGCGCTATTATCATGATTAGTGAGATTCAATACTACAACAACAATAAAACATGTTATAATTAATATACGTATTTTATATTACATATATGTGCTAACAATTTTCTATTTATATAAATAAAAAATACGATAACTTCAGGGCTCGTTGTATTGTATAATAATTACAATGAAATTTAATGGGAACTACTAATTAAAAATGGACAAAACCAATCTTAGAATTTTGATAATTTACTTTAGTCAACATTTAAAAATAAATTATCATATAAATAAAAATAAATCAAAAACTTTCACATATTTGGTAATGAATACTTTATAGAATTAAAAAAAAGCTTTATTTTGGATACATTTATAAGCATTGATTTGTGCTACACATTAGTTTCTATTTTTAAGTATACAATAAATCATTAAAAAACCAAACCAAGATATGTGTTAAAACTAAACTAAATCATTATTAGATTTATTTATTTATTGTATATAAACTTAAATATATAAATATATTACGTATATAAACCAAAACAAGTGAAATCTATATACAAGAGAGCAGTATAGTTTTGGTTGGATTTCTCGTTGAAAGCTTTACAAAAATAAGTGGTTCGTTAACATAACAAAGTACCCAGTATTGGCTGCAGCGACATTTCCTTTATTGTTGGTCGGCGGGAGCTTTCGAACCCGCCTTGTTATTCTGGAATAAACTGGCGAAATCATATGTGCCACAAGTTCTTGAACATGTTTAGTGTACGAGGGGTGGGAAACAATTCCTCATTATAATGAACGAGCTTTTGTAACTTATTATGAACAATAATATATTTATATATAATAGATAATTAAATTCTACAAATAATCAGTATGTAAAATGAATTATTGTGCATAAAGACTACATGTAAAGAATTGGTACGTATAAGGAATTATATGTACGAAGATTTAGTATGTTCAATGAATTGCTATGAACAAACAATCATTAAGTACAAATAATAAGTCTTCACAACAATGCTTCCAACAGATGTAAGAGGACCAGCCATTAGAGCTAAACCTCAGTAAGTCAGAAGATACAAGTCCGCAAAGATTTAGTATGTACAAATAATAAGTATGTACAAATACCTAGAATGTACAAATCAATTTCTGAGTCAACATAGTATAGAACTTAGTAAAGCAGATCACATAAAAGTATAAATTCACCATTCGCAAAACTAATTTGAATAAATTATCAAATAAACTTTTATTTCATCAAAATTATACTATAAGGTTGTTGCCCGAAACCGGTTGTGGTTTATTTATAATTGTATTAAAATATTTGCAACATAATTCCAATGTTGCGTGTATTACATAAAATTAAATATTTAGGCAATCAAATGACGTAATGAACAAAATTTAAAAAAATAATATATCAAGATGGTTTGGACAAATGGAAAGAAAGAATGGTAAAAAATAATTATGATAACGATGTAGATGGAACTAGAAATAAAAGAAGACCGAGGGAAACGTGGCACGATCAAATACATCAAAAATTTAATGTCGGCCACGTGAGGAGAAATCGACGTGCGTATAAAACACGATGTATTAATGTTGAGGAATTAAGGGAAGCATGTCAAGAAAGAAAAGTGCGGCGGTCCATTCTTTCCGCGTAACCCTTCGGAGAGACAAGCTGATCATTAATCAGTGATTAAAAAAAATACTAACTATTGAAAACAAACTTATTTTGCATAGGTTGTTGTTAAAACAGTAAAATATGTATAAATTTAAAATATAATTTTTAAATTATGACTGAATGCATGGTTATCCACCCCCCAGAACGAATAATTTGGTATCGCATTTATAGTACACACAAGTAAAAATGTTCTTTGTATTCTCACTCGATCCCCTTACATCCCTATTCTAATAGGGCACCGTTTAACTCGGGCTCAGCTGTTTGAATAGCGGCTGGGACCCGGATAACGGCTAACAACCGTACTACTTCCGTACATAATGGTGCAGTCTAAGATGCAAATATGCATAAATCCCCCTCTAATGAAACGCAAGGCGGGCTGAATAGTGCACGAGTGGGCAATTATCGAACGTTATTCGGTTTGATAATCGAATTGAAAAGTTTTGAACTAACCAAGGAAATTTTTTATTTTTTCCAATCTAAAAATACGCCAGATTCAAAAAAAGGTTTCATTTTTGTTAATAAAAAATAATATATTAAAGAAAAAAAATTGTATGATTTATTAACTCGCTCTTGTCAGCATTATTTTAAGATAATGCATACAAGCAGAATTTTTCTCTATATTACATTTTATACTAGTTTCTTAATTATTAAATATATTAATGAAAATGTATTTTTTCTATATGTTGTAATATATTTTTTGGGAATGATATATTTCATGTTATAAGGCATTATCAACATTATCAAAAGTAAAGACATTTGATAATGTCATTCCCATATAATATAGTAAAACGCCTAGAAAACTTACATTTTCATTCATTTTCTCCGCTAGTTTCAATCCATGGGATTAGTTTGCAGAAAATTGAAGAATTTTTGCTAGTTCATGGGATGCCACCTGGGCCATTTATGTGGTGGTTTCCCGTTGTTTTCCAACATATAATAGGTTATTTGAACCAATAACTGTATTCAACATTTTAGCTTTTAATTCTTATGAGATCTAATCTATCACTATTTAATTGTCACTATTTAATATAGAGTTTTAAATGATTTTATTCAATAAACAATTAATACGTTTATTAACCAACACCTTTTTAAGATGAGCGAATTAATAATATTAAATTATATATTATATAATATTATATGATGTATTATTTATTATTAACTGTCTCTTTGAGAAAATATCAAAGTTATAGAATTTTCTTAAAGATGACTAAGATAATAATAAAACTATATTTGTTTAACGTTTCTAAACTTATGTTTTAAGTCAATCGCATTAAATTGTTTACTTTTATATTCACATTATCGGAGAGCTATATTGTTACTATTAAGATTTCATATATTAAGCAATAGTAAAACCTGTCTATTGTTAAATGATTTGTAATTATATATTTATGCTTTGGGACAAGTTATTTATAGGAGTTGAATATTGAATATATAGTAAAAAAAAATATAGGCTTCTTATTTAGGGTAGGAAAACTGACAGAACTCATTTAATCTAGAATAAGGGAAGAGCGCTATGTCCCCTAAACCAATATATCAATTTTTATAGTAATAAATCCACTTACCCTTTTAAAAATGGTGTTTGCAGCTCTTCAGGAGAACTGTAAACAAATAAGGTTGTTAGTTCGATACTCAAATTTACAACAACAAAAAAACTCATACATATAATATACTCGTATTATATATTATTTTTGATCAACTTAATGCGTTTATAATGCGGAATTCCATCATAGTTTTTTTTTTTGTGAATTACAACACTGTTTATACAATATCTGAATATTCTTTCGATGCGAATGAAGTAACTTCGAAACACGTTCAGAAAACACAAGAATGTAAAAAAACACATTTTTTTTATTATCATTGGTTACAATACTATCGAGGAATCTGAAAAGCCATAATTATTTTTTGTGGTATATTCATAAACTTTAATTATTAAAGTTATTATACTTTTAGATTTAAAATAGTTTCTTAAAAACAATGTATTTTCATAACACTTTTTTGAACTTTTTACAAATATGTTTCGGACCACTGAAGCCTACTTCAGTGTGGAAATTTTATTTTTAGTGCGTACAACTACATTTCATTTTAGTGAATATTTATTCATTTATTTTAATTGATACAAATCTTCACATTTAGTTTTTTATATTGAACTAAACAGACGTTTTCATAAAGTTTAACTATAATTTAAGGGGTGTGACATATTTCGCCTAGTGTATTATCAACATTCAAGAAGGCAGTAGCAAGGTAAATCATATCACTCCCTTAAAATATAATTAACTTCTAGAAAATATTGGTTTCTTTCCAATCAAATTATTTAAAAAAATCTGTTATTTTGTATGACAGTAATGTGCGACGTCTAAAATGGAAACATGTAATTTGTATTGCATTTATTTATTGTTTCTTAAACAATCATTCAATTTCAAAGAATTAATACGAATAAAATAACTAACTAACTAACCATCACGCAGTATCCCCGGAGGGGTAGGCAGAGAGAATGGAACGCCACACTGTTCTGTCCTGACATACTTCTCTAGCTTCCGCTACATTCATACATCTTGTCATACACGCACGTCGATTTCTCCGACTCCTCACGTGACTGACCTTTAATATTTAATTGATTTGATCGTACCACGTTTTCCTCGGTCTTCCTCTATTTCTAGCTCCGTTCACGTCGCTTACATATACCTTCTACACCATTCTGTCTTTACTCAATCTTTCCACGTGTCCAAACCATCTTAACGACCCTTTCATTATTTTGTTCATAACACTTTCATTCCCACCGCATTCACTTCTAATACTTGCATTTGACACTCTATTATATACAGATCTACAACACATTCGTCTTAGAAATCTTCCACATCCACATAAATTATATTAAATTTGTAGAAAACAGACCTATTACATTTTTAAACGATTTCATTCAGTTAAGAACAATGTAATAAACTAAACTAACTAAACTGTATACAAAAAGAATGGACCGCCACATTGTCTTGACATACTTCTATCGCTCCCTCTACATTTATACATCGAGTCATGCACGAAGAGTGTAATAAACCGTGTTTACATGTATTAAAATACAAGCAAATTAGCCGATAGCTGTAACTATGTGATATTCCATTCCGTTTTATAAATCCCCTTTCTTTGCCCATTTGCTAAAGTAGTTGAGCAGAGACGTATTCGATATTAGTTCAAGAAATTTAACACCGGCTCGGCGGAACACGTATTCGGGCGCACTCTTTCTCTGCCGTCCCATTTGACAGAAAAATTACTCAATTTCTTACAGAAACAGTGGGGGCAGGGCTTATTGGACGAAACTAAAGCCTCGTTGACACCACGACCGAATTTTTTCCAAATAAATCGAACATTTAAATTTAAAAATAGAATTTTAATATTTCTTCTATTTTCGCCATACTTTGTGTTGTAGATGTTTTATTTGTCTTTTTATTTTTTATACACTTTGTATATACATAGAACACTTAATTTAAAAAATAATAATAATAGCAGACATGTTTCGGACAACCGGTCCTTCCTCAGTGATATTATAAAGATACATATTTAAAATATTATAAAATCGTTTACAAATATGATCAGTTTTGACAGCTCTTATAAATATTTATTTTGGAACGTTTATTATTATTATTATTATTATTATTATTATTATTTTGTTGAATCGCTCTTTACATCATGACAGCATGAGCCAAATCGATGTAAAGGGTATTATAGCTATCATAGTGATTCTCGTGACATGTGATAGGAAGCTAATCTATCGCCATTTTATTGTCACGTGAATCTACCCCAGACCAAAGACAGAGTGATAATCACATAAATAACTTGACGTTAAATTTATTTGAATATTTATAATATTTTCTTTATTCTTAATTTTTTTTTTAATATTAGATTTAGATTTTTATAGTTTAAAACATATTTTTTCCACATTTGAATGGAAGTTTGTAAACTAACTAACTTACTATTATGCTGTCTCACTAAAGGGGTAGGCAGAAAAATGGGCATCTACACTGTTCTTTCTTGACATACCAATCTTGATTCCTCAATATTCAAAGATACGATTTACCTTTATCGTCGAAGTTATATTTTAAAATACAGAGTTAAACGCGATTACATAAACTTTACAACCCTCCGAAGGGCGAATTGGTCTGGCATAGAATTCAAAGTTTGATTCTAACCTCAACATAATCTTAATGGATGCGCTAGTGTAGATTGAACTAAAAAATATTAAATGTTTCTCAACATGGTGGCATATATACATGATCCAAAAATTTGTCAGACGTGGTGGTCGTAAGTAGGACGGAATGGGGAATGCTGTTAACATAAAGCGATCGCTTAACCCGACCAATGACAGGTCATAAGTCTTGTAAGCGCTTCGACCACCATATTCTGTTTCCAAAAAACAATTTATATCTTCGTCTCTATTGAGATATATCCAGTATTTGTCTACAAGTATTTGTATACATTCAAAAAGTTGTAAAAAAACAAATTTAAAGATGTGGGGGAGCAATAGCCTTCGGGCTTGTACTATCGAAAAGACGACCTTCGTGGTAGAGTGGTAAGAGCTCTGATTCCCATTCCAAAGGTTCTGGGTTCGATTCCCGGCGATGGCAGTGTGATTGTCACACTGTCTTTGGTCTGGCGTAGAATTCTCGTGACAATGAAATGGCGATAGATTGGCTACCTGTCACATGTCACGAGAATCAATATATCAGCTTAAAAAACAAATTGTATACTGTAATTGGGTTCAAGCGACCTGTTGTATACGTAAAAAAAAATATTTCCAAGAAGAATGATTTGTTTTTGATAAACTTTAGGAGTCAATTTTACGTGAACTTTACACATATGGAGGCTGAAGTGTTTGAACAGAGTCATAGTCGAAGCGAGCGGAAGCCAGGCCGTCTGGATGGAGCCGCGGACGTGGCTCCTGCACTTGGCAGCCGCCCCGAAAGACGGCAAACATTCGGAATAAACGTCCGCCCGTTATGTTTATTCCGCTTTTTGCTTATGAAACCCCCGCCCGATGTATATCACATATCAAATTGGGCACGAAAACAACGCCGTGATTTAGCGTAGCACTCTGACGCTGGCATACGTAGACATTTCTCAGTCTAATGGCGCATGCACGCCCGATGCGAGGATGGTGGAAAACTGAATTCACAAACACGCCGGCAGACATCAGCGCCACTCTCTGGCATTAGCAGCCGTGTTTGGATACGCCCATATGTTTTACTACCGAAATCCTTCATAAGACCGATATAAAATTGTTAATTTTAATAGTGTCTTACTTATCAAATAATCTAAATACATGCCCGTATTCTTATATTGATAACAATCTTACCGTCTTCATTTTTACCGTTATTCTTAAAATGTCTTTATATTTAAGTTCTCTCTGTAACATTAACCAATATATATAAAAATATAACTTATTTCGTCTATAACAATTAAATAAAAAAATAAAAAACACATGGATTTTAAATACAAATAAATTAAACAAATCGGTACTTATTTGGCAAAAGGTCTCAGATGCGTTTTTTGTGAAATTGAGTTAAAAATACCATCAGTATTATTTTTGTACACTTTATGTTTTGACAAAACGTTAGAGGTGTACTTTTTTATAACATTTTTTTATGTACAATTGCATTCAACCCTTATTTGTTTTAAATATATATACCTTTTTTAAATTTAGTTACCGATGTATCTTGAAGATAACGTTATGCAACGTAAATTGTCATTTTAAATTAACAATTTGGAATACAAATAACATTTTTATAAATAATCAAAATAATGTAAAAATCTTATTTTTATCTCCTGTAAAATTCATAAAAAAACAGTTGGACCTTTAGGAAAATAGGTACCGAAATGTCATTTGATAATGCCATAGACAGGCGAAACATGTAATTCACGAAAAATATTATAAAACTTCTTGAAAACAGACGTTTTAATTCGTATTAATTATTTAATATGGAGATTTACATCATCGATCAGGTGGTGGTCTAAGGGATAGAATGCTTAGCTCCTGATCAAGGGGACATCCATGTCCATCCATGTCCTTTTGATCGTGAATAACATGTTTTGCCTGTCTTGCATTATCTAATGATATTTGTTTAATGTATACCCATTTAAATTAAACGTATTTTTTATGAATGAAGAATTATGCTTTTAAAACAATTTTTTATTGAATCCATCAAGCCTGGCTATGACCCGATTCCTTCTTAATAATTATGAGCTGTTTTCTCCTCATATTGAATGATGTAAAATAAAATATAATTGTTCAAGAAACAATAAATAATGAAACGCTTAAATATTTTTAATAGCAGTTTTTTCTGTTTTTAAAACTACCAACCGATATCGCTCTTTGGTATCCTGAAGATGGCAGCGAGCTTCCGAAACCGGTCGAAGCCATACAATCAAGTAGAACTAAACAAAATATATATTATAACGAATTCTTAGAATTTTTTTTTTCATTATTTACAGTGAAATTCTACCACGAAATTTCAATGAAAAACATTGATTTATGTTCATTTAGAAATTTACCAGAAATTAGTCTTATAATATTAATGATGGTAGATATAATTTCGTAAATAAATTACGATATCCAATAAAAGCCAAAAATATTTAATATAACAGTTTGCTAAATTTTTTTTTTTGCCTTTTACTATGCCATACTTAATGAGGTCATATATTTTTTTACAGTTATATAAATACGAATTTTTGCAAAGTTTTATTTAGTTACAAGTGTATTTTTTATGTTTATTAGCATCATGTATATTATTATAAATATGTTTTTGCAAATGAAGTAATAAAAAACAATTCAATTCAATTCTGTAAGGATTAAATATACACTTTATTAAAATACATCTATTGCAAATTTAATTAAATTCGTGACAGATATATTCCTCTGTTTTTTTGGTTTCTTCTCTGAATACAACAAAATAATATCAATACCTTATGACTAATGACCTACCCAGAGTGTAAGAAATCACTCACCAACGCTAAATCTAAATCTAAAAATCTCTTTATAAAATATTAATCCATCATTCTCTTGTTTATTTTTTTCTGCTCCTTGTATTCTGTCAAATTTGATTTTGGTTAGTTTATTGCGTTCTCTCGACAATGAAGATTGAATACATTTGAAACAAAAATATACTCAAAATATATGCGACCAAAAAAAAAACAGTATTTTAATGCATTAATAAATTATTATTCTGGAATTCCAACGTGTTAACGTAAAAATGACTTTCATGGCAAAGTGGTGACAGCTATAACAGACACACCGAAGGACCCGAGTTCGATTCGAGTGTGATTCTCACACTGTCTATTATCTGGTGTAGAATTCACGTGACAATAAAATGGGGCTAAATTAGATACCCATTACATGTCATGAGAATTAATATATAAGTTATATAATTAATACGAATGAAAACGTCTGTTTTCTAGAAGAATTATTACAATTTATGGGAATGACATGTATTACCTTTATAAGGCATTATCAAATTTGATATTTAAAAACACATCAGAAGGGCGAAACAACTTATTTCCATAAATTACTATAAAACTTCTAGAAAACACAGGTTTTTATTAGTAAAAATTTAGAATATGGAAATTTACATAATTTTTTCAATGTTCGCCATACTTTGTGTTGTATATGTTTTATTGTCTTTTTTATATACTTTTTATATACGAGTACAACACTAACTTAAATTTTTTTTAAATTACAAATCAGAAATGTTTCGGATAACCGGTCCTTCCTCAGTGATATTATAAAGATACATATTTATAATATTATAAAATTGTTCAAATTTTAAATAGGTATTTTTATAATATCACTGAGGAAGGACCGGTTGTCCGAAACATGTCTGATATGTATTTTTTTCTTTTTAAGTTGTGTATACAAAGTATATAAAAAAGAAAAAGACAAATATTTATACATATTTTTTAAACATACAATAAATCGGTACTTATTTGGCAAAAGGTCCCAGATGCGTTTTTTTTTGTTGGGAAATTGAGTTAAATATACCATCAGTATTATTTTTCCACACTTTATATTTTGACAAAACGTTAGAGCTGTACTTTTTTTATTACATTTATTGCATTCAACCCCTATTTTTTTTAAATATATTTCAATTTTTTGAGAATTTAGTTACTCATATATCTTGTAGATTACGTTATGCTACGTAAATTGACATTTGAAATAAATAATTTGGAATACAAATACCATTTTTATAAATAATCAAAATAATGTAAAAATCTTATTTTTGCTCTCCTGTAAAATTCATAAAAAAAGCAGTTAGGACCTTTTGCCAAATAGGTACCGAAATATAATAAGAGCTTTTTACATTGATTGAACCCTTTACATTGATATCCCTCGTGCTAAAGTTATTTAACAAAATCATATTAATAACAATCAATATCAATGAAAGCATCTGTTTTCTTAATGTTTTATCATTTTTTATGTGAATCACAAACATAAGTTTTCATTTCAAGAAACAATTGATAATTATTTTAATATGAAGTTATCGAACATTATAAATATAATAAATTTATATTTTCAGGGCACCACGCACTTCAGAATCCATTTTTAAAGCAGAAGAATGACCCGCTAATGGCGCCTGCACGTTCCGCTGTGAGTAAACCTGAAAATACAAATAATAAGCGAACAAACATGTCTGCGGCACTCGCCAGTATTGTTTGTGTTGCCTCCTGCTAACTGACTCCGGCAGAAGGATGCCTCGGATTTCACTCCCCATCACAGTGAGAGCAGCTTAAAAATAATGAACAGAGAGCAACTGCCACAAAAACTAAATTGTTGAAAATATCTAAGTACAAAAAACAAACAGCAAACAGCTATCTCTAAACTCAATAAAAAAAACATCGCAATGAATGCAAATAATATTTACAGAATCAGATAGTGGTCTAGGAGACAGAACACTTGACTCCTGACCCTGTGAACTTGGGTTCAAGCTTGGTTCTTCAAAATAATGATCTATTTTCTGCTCATATTGGATATTGGAGTGAGAAAGACAGGTAATTGAAATGTTCATATTTACACATTGGTACAAAGGGTAATGATAAACTAGAATATAACTATTTGATAGCATACATATTATGATAACGTATATTATTTATAAACTGTTAAATTAACAAACTTTATTTTATGTATCACAATTGTGTTTCTATTTTACGCGACAGCTGTTTCGTCAACCTATGTTGACATCATCAGGTGTTACAACTTGTAACACTTGATGATGTCAACATTGGTTGACGAAACAGCTCTCGCGTAAAATAAAAACACAATTGTGATACATAAAACAAAGTTTTTTTAAAATTAACAGTTTATAATGTTAAAGTATCATAGTGCATCGGCTAAAACAATGGTATATTATTTATTATATTATTGTAATATAAGTTATGTTGGATGCTTTTTCTAAGTTTTTCATTTGTAACGAGTACCTTCGGTTACTGCAAATATAAGGCATGAAAAAATCAATATTTGATAAAAGAGCCTTGCTAAATGTATAACTCTCAGACCAGATAATAAATACCGAAATACGTAGAAGGAGAAACAGATGTCGGTGAAAGGGTCACTAAGCTCAAATGGTCATTTGCGGGACAAATTGCCAGATTGGTTACCATAGATGAACCATGGTAGTGGAGTGGAGACCCTGCGAGGACAGAAGAAACACAGCGAGACCCCGCACACGATGTTACGATGATATTTAAAAAAATTCTGGTGATTGGATGCAAAAAGCATATTGGGGAAGTCTATGTACTGCAGTAAACGACAGCGGCTGTTTAAGTAAGTAAGTAAATAAATAAATATAAACGCCATGAGTGGGTTTTAAAAAACTAGTAAAGCATATAAAGTAAATAATAATAGATAAAAACAGTTTTGAAATGTACTCAGTTACAGAAATATAACGATGTTACGTAAAATATACAAGAAAATACGGATTCTTTGTTTAAAGAAAATGGCGTGATTCCTAAAACGACTGAAATTGAAAGGACCCAAAAAAGACTTAATAATTTTTCTATTTATATTTTTAAAATTATTTTTATGTATAGTATAATATTCACATCACGTTAGCGTAAGTCGATGCATTATTATCGGAAAAGAATTTTAATCATGTAACTGAGGGATATTTTTTTTTTGGTTGCCAGTAATTTTATTGTACAAAATATGTAATTGTTTTATTATCATTCACATTGTAATCGATTATTTCAATAAAAATAAACACTTTTCTTTTCACCTTTTATGGCAGTTTCTGTCGTTTTTTTATACACACCGTAACAGTAAGAGGTTTCCTTCGTCAGAGCTAGAAGACTGAGTGAAATGGAGGTTGAAATCCATTAGGCGTTTACATTTTGTGTTTGAAATTGAAAATATTCCGAGTAATAGGTTAGGCGGTTCGGGCAGGTGTCAGTTGGACTTATTCTCTTTAATGGTTGCAAATATCGGATTCGGGGTTGTACGAAAATACCTGCTAATGTTACATCTACTGTATGGAACTGTATATAGCTATTAATAAGGTTTATACTACATAACACTGTGGAATGTAAACACCGTTTTTCTACACTTAGTTTAGCCCGTAGTTTTCTCGACACAAATCAAAAATTTTAAGAACTTTATCATCGAGATAATAATATAAACCCCCGAGATCAGAACACCCACATTGCCCAATTTGCTGACGATACGGGCATCATCTCCAGTGCTAAAAGGCCGCTTCTCGCGACACGCAGGGTGCAAAAACAGGCCGATGTGCTAGAGGTGTGGTGCAGAAACTGGCGCATTACCATCAATCCGAGTAAAAGCGCAGCGACCCTTTTCAGTAAAAGACCCATTCCTCCAAACATTCCCAACATAAAAATGTTCGGCCAAGACGTTCCTTGGACCAAAACAATCAAATACCTTGGGGTTACCTTGGATTCTAGACATGGAGGCCACACATTACAAATAAGCCCTCTACCCAATGTTAGCTAGAAACAGTAAACTAAGCATCGACAATAAACTCCTGATATACAAAACGGTTATAAGGCCGATCTTCACTTATGCAGCCCCAATCTGGGGCTACGCAGCTTCGAGTCACATACAAAAACTCCAAATCCTGCAAAATAAGGCTATCCGTTTATCGCTTGGTGCGCCTTCATGGACCAGGATTACACAACTGCACCTAGAATCGGGAATCCCGATGATAGATGAATTCATTCTGAAACTTGCCGAACGTTTTTACAAAGGACTCCCTTCACATCCCAACCCCACAATAAAAGACCTCTCTAATTACGACCCAAACACTTCCAGCCGCCACAAGCGCCCAAAATCGATTCTCCTTCAGAGGAACACTCCGGGCCACACAAATCATGCCCCCGAATATACTAACAACCCACCAAATCACCTTCCAACAATGTTCCCATCAGACGTAAGAGGAATAGCCAGAGCTGAACCTCTGTAAGCCAGAAGATCCAAGTCCAAGTCCAATAATATAAACATGTATATCATTCTCTCGATTATTAAGGTACAGTACCTTATAAACCTTAAGTACAGTACTTTAGAAACAGGTCAAGACAAACAAATTCGATTGTGGAATAAAACAGTGTTTCTAGTTGAATTATTTAAAAAAAAATCATTTCTATGGTTAAAATTAGTTGACCGTAAACCACATGAAACTCCATTTAAACGAAATAGATATTTTACAATAATTTTAAAGGTACACATGTAAACACAATAGATGAAAACAAAAAGCGAAAACGCATTTCTTATTTTGTTTTAAATTTAACCCTAAGTTTTATGTATCACAATTGTATTTTATTTTACGCGACAGCTCTTTCATCAACCTATGTTGACATCATCAGGTGTTACAATAATATATAAAACGTCAAATTTTCGTGATTTTTTATTTGACATTTGATATATTATTGTAACACCTGATGATGTCAACATAGGTTGACGAAACAGCTATCGCGTAAAATAAAATACAATTGTGATACATAAAATAAATATATATTTAATTTAACAGTTTAAAATGTTAAGGTATCACGGTGTTTCGGTCAAAACAATGGACTATTAAATTTAACCTTTTTTCAGAATTATTTTATGATTTAAAAAGTTTAAACCAAGTATTTAAGACATCGTCAGAAAATAAAGCATTAATCTTTTTGTTAATAAATAAAAGATTTTATTTCCATTCTACGCGACAGAATGAGAAACAACACCATTCGAAATTATATGTGATTCCAGGATATTATCAGATGGGGGAGACAAAGAAGAAGATTACAATATGACTACACCTTACACTAGATGGGAAACCAGAGGATAGAAGGATGCCTGGAAGATCCTCATAAGATATGAAAAGCCAGCTGGGAATCCACATCGCAAGAGGCAGCAAACTCTGCACAAATATGCCCTTGAGGCCTCTAACCAGAATAATAAGAAGAAGTATTTCATCATTTAATTTAAATACTACGGACAAGACTCAGACTCAGAAATGAGGACATAAGAGTCAGGACAAAGGTTTCTGATGTTATCAAGATGGTCGCAACCCTCAAGCGGCGATGGGCGGGACATGTCGCTCGCGATCCAGATGAAAAGTGGACAAGGCGACTGCTGTGCTGGTGGCCAAGGACGGCAAAACGTGGAGTTGGGCGCCCACAGTTGCGTTGGCGCGACGATGTCCGGAGAAGTGCGGGAAGTGCGGATGCGGATCGCTCAGGATAGAAGAGAATGGAAAATGCGAGAGGAGGCCTACGTCCAGGAGTGGAAGGTCAATACAGGCTGAAGAAGAAGAAAAAGAAGACTACGGACAAGATTTATCAACTTCTTAAATAAGATTTTTACATAAACTATGTTCTATTCACTATTTCTTTATATCCTCTTTAAACATCGTAATGTTTTATTTGGTTGTTTTACTCAGTGGTTTTACTCAATCAATCATAATATTTAAACCATTAAGTTATTTCGGATTCGATTAATCCCGGTAGGTATCAGCAGATAGTGGTTAGGTTAGGTTAGGATGGCGGTATTGTGTCCTGGAGATGAGATCGCTAATGTATTCGCGCACATCCATAGCACGCGCCATCCGAGATTTTCGCTATAATAAATCACACACGGGTATCAAGTAGTGTAGACTGCGCTGACACCCGGAGCCATCCATCTTGTGTGCTCAGAAAACATTATACCGCCTTTCAGCTCGTGGTTTGCTTTCCTCGCGGGCTAACTACCCCCAGGATCATTACGGGCCGGGGTTGCGGCGATGTGGGCGGGTTAGTGAAGTTTTGAACGTGCCACAGGAAAAAGTTTCAAAAATATATTTCCTTGACTTCACATTCCAATAATTTCCTGTACAATCATAGAGGCATCGTTAAATTATAATAATTTCGTGTCAAAACTATTTAAGTCGTATTTCACATTTCTCTCTCCCAATGACTACGTTATTATATTTATATAACACATTGTTGTTACGAACCAAAACTTATCATTTTTTGTAATGAATTAATATGTCTTTAAGATAATAAAACGGTTTTACTGAAACCTCTTGACGGAAGATCATTTTGAATAATAAAAATAAAACGATATTTTATTATAAGAACTACTTCCACTTTTAAGTTTGTCGATGCCAGCGGGACTCGCGAAACCAGTTCCTGTCGAAATAATTACAAACGTGTTAAAAGTTCTAAATTTTTTAGTTTTAATTAATTATTTTAAACCTAAATTTAACAAGGATAGCATGTTGGAATATATTGTCATGGAAAAGAAAGAAACGGGAAATAATTGCAGAATTAAACCATCATAAAATAGAACAAAAATAGCACTATACAATCCTAAATAGAGCAGAAGAAGAATTAATTATTTATTAATATGTCGGCAATAAAGTAACGTATACAAAATACATTATTCTTAATTGTCACAAACATTTACAATTACTTGCAATAATTTTGATTGAATGTTAGAGCATTAACACTGTGGAATTTCATTGTAAAACATTTTGGAAATTGAAAAAAACGTTGTTTACTATCCACTAAAATATTAAAAATCACGACATGTTTCGGAGGAGACCTCCATCCAGTGATATAGACTTATTTCTTGTTTCGGACCTATTTAGGTAGGGTTATAATCTCCTTTAATGTGGAAGATACTTGTAGGTACGTCGTAATTAAAAATATAGAATTTAATTTCAAGTAGTTCGATCTACCTGAAATCTGAATACAGCTATGATCAATTGAATTCACAACTTATAAAACTAAAATTATTCTAAAATATTTATTCTTTCTTGAACAATGATGTAAAACTCCCCATACGAATAAACACGTCTAGTTTCTAGAAGTTTTAGTATATTAATAGACATTTTATAATGTCTTAGATAGGCGAAAATTGTCATTCACATAAAATATAATAAAAATTACATTACATAAAAAACAGATGTTTTCATTCGTATTACTTTTTTATTTATTTTTTATCTATTTATTTATACGTTTTAAAATGGGAGTATCGTGAGAGGACTCTCATTACTGATACCGATACCGATGAATTTTTTATTCATTATTAACTAACTAACTAACTAACTAACCATCACGCCGTCTCCCCGAAGGGGTAGGCAGAAAGAATGGACTGCCACACTTTTCTTTCCTGACATATTTCTCTCGCTTCCTCAACATTCATACATCGTGTCATGCACGCGCGTCGATTTCTCTGACTCCTCACATGGCCGACATTCAATATTTGATTTATTTGATCGTGCCACGTTTTCCTCGGTCTTCCTCTATTTCTGGTTCCATTTACATCATTAACATATAATTTTTTTACCATTCTTTCTTCATTCATTCTTTCAATATGCCCAAACCATCTTAATGATCCTTTCATTATTTTGTTCATGACACCATCATTCGCACCGCATTCACTTCTTATATTTTCATTCGGCACTCTATCATACACAGAGTATCCACACATTCTTCTAAGAGATCTCATTTCAACTGCATTTATTCTACTTTCATCCTTCTTTTGCCAGTTCCATGCTTCGCTTCCATACATAAGGGTCGGTAGAAGAACACCATTGTGCAATGCCATTCTAGCTTTTTTTTATAGGTTTTTCATTATTCATTATTATAACCAGTAAATATACTTATTGTAGATTGTGATAATTTATACATAGAATTACTTAAAACTAACTCAACTAAGCAATCATTCTGAGATATCTATTTTCTTCAATCATTTACACTATACATGTTTACTCAATAATAAATCCATTGAATCTCAATAGTCCAATTTTAATAAAATTAACATTTTGACACTCTAAAAGCTTTGATAAACTTTGTAAATATGTAGTTTCTTAATAGATGTACCTCTTTACATAAAAAAGCTCGAAACGGAGTATCTTCCAGTCCCATGTTGCTTATGTTATTTGTTTTTCTATTTATTTGCACATTAGCCGAATATTGACTTAACTGTCGATAGAATACGTCATGACAGTTGCGAAAATGCTCAGAGAAAAACCAATAACATAAATACTCTGAAAAAAATACTGGCGCCGAGGAAAACCTTTTAACTTAACACTCACAGCGTATCACGTGAAACCCTAAGAGTGTGCGGAACAAGATAAAACCTTTGAAAAACGAGTTTCCCTTGTAAATATACCCTGCGCCTATCGCGTATATTATATTCTAATACAGGGGTAGCCAAGGTGGTGGGGTTGGGTCATCTTTTTATATTGTACATTCAAGATTTCTATATCATTAATGATATAATAAATTATGCAAATCTGTCTGTAAAAAAGAAGAAGAAGAGAATGCATAAACCCTTTCTTGGCTATTGTTTCTATAATATATAGAATCATAATATATTATTTAAGCTAGAATGGCAGCGCACAATGGTGTTCTTCTACCAACCCTTATGTATGGAAGCGAAGCATGGAACTGGCAAAAGAAGGATGAAAGTAGAATAAATGCAGTAGAAATAAGATCTCTTAGACTAATGTGTAGATACTCTGTATGATAAAGTGTCGAATAAAAAAATAATAAAAATGAATGCGGTGCGATTGATGGTGTTATAAACAAAATAATGAAAGGATCGTTAAGATGGTTTGAAGACATGGAAAGAATGAATGAAGAAAGAATGTTAAAAATGTTTACGTTAAGGATGTAAATGCAACTAGAAATAGAGGAAGAACGAGAAAAACGTGGCACGATAAAATAAATCCAATATTGAATGTTGACAAATACAGAAAAATCAACGCGCGTGCATGACACGATGTATGAATGTTGAGGAAGCGAGAGAAATAACATGTGTCAGAAAAGAAAGTTCATTCTTTTTGCTTGCCCCCTCGGAGAGACGGCGTGATGGTTAGTTTGTTTAGTTATTTAAAATGAACTTCCATTAAGAGATCTCAGTGAAATATGCTATGCATGCAAATATACATGCAAATGCTATGCATGATAATTTTACCTATAATGTTGATACAGTTTGAAGTATATAATTATAAAAAAGATGTAATGAGTTTGTGTAATATTAAATGTTTCCGTCTTCATAATACAAATTGTCGTTTTCCTTGACCAACTAATTAAGTAGAAATTTTGATAAGCAAAAGCGTAAAATGTGGGTGCGTCACGAAACCCAAATTGAACCTTATTTACTGTTAAACTTGTCCTAATCCCAGGCGAGTAATTATAGGTCAAAGTTTGTCGACCCCTGTCATAATACATGTTTGAGTTTTCGGCACCGGCTACATGCTAATGCAACCCTTCACAACACACTAGCTACTTTACACCAGTACACAAACTGTGCGTGACACTATAAAGGCGATGTTTGCCTGACAAGCTTATTTGAACAAACACTTTTATCGACTTTTACGGTAGGGTTAACGTATAACTATCAACATGGGATGAACGATGTTTTCAGCTCGATAAAGCCTGTATACACAGGCTCACACCAACTACTAGGACTTTACATTATGGACACTAAAATATTCCACACTTTCTAGAAGGCAGCTTCGAAAAACATACGCCCAAGAAGATAAAGCATCAAGAAATATTCAAACTTTTGTCAAAAGAAAAAGCATACCAATAAAACTGGTTGTATTGTACTATGTGTAATCATTTAATTTATTTGAATAAAAATCACAAAACATTACAGACATACAATTCCAGATTGTTTGCAATTACATTATAAGATTTTAAAAGCATAAAAAACATTAAGATTAAGAATTAGAAAGAATCATAACATTGATATTGTATCCCTGAGGCAACTCACACTATCACGAAATATGTCGACCTCCGAGGCGACTCAATTGCCCTACCCACAGGCAAAACCATTGGCAGGTTGATCAGGGACAAATAGACCCACATCACTTAGGACATCCGAGTTATGTATATGACCGCCGATCAGCTGTAAGAAGTGAACTCCCAAGTGGATATTCCTCCTTCTCTCCAATGATTGGTAGCTTAGCATACCTAGCAAGAATTCAGTCGCAAAGAGCCACGTGTAATAACCACGCTCCCTCTACCATTAGAGAAAATCGTTTCCCAGGCGGTGACCAAATACTTCCAGCCGACTTCTTACCAGGGAATGGAATATATCTTGGCATTCCTAAAAACAAATCCAAGCATTTTAATGGAACTATTACATATAGCAATTATGTGAAGATTGAACATTTATATTGTAAGCGTAAAAAAAGATGAAAATGAACGTAAAATCAATATTTCATATACAATATATATTTTAAAAAAGTACTTAACACGTTTCGCCTTTAAATAGTATTGATAGGGCCTAGGAATAGGTTTGCAACAAAGTCCATTGCCGGTTCTTGGGATGTCACTTAGGTCTTTAATGTGATAGTTTCCCATTGCTTGCCACATTGTTTTGAATACAACGGTTCATTTGAACCCAATTAATGTATACACTTTTGTAGCTATTGATTCTATTGACACGTAATACGTAGCTAGTCTATCGGCATTTTTATTGTCACGTGAATTTTACACCAGACCAATGTGAGTTTTTTTAATCCAGTGATACTATAAATATATTATATACTCGTATGGGTATGAAAATAGGAGTAGTTTTTAATTTAACCATCAATTGGGCGTTTGGAAACTGATAATGTTAAAAAATATTGTTTTCAATGCAATGGACCAAAAATATGCACTATACATATTACACTGTTAAATTAAATAACTTTGTTTTATGTATCACAATTGTATTTTTTTGTGCACAATTGAAATAAATTTATGTAAAACATAGATTGACAAAACTGCTGCCGCGAAAATAAAATACAATTGTGATACATAAAACAAAGTTATTTAATTTAACAATTTAAAATGTTAAGGTATCATAGTCTTTCGGCCAAAACAATGGACTATTTAACTATACATTTTATTAACTTATTATTTTTCATTCCATCGACTAATACGTTCATTTTGGATAATACTAATCTATGTCATATTTTCCTTAAATTCAATTTAGGGTGGATTGATAAATGTTTATATTTTTCCTTTCATTCACAAATATAAAGAAATAACAATTATTGTGAAATAAGTTAACAAATATTTAGACTTTCATCACGAAAATGTAATAAAAAAAATCGTTTTAGTGCAGTATACGGGAAAAGTTCTAAAAATAGTTTTACCAGACTATGGCAGTTGTTTTTAGAAATCATTTATTTTTACCCATAAAAAAACTATATCATTACAGCATGAACCAAGTCGACCGAATAATCGAAAAATAAATTATATAATATCAATAAAATATACGTACATTTATGTGACTGCAAATATGATACTGACTCTTTATTTCTTCTCGTCATTAGTGTGTTCATTTCAAAAAAGCTTTATTTAAAAAGGGTAGGTAAATATTTATAATAGACAGTCGCACTGTTTTTTCCTGATATACTTCTTTCGAACCCTCAACATTCATACATCGTGTCATCGATCTCATTTATACTGCATTTATACTACTTTCACCCTTATTTTGCCAGTTCCATGTTCCACTTTCGTATTATTAAATTTCAAGAAAACGTAAGCTGTTTTGAATATTAAAAAAAATCTGCATCATTTTATTGCTTAGCCAAGGGAAATCGTAGCTTTTTTCAAAATATTAAGTCGCAATTTTTGAGAGATTAATGATATGTCTAGGATGTGATTTATACTTCGTGGCTGATACACCGAATGGATGTTACGCTTTATTCAAATGGGCAAAACTCTATTCAGGGTTAATTCCTATGACAAATTACCCGGCGACATGTTGACGAATCGCTCCCTTGGATTAGTTTGTCAACTTTTTCATTGTGTCCCGCTTTTTGTGGCCGGGAGTGTATACTTTGGAGGAATGTATTCAAAGATTATAATAATATTGGGACAAGGAAAAATAAACATTGGTTTTAAAAAAAAAATATTCGCATATTTAAATTAATAAACCTTTAAGAAATTAATACGAATGAAAACGCCTGCTTTTTGGAAGTTTTATTATACTCGTATTTTTTGAAAATGATATGTTTCGCCTTGCTAAAGCATTATCAAATGCTTTCATCGTCATCATTAGCCTACATCCGTCCACTCCCGAATGTAGCCCTCCTCCATCTACTTCCATGTCTGTCGATCCTGGGCAACACGCCTCCATGTCGCGGTCTCTTTAATCTCTCCATCGAAGTTGGGACGCCTGGGTTTCAGATCAAATGCCTTAGTAAGGCAAAACATGTCAATCAAACCCATTATAAAATAAAGCTTCTAGAAAATTAATTATCCAAAATGGAGTTTTTCACCATTGTTCAAGAAACAATAAGTAAACCTTGAACATATAAAAAATTATACTTATATTATTTTACGTATATTTAAAATTGAAGATTTTTATTAATGTGATTAATCTATTCCAGGTTTCTTGTATAAAGAAAATCCCCTTTCATATTAAATCGACCATTCTGACCACAGATTATCAGATTTTTGGTGCATATATGTAATAAAAAACCAATTCGTATTTTTTCAAAGTAAAAGATATCAAATCAGGTTTTAGATTACAAATTGAATTTTTTTATTGTGTGGGTACTCGGTACCTACGTAACCTATCTAGAGTAAACGCGTATGTATGCCTAAGGCAAACCCTTCCAGAGAAACACCCCCTCCCAGCTGGGGGTGGGGGTAGTTCTGACCCCCATACAATCATCCCTCAATTTCGATATAACCCTCCCGCGCCTCCTAAACTAGGGGTTAGAACGGTGTATTTCGGATCGAAGCGTACAACTACTATGTGTTAGCAATTCCTTACTATTGGAAATACCCCATTTGAATTGACAGGGGGGCGTTAGAAGGGTCGAAATTCGGACTAAAATAAATATAAAATATGTCAGTTTGGCAGCATGCAGAGCATGGAAATGTACTCGTACTTATAATTAAGTATTCACTAGGAAATTCACATATTTACAGGGAAAAAATCTGTTTATATACAGTACAATTTTAAATAGTTATATTATGTTTTATGGGAATAACATGTTTTGCCTTTTTAGACATTATCAATTATTTAAATATATTTGATAATGTCTTAGAAAGGCAAAACATGTCATTCTTCAACTTCTTGAAAATAGACGATTTCATTCGTTTTAATGGCTTAATACGGATTTTTACAAGAAAACATTTTAAATACAATAAACACTTTTAGAGTACTTTTAATTCATAAAAAATGCTTTTAAAACTATGCTTTTTTAGCATAAACTTTATGGCTTAACATAAATTATGTTTTGTTTTTACGAGTATATTAAAAAAACTGTATATCGACAATTTGAAAACTGTATACAAATATACCCATAAAGGTTATGGGTGTGTAATTTATTTTGGTATAAAAATATCACACGCTTTCTAAATAATTGAATCGATAAACTCTTTTGAAAACATAAAAAATCTTTCTGTAAACATACAAATATACTATTTATGTTTAAAACGCGTAAATTAAACGTAGTACGAGACTGATTTAAATATTATTAAATACCATATTAATTTGTTTTGACACTACTTTATTTTGGTACAATCAACCTTTCGTCAGGGTTACAAAATACCACCACAAATTAAGTGCTTCATACGAAAGAGTAAATATTATGTATAAATTTTCTTTTGAATAAAGTATATATCATACGTAAACCTATATAATAATAAAAAAAACATGTATTTCGGATTAAATTTTTTTTTATTACTTATTTAGATTTTGTTAATAATTCGTGTGTATTATTACGAGAGAATTAAAATTAAAGCCCGCATCACATTATAGCAACATGAATATTTTATATTCGATTACCACGCACGCACTTTACATAAGAAAATTCTCCGATTCTGTCACATGCCCGTCGTCACTACAAATTTCCCCCGCTTGTAGCTGAGTTTTTTACCCGGCCAGAGGAAGGAACTTGTAGGATCACCCTTTCTCTACTGCGCATAAACTACACACGTGTAGATATACCCGCACCAACACACGCCAAGGTAATAGGTAGGTACACCTCCACTAGCGTTCGTGTGTGTGTCTGGGTATGCATGAGTGTGTAATGATGTTTAGGTGAATACAACACGATAGGGTGGTACAAAAAGTATATTTCATGGTTTTTATTTATAAAAAAAACAACAATATTTTGAAATCGGAATGAAGTAGGTACGCTATATAAAATTAGTCATCGAAGAATATAGTTATAGTTATAATGTTTTCTATTGATATAATTGTATTTTTAATCATACAAATACAACATTGTTCTGTTGAATGTGAACAATGGCCTTACATTACGTAGAAAAGGCAAGAGTAAGTCAAATTTGTAAAATATGTTGATATATGTTAAATAATAATTAAATAAAACGATGTTTTTTTTAACAACTTCCACTTTTGTCTTTATTTAGACTGCGACCGGTTTCGCCAGGCTCGCTGGCATCGACAGACATGGATGGGGAAAACCGAAAAAGGCGATGCCAACCTTACGGACCAAGAACTATAACATGTAATATTTAAATTCAGTAATATTAAAAACAAAATTACTATTTTTTCAAACATTATATATGAATATGTAAGCGATAGTAAAATTTAAAATCCATTGTATTAAATACGAACCTCCTTGAATACCTGTAATACCAATATTTAAATTCAGTAAATTTTATTTACATAAATATTTGAAGATTATTTTTGTATAGAATCATGTTTACCACCCCTGATCTGTATGCATATAAAGGACTAAGTTTACAATAGTGTCACCAGTCTGTCGATGCCAGCGAGCCTGGCGAAACCGGTCGCTGTCTAAATAAAGACAAAAGTAGAAGTAGTTAAAAAAACATCGTTTTATTATTTAAAATGAAGAGGTTTCAGTAAAATCATTTGATATATGTTATTATGATATATGTTATTTTAGTTTTTTAGTTACTGTTTTAATTATTATTATGATTATTATCATTCTTATTATTTTATTATTATAAATAACTGAATTTAATACAACAACACAACAACAACAAACCATCACGCCGTTTCCCCGTAAGGGTAGGCAGAGAGAATGGACCGCCACACTACTATATCCTGGCACACCCTCTAGCTTTCTCCACATTCATACAGCGAGTCATACACGCCCGTTGATTCTTCCGACTTCTAACATGACGAACCTTTAAAATTTGATTAATTTGGTCATTTACATCATTAACGTATACTTTCTTAACCATTCTTTCTCCATCCATGCGTTCCATATGTCCGAACCATCGCAACGATCCTTTCATAATTTTGTTCATAATACCTTCTTCCGTTCTACATTCCTTTATTATATTTGAGATACAGTCGTATATCGTTCTACCACACATACGTCTTTTATCAAGAGGATATGAGTTTAATTTCAAACACGAATCGATTCCTCCTTAAATATAACGACCTGTGATTTATACTCACATTGGGGACTGTATAAAAAATTCTAATACCATGAGCTTAAAAAATAAATATTAAAAACGTTACATACCTTTCAATACAAAAATGTAGTAAGTTTATTTTATGCACCACGATGCAATTACTATTAACAATTTATTTATAGAGCTATTATTTTGATTCTCATGACATGTTTCGCGGGATATGCCTATTGGTGGCGATGAGGTTTGCAACCAATCACACCGCGTCTCTAGCGAAAAGAGAAGGATGGAGTGCTGCATCGGTTAAAGTGTGTCAGTCCATTCTTTCTGCCTACCCTTTTGGTGAGACGGCGTGACAGTTAGTTTGTTAGTTATGACATGTGATTGGTAGTAATTTTTAGCCATTTTATTGTAACGTGATTTCTATACCAGACCAAACACAACGTGACAAGTTAAAACATCTATAATTACCAATTCTCCTATTTACTGAGTTCACTTTAACTGATTGTTTGTTGATACGACGTCACAAGAAAATTATGTGGAATTAGCTATCTGATATTTTCATCTAATACAACAACAAATAAAATAATAATTAATCTTGTTACATATTTTCTGTTTTGTTTTGTGAACGCGAAATCTAAATACCTGATGTCCTTGCAGAGAACCGTATCGATGAGAACTAACTAAAGATAATTTGTGAACGATCAGATATCTTTTAAATCTTATCATGGAGAGAAAATTGAAGGACAGATCAATCAGCATATATCAGATATTCTCCATGATTTATAAACGATGATATAATAAAACTAATAGAATCTGGAAGCTTTCATCAATTTCAAATACTTAATTTGAAAATTTTAGATAAACTTCAAGGGTTAACACTGTGGAGTTCCACAATGTAGAATATTTGATAAACTAAAACACTGTTTTTTTTGTACACTATTTCAAAGTAACGTGCCTCTGGTATTCTCCCTATGTTAACTTACGTTATTGAATGACAAATTAAAAAAAAAAAACTATATTAATGGTATTACAATTTAAAGTTTTTTATTCCTCCCGACATAAAAATTGCGATATCATAAATAGAGTTTTATAATTTAACAGTTAATAATGTTGAAGTATCATAGTGTTTCGGCTAAAACAATAGACTATTTAATCAACATATTACAAAATATAAATATATATTATACAAAAAAGACGGATAAAACAGTTATTTTATTCATTAATAATAAATTAATTTGATTTTTATAACACTGTTTTGGAAATATAAAAGCATTATCAAGGAAAAAAATGTTAAGTGAGATAGTAAAAAACAATAAAATAAAAGTGTCACAGACAACTATAAAAAAAGCAAATCATTACAATTTTTACATTATTTTTATTTTAGAAGACATCATTTTGGCACACACTGTATGGGAGGAAAACGAATTTGTTACCGAAAACTCGATTGTAGACAATTTTTCGATTTGAATAAAAGGCTTCCATCAAATTGTCGTTCCCAGAGATAGAAATGTTGTCATATTGAATGTATCGATTGGTTCAATTCTAACCAATAGAAACTCTCGTCTATGTAAATAGTTACGTTTTCATATGAATATTTTATAACCTCGGTTATACGATCGATTTTCCAGTAAAAGGGTGAATTTTTTAGAGCTCTCTACTTCCTCCGGATATGAATAATTCATTGTGGCTCCGAAGTTATTAGAAAATTATATTATTTTTGTTTCATACGCTAAATAAATAATGGTGCATAGTTTTTAGACCCACTCATATAAATCGGCTTTTGAAATCGTCCACTACAAAGGCTTATTAAATAAAGACGTTATTATTTATTTATTTATTTTGCAAACATACAACATTTTATTTTATTCCCACGAGTAGATTACTCACTATGGAACAAAGTAATTATATACAATATAAACATATACAGTCATTATACAACATTCAGAGAGAAGTAAAAATATAGACTTAAAACAAAAACGCCTAACAACATTTCATTATTTAATTATGTTTTCATCAATATAATACAGAGAGTGAAAAAAATCTACTTTTGTAAGAAACAAAAAAACATATTATCAAAGTCTTCTTCTTCTTCTTACTTATTGTAGACCTATGTGGTATGTTCTCCAGAGTGTTGCTCCTCCTGTGAGGTAGATTCCCAGCTGTCCTTCCATATTTTAGGAAGTCTTCCAAGAGGACGAGTCCCATGAGGTTGATTATGCAATGCAATATAGAGGAGTCTGGTGGTGTCCATTCTTTGGAGATGACCGTACCAGTCCCTTTTACACTGTCTGCTCCATCTTATAATATCCTCAACCTCACATATCTCTCTTATTCTGGTGTTCCTCACGCGATCCCTCAGTCTCTTGCCTGCTATCGTCCTCAGTGTCTTCATTTCGGAAGTCCTCAAAACTTGTTTGTCCTTATTATCAAAGTGAATTAAATTAATTTTAAAATAATAAAAAAGTATATATTTTATACATTTAAGTACGCTTGATAAGGTATATCATTGACTAGCTGGGTATCGGGGCAAGACTACATTTTAATGAAATATAAGAAGCTACATTTTATTTAACAGGTTAATCTATGGGCTTTCGCAGATAATGTATTGAACTTCTCAATAGGTGTTATACTTTTTGATAAAAATGTATATATTTTATAGTAATTTTTAGAAATGCGTCACGTCACTGTAATTAGAAATATTTTTTTATATGATCGAGTTTTAAGAGTGGTGTGTAAGATATATTCAGAAAATTTTCCTATACAAAGGACCTTATATTAGAGGGGTAGTAACATTATATTTACTCTTACCTAATACTAGAAATATCACGATGGTTTCTCCACTGATCGCGGCCGTTCATGTCATACGTTCCAAATTACAGGCTTTGGAATTGATTCAACATAATAACAAAGCGAACTGAACACGTCAAATGAGACGCTTTGAAAATAAATCACAGAAATACAGAAAATCATAACAAACTATGATTGAATAATGATTCGAGTAAAATATTGTATATACCACCCTGGTAACATATTTTGGGACAAGTTTTTAAAATACGAGTACAATCAAATTAAAATAATTTTTTTTTAAATGATTTCATTAAAGGTTTTCTTCGTTACTAAGTGTTTGAAATGAAATGTTTCTCAAATATGACATATATGTTAATACAAAATAAATTCAATAAAATATATCACTCTAATAAGAATAATTAAATAAAATCCTAGAAACTTTTGTTCTATTTAATATTAAATAGATTTTTTTTCTATATCGCCATAACTTTTTGTTGCGGATTCATAAATGTTTCCTTTTTTATATTTTTTTACACAACACACACTTTATTACAAACACAGCATTTCTTCTTCTTCAATATTTGTGATATTTATATTATATTAATCATATGTCACTAATGAAGGACTTCTGTGTCCGCAACATTTTTGTTTTTTTAATTTAATTTTTTTAATAAAGTGTGTGTTGTATACAAAGTATATATAAAAAGAAACGTTACTTACATTTTTGCTTAATTAATCAAAAGGATTTAACGTAAGATATTTCATATGAATAAAAACTTCCGATTTTTAAGGTTTAATTCTGTTATGTAATAGTGACTTGATTCGTTTTGCGAAATTTCTAATAAATAAATAAATCAAATGTCTGATAATACCCCCTTTCAAGTTGAACATGTCTCTCTTTTAAATAATATAGAAACCACAGAGGATTAAAAATAATAGTATTAAAATTACTAATATAAACTTCAATGTAAGTAGAAATAATAGTACATTTTTATGATGAAGGAATTGAGTCATATCCTGATTGAATTCAAGTTTTCTGAATCAGTTGTCAATTGTTCTCCCAACTAGACCACAACCGGGACGCTTAAAATGGAGATTGTTTATATTATATTTTATTAATAATTTTAATTAAATTTCGATATGTGAATAGTGTACTGGTAGTAAAATTTATATTGAACCTAAATGAATAAATAATTATGTGTACTCTGAATACGTGGAAATAAAAGGCTCCACCATTGAAAAGTACTTAACGTATACCAGGGATCCAATTGACATAATAAGGTTCTTCGAAGGGATGCTTTTCTCATCATCCCTTCTAAAGGTTCAACAGAGTGCCATTTGGTCCAAACTCAAGGGGTGACTAATAAGGGATGTCCACGCACAAGTGGACGAATGTCCTTTTCTTATCCTTACATAAAATTAGGGGATGAAAACCGTAATAATGAGAATAGAGGGCATCCCAAGTTGAGTTAGCAGAATTTTGAATTCTGAAGTGATCGAAAGGTACATTATATGCCTATTCCGTATTTATTTCCTTTTTACATATTGAAGGTACAATTTTTTTTTTTATAAAAGTACCAATGATGGAAAAATATATGGAAACTGAAAGATAATAAATTCGGTTCTTAAGGGTCTTTCAAAAAACAAACTTTTTAAATATTATTTTTAGAAGTGGGGTCGGCGAAGTTATGTTATATACCATTAAATCTGGTTTAATGAGCGTTATCCTTATGTAACTAAAAATACCGGCATTATGTATTAAAACAAAGATTTACGAGCGACTGCAACTCTGTCCTGTGTCCTGTGTTAATTATACTTAATTTTGATTTTAAGAATCGGAAAATTCATATTTATTCTGAAAATGGATAAAATCAAAAACCCTTTAAAGATTATAAATTATTTAAAATTAAATTGATCTAAAAAGTTAATTGTAGCTATCCGTAGGTTTATCCCAGTGCATTCCTTTTGGGCATGCTGGAGACCAATAGTCTACAGATAAGGAGGGATGGGTTCACACCTTTCCATTTCTTCCGACTTATCAGGGGATTCTTTGAGAATTCCGTCATCTTGGAGAGCATCCATCTTTATGTTCCGGATGCTTATCTTCGACAGCGCCAGCACAGCTTACTTTATCTTCCAATTTGCAGAACCAACCTGCCTTTGGTGATGCCAGTGGGGAGAGCAATCAAGCAATCACACTGTTGAACATGATCGTTTTGGAGATCGACGTATTTTATATTAGTGAAAGTACGTTCAGAAGATAAATGACTTGAGAGAGTATCTTGTATTCCTAAAGTCGAACCATCTCTCATGAGTTCCTGGTATTATATAATTAGGTTTTTATTATATTGTATCTGTTCTCAATAGATGCCTTAAACTTTATTATTTATTTGTAATATCTTTTAGAAATAAACTGATATGATTTGATTCTACAGTGATAAATAAAAATTATATTTTTTTCACGTACTCTTTATAATATTCCATAGACCATATTTTTATTTTATAAAATCATTAAAAATAGAATAGATTTACCATCATACAAACTCGAGAATGGGATATAAATTATCTGGATATTTGATACTACGCGCATGCTTCGAGTGATCGCGTGTTTCGGTTGTCGCTTGTTTCAGTTTCCAAATCCAATTTTGGTTTATTGCTAACATATTATCAGAAACGAAAGACGAACTACTGTATCGTTTTATTGTCGTGTAGGTTAACATCGGCCCCGGAACTGTTCGTTCCTAATCATCAAAGGAGAATTTATATTTATGGGTAATAAAGTTTGTCAACAATTTTAATGCGGTTTTATTGTTTTCCATTACGACGAATCGTTTAATGTTATGAAAAGCATAAAACAAAGTTCGTGTATGTTGTCTACTGTCAAGTCACGTCATGTTAAAAAAAATCACGGCCTCTTCGTTTCGATACGCAACTAAGTTTTACAAGTAGAAATCAAATAAACTTTTTTGAAATTTTGCCGAAATCAAATATTGCATCGAAGTATTATTATCTTCGTCTTCTTCTTCTTTTTGTCCTGTCACACCTCCGTGGTGCATAGGGCCTCAAGGAATCTTCTTCACCCGACTCTATCGCATGCCTGATGCCTAACATCATCCCAAGTGAGGCCTGCTGCCTTAACCTCGTCCTGCAGGGTTCTTCTCCAGGTGGCTCTAGGTCTGCCTCGCTTTCTCTTTCCCCCCATAGGGGTATTATTATACGAGGTAAGTATTATTATACGAGTACATTTTATTTTGTTTACTAATAATTTATAAAATAGGTACATAATTTTAATACCTCCCAAAGCAACGTGAAATAACTACATTAATAAGGCCTAAGTGACATCTCAAAAACCTTGATAGGATTGAAAAAAATAAACTTGTGTTGCAAAAATAGGCTTGTGCCGCAACAAATCATTCTTTAAAAATATTATTTAATTTAAAACATAAATACTGATAAAGCAGCCGGTTGTAAATTAGCATTAGCTAAAAAATCAAGTTACTATTTCGGTACCTTAAAAACAGATATCCCAAATTGAATTATAATGCCATTATGAAATTATTGTATATATATTATTATGTTTTCAATATTATGAAAATATCAAATATTTATGAAAACGTTAGTTTTTAGAAGTCTTATTATTATTGGGAATGACATATTTTGCCCTCTTAGGAGATTAACAAAAGATGAACGTGTTGGATAAAACTTGTCACTCTTATAAACATGAAAACATTTCTAGAAAACGGACTTTTTCGAAACCATATTGTAAAATCTTTAATATTAAGTCATAACATAATTTTTCAAGTAATTACACTTAACGATACGATGATACATTTTAAAAATAATTATATTGGCATTATATATTAATTTATTAATTACATTTTCCAGTATATAAGCAATGTTTTCTGGTTCATCACTCAAATATGCCTAGCTTTCGAAACGTCTGGAAGGAAGATATGTTTATTTTTTATGTATTTGACGTCATGGAAATATGACGGATTGCTGTCTTAGGGGTTGTTGGCTCACAAAGGAAGGGTGTAATTTTTACACCCTCGACGAGACTGCGAGTATATTTGATATTCTGAATACAAGAGAAAAGAATAACGAAATCATAATGGTCTTCTGTTACGGGCACTTTCGAGAGTTCAAGATACGTACAAATGTTTATGGGTAAATAATGAATCACGTTTAAACGTAACTAAAATACGTTATTAGTTACTTACTGTTCATTTCATGTGCTTTTTATTCTCTTTTAATTATACGCGTAAAACGAACAAATTCCAATTAAGATAATTTTCAAAACCTTTCATGGTACAATTGTGATAAAAAATACAAGTCTTTACCTATCCAACTATTATACTTAACTTTAAATCGCATGTCAAAAGGTTTATGACTATTAAAAATTCTATCGTAAAAGTATGATTATATCGATTTTATTAATCTTTAGGGGTTTATTATTCTCAATATAAAAAAACTTTATCTTTTAATGGCAGTATTCATAAGCATTAGCTTTAATAGATATCATTCACAACATAAAATAAAAAGGTAGTGTTTTATAAAGTATATGTTAACGATGTAAATGGAACTAAAAAACGAGTCAAGAGAAAACTCAATCAAATAAATCAAACATTGAATGTCAGCCACGTGAAATATGAATGTTGAGGAATCGAGAGAAGTATGCCAGGAAAGAACAGTGTGGCAGTCCATTCTTTATGACTTTCCGCTTAACTAATGTATCCTGACACTCGAAGTTTCTCCACATTCATACAGCGAGTCATTCACGCACGTCGATTCTTTATATTTCTAATTTTGTCGATCTTTAAAATTTCATTAGATTTCCTCGCTCTACCGTTACTTCGTACTCCATTCACATCGTTAACATATACTTTAATAACCATCCTTTTTTCATCCATGCGTTATACGTGTCTTGTGTGATCTTTTCATAATTTTGACCACAATTCTTTCTTCCGCTCTACGTTCCTTCCTGATATCTACATTTGAAATTCTACCGTACATCGTTTAAATACACAAACGTCTAAGGGATCACATCTCGACCACGTTTATCCTACTTCTGCCAGTTTCATGTTTCGCTTTCATACATAAGGGTTGGAACTAGAAGTACTAGTAGTGAAAATATAATAGAAATTCTACTAGTGAAAATAACACTAATATTCTTACATTCATTCTTAGAAAGAAATCTATTTTTGATTCTAAGCTACGGATTTTATTGCGCTTGTTTTATTACCCACGTTCAGTACTTAATAAAATTTTCTTTTGAAACTGAAGTAAGCCCGGTGTAATGCGCATTGACTTCCAGATATTGAGAAATTTGTCAACAGTCTGCTGTGTTTATTGTGTATCCAGATGTAATACGTCTCCGTGTCTCTCGGAAAGATTTAGAAGGAATTCTGAAAATCCTCCCCTGTTTCGGGGATGAGATGAAGGATTGGAAAGGATGGCGGGCAAGAATTTAATATTGCATTCATGTACGGCAGTGTGTGGATAACAACTTAGATGGGTGCTGGGATGGGTGAGTGTAGTATTTTATTATTTCCAAATATATAACTTATTATAATTCTCAACAATAAATTATGGATTATAATTCTCAACAATGAAATACACATTATAATTCTCAATAATAAATTACATATTATTATATAATTCTCAACAAAAAATGCACATTAAAATTCTCAAAAATATATTACGTATTATAACAGAACTAGTATTTCTAAAGTCATACTAGTCAAAAGCGTCACTAGCGTCTCTTTAGAAATACTAATATGACATGTTAATCAAATCAAGTTTATTTGTTCTACGTTAAATATCGTTTATTTTTGTTAAGAATCGCGAATTATAATAAAAATCTAGTATTTCTAAAGTGACACTAGTCAAAAGCGTAAGAAATACTCATATTAAAATTCGTACTCGAAAAAAAAATATGATTAACTAACCTTAAAAGTATTTGTTTAATTATTTATAGGTCGTGGGTAAGATTGAACTCACGAACGCATAAACTATATCAATAGTCCTGACCATATCTTGGTATATAATGTATTTATATACCAATTGATAAAATTATTTTAAAATCTGTCAAAACTGACCTTTTTTAAAAATATTTTTAATATTTATATAATATCACTGATTGGCTTGTGTGTCCGAAACGTGTTTGGTCATTAATTTTTTTTATAATACATTGTGTGCTGTATACAAAGTATATAAAAAAATAAATAAATAAACATCCGCAACACAAATTTATGGCAAATATAGAAGAAAGATATTATACGTATTCTTATCCACGTAAGCATTTTGTACGCTCATCAGTATATCGAACTGACCGAAATTTATCTTAAATGCAAGAATTATAAAGCGATTCCAGTAATAATTAAAAAATCTTTTTTATATAACAACATAAAAATCGTGAACACATATTTAAAAACACGTAAATTTTTTAAATTTACTAGGGTTAGGAAACTTTTAGAAAATCCCAGCAATTTGTCGTGGAGAATAGAGCCAGCCAATGAAGTGAACGGATAGTTCCAATCGTGTGCAGGGGAGGCGCCCGCCCCCGCGCTTCCCCCCTGCCACAACCCTTCAGTCAGCCCGCCCTTGTCATATGCAGTTCGATGACCCGCGGTACTGAATAGCAACAATCTTACACCCTCCTATAACACTGGTTGATCGATGTGTTGTATAGGCCAAAGAAGAATTATAGTCATTTTCTTATTCATATTTTCTTGACAATTTTCTTCTTATAATTCATATGTAATCATTAATAATCTAACACAAATCATTATTTATATATATTTTTAATAAGATTATTTTTTTAATAACATTATAAATATACATTTTTTCACAAATGCTTTAAAACATGTCGAAGACTTTCGTGGCCGAGTGGTTAGTGCTTTGACTGCCACCCCGAAAGTCTCGGGTTCAATTCTCGGCGAAGTCAGTGTGACTGTCACAATCTCTGTAATCTGGGACAGAATTCACGTGAGAATAAAATGGCTATAGATTAACTACCTTAAATGTGTCACGAGAATCAATATGATAGCTATATCCTTTACATCGATTTGGCTCGCGCTGTAATAATGAAAAGAGTGATTCAACAAATATTGCAATAATTAAACGTTTTTTTTTGTGCAGCGTGTTTCTAAAACGGCATTAAGCAATAAAAATATTATTATTTAAAACTGGCAAAAGAAGGATGAAAGTAGAATAAATGCAGTAGAAATGAGATCCCTTAGACGAATGTCTGATATGATAGAGCGTCAAATGAAAATATATTAAGTGAATGCGGTGCAAATGATGGTGTTATGAAAGGATCATTAAGATGGTTTGGACATAAAGAAAGAATAAATGAAAAAAGAATAATAAAATTTTATATTTTAACGATGTAAATGTAACTAGAAATAGAGGAAGACCGAGGAAAACGTGGCACGATCAAATAAATCAAATATTGAATGTCGGCCACGTGAGGAGTCAGAGAAATCGACGCGCGTGCATGACACGATTTATGAATGTTGAGGAATCGAGAGAAATATCTCAGGAAAGAAAAGTGTGGCAGTCCATTATTTCTGCCTACCCCTTCGGGAAACGGCGTGATGGTTAGTTAGTTAGTTAGTTAGTTAATATTATATGTAATAATGCCACACCACATTTTAAGTGTTTCATATGAAAGTGTTATTTACGAGTATATTAATTAAAAAATAAACAATTTCAAAATTTGAGGAAACTAATCCACTTTAACCTTATTATTTTATATAATCTAATGATTTTACTAAAATCTCTTGATGGACGTTCATTTTAAATAATAATTAAATAAAACGATGTTTTTAAACTACTTCCAATTTTTTTACTTTATTTCGACAGCGACCGGTTTCGCCAGGCTCGCTGGCATCAGCTGCCACCAGTCTGTCGATGCCAGCGAGCCTGACGAAACCGGTCGCTGTCGAAATAAAGACAAAAGTGGAAGTAGTTAAAAAAACGTCGTTTTATTTAATTATTATATTATTTAATATCTAGACCCAAATGTAAATAATTGGAAAACAAGTGACAAAGTTTACATTGTACACAATAATATTATTGTATAATATAATGTATTTCGTATTGTTATATACGAAATTTGTTTCTCCACAGTGGGCTAATAAAAATATGTCTAATACAAGTAAAGCATTAGACGAACACGCAGGCTTTTTGATATCTCTTCCCTTGTTCCTCCTTGAATAGCTCGGGGCTGGCTCTAGAATTTACCATCTATTTATGGATAAGGATTCGCGTATACCCTTTACTCTGCCTTAAGTAAAACGGGGAATTTCATTTTGTATCCTCTGCGCTTATTCCAGGCCTTGGTGGTACAGTTGCTACGTAAGGAAAAGGATATTGGATTTCAAAGAAAAACCAAAACTGCCGTGTTGTGCGAAAATTCTGTTCTCTGAACGTCTCGTATGAGTCCTTGCTTACATATTAAAATGCAACATCCATAATACAGTAATATTACGTTGAGAATTCATTTGTTTCTCCATAAAATTATAATTATAATCGCTGAGGACTATGCAATACTCAGCATCTCTAATACACAAATATAATTAAATATAATTCATCTTCACTTTGTATTGTGGATTCACATTTAAATAAATATAACTGCACTTCATATTTTTACAACACTTTATTACACTTTTCACAGACATGTTTCGGTTGTGATCCAACCTTTTTCAATGTACAAAATTTTAACATTGAAAAAGTTTGGGTCTCAACCGTGTCTGTGAAAAGTGTTCTAAAAATACAAAGTGCAGTTATATTTTTTCAAATATAATTTGATAGTTAATATTACCAGTTAAACTATATATCGTCTAGAGACAATCAACCTAGCAAACAGTGTCCCTAAACTAAAATGCTCACAACGATCCATGGAGAGGAAATTGGCGTTTTCGAGATAAATTAAGAAATATAGAAATAAGATGCCGGACCAAAGTTGCCGATATCATGGATCATACAAGCTAAATTAAGGTGGAAATCTTTTGGACATATTGCAAGATAGGACAGTACCCGATGTACATCCAGAATAATTCAATGGAGACAATGGACAAAAAAATGGTAGGGAGGCCACCTAAACGATGGACTGACGATATTGCCCGAATAGCTCAAACGACCTGGATGCGGGAGGAACAAGACGTGGACGAGTGGAGAAAAATCGATGAGGCCAATATCCAGCAGTGGAGGGAAGAAGGCTGAAGAAGAAGAAGAAAAAAATTACCAGTTAAAATCGTACAAATTATTGTTTCTATGGTAGACCTGTTTATTGTAAAAAAAATGTATTTCAATATGACGCAAAATCAAACAAACAAACAAACCATCACATCGTTTCTCTGTAGGGGTAGGCAGATAGAATGGACCGCCACACTACTCTATCCTGGCACATCTCTAGATTCCTCCACATTCATACAGCGAGTATACACGCACGTCGATTCTTCCGACTTCTAATATGACAAAACTTTAAAGTTTGATTAATTTGATCATGCCATGTTTTCCTCGGTCTGTCTCGACTCCGTACTCCATTTACATTATTAATGTATACTTTCTTAACCATTCTTTCTCCATCAATATGACGCGATAAAGACAAATATTAAAATATATTTCAAAATCACTACAATAATATTTACAGCACAACTCTAAGCAACCTGTTTATTTACTTTTAAAATATAATAAAATCATAGTGTTCCATAATCAAATTTTGAATAAAATTAATAACTAGAACATATATTGTTAAAAATGACGACGGTTGGGAAAGTATTTTGTGGAATATGCTATAATTTAATTTTTTTTTTTAATATTTAACATATGCAAGGATTAAAGCGTAGCGATACTAAACGGGTAATATTTATTTTGTGTTCAAAGTTCTCCTAAATTTTACTCAGCCACGAGCGCGGAGCATTATTTCCCTACATTTTACCCTACAGAGATCTGTAGTGAACGTTTTCAACATCGGATATGTACGTATGTAGTGGAGAAGATTATAGGACGAGGTATAGGGAACAAATTTTCTTTACGGCTAAGTCTCCTTTGAGGATAATAGATTTTCTATCATGTCTGCAGGGGGAAAGGTACCCCACAGCATCCCACTGAAGGTGTATTTTACAGTAGCGTTGCAACTATCCGTATCCCCCAGACAAAGAAGCCTGACTGCTCTCAAATATATATATTAAAGTGGTTGACAAAGTGGTACCATACACAAGCAAGTATATTCTAAATGCATACACATACCATGTCGTATATCTAAAACTTTTAATGTGACTTCGCATTTTTCCATTTTAATCGTGTGTTTGAATCGACACAAAACAGGCGGTTTATTTACAGTTATCATAATACGAATAAACGATATTTAAATTTTTTAACTGTCGTTGAGTTAAGATGATACATATTATTTAAAAAATATATATTTGTATTAACACGTATTAGTTACACTTTGATCGAAATAACTTTAAACGCATTTTCAATTTAAATCTTTGTAATCAATAATGTATTACTCGCTTACATAAATTACTCTGGCAAGAGACCTACAAAAATAGCGTAGAAACCAGTCCGCAATAAAAAGTGGTTAATTTTTTTTTAAACAAAGCTTAGATATTTGTCTTTTTCTTTTTTATATATACTTTGTATATACTCGTACAACAGTAACTTGAAAAAATGAAATATCAGATATGTTTCGGACAACCCGGTCCTTCCTCAGTGATAAAACATCTACAACACAAAGTATGGCGAATAAAGAAGAAAAGCTTAGATATTTTGTGTAACTATAAAGCTTATCCAAATAAAAAACACATATTTTTTTGTATATTTTTTATAATTAAAACGCGTTACAGATTTTTTACTGTTTTTTTAAATATATGAAGTATACAGCATCAATAGATTTTTTTTTGCAAGCCCTTGTTGCAATTCACGTTATTACAGCACAGCTCGCATCATACGAGTACAAGAGAATAAGAACCAAAAGCGCCGCACCGCGCCGCGCCGCTATCTAGAGGCGTCGTCATTTCGTGCCGTTTTATACATCCAAGCCGCAGTGTTTAGATCGGAGTTAGGCAATTTAGATACTCGTTTGGGTAACCGTTATCAGGCCGAAAGGAGAACAGATAAGTGCGCCAGTAGTTTTCAGCCGTTAACCACTTAACTGATGAGCTTTTCATATATATCTGCACGCATTTTTTTTTCGATATACTGCTCTTGGGAAAATAAAACCTTAAGGCAAAAACGCAACGACTTATATTGAAGAATCATTTGACTAAAAAACATATACACAACTTTTTATTTTTCTAACTCTAACTTTCAAATCAAATCAAATCAAATCAAATCAGTTTATTTCATCAACAGACATTACAAAATTTTTTTTTTAAGGCATCTATTGAGAACAGGTAAAATAATATATTATATATAGTATACTACCAGAAACGCATAAGAGATGGTTCAACATTAGGAAGACAGGATACTCTCCCTCTGAACGTACTTTCACTAACATGAAAGACGTCGATCTCCGAGGAGACCGCGTTCAGCAGACTAATTGCTCTTCCCACCGGTGTCACCAGAGGCAGATTGGTTCTGGCAGCCGGTAGGTAAAACAATCTGTGCTGTCGCTGTCGGAGATATCTATTCATCTCTCTTTACTGCTGAATACATGCCTCTTCCAAATGTTTTCACTCCTTTCAATCACTCGCCTTCCTCACCCACTGTTTACCCGTTATTGAGGCTGCATCGTTGGCCCATCTCTTCTGTGGCACTTCAACACTTCATTTGTTTTCCCATGGTCTCGATTTAATAATTCTGTGTTCACTTATTATTATTTTGTCTCGCTACGTGTCCTGCTTATTGCTACTTTAATATACCTATACAATGCTTATGTCGACAAACCTGATTCTACGTCTTTTTTTTTTTATTTTTTTTAAAAAAACACTAATAGCAAGGATTTTACATCAATGATATTAGAATTTATTTTACAATCTTCAATGTGAGCAAAAAATATGAAGAAGGAATCTGGTCGTGTCCAGGCTTGAACCCATGTCCCCTGGATCAGGAGCCAAGCGTTCTATCCCCTAGACCACCACCCGAATTTATTTCTTAATTTTTTATTCTATCTCTAAGACTCACAATGAGCATCTTTCCCTAGATCGTTACGTAAACATTCGTTTTTGACTACTCATGCATCATATAAAATTTAAAATATTAAAAAAGTGTTCCTACTCAGTATTATCTTCTTTAAGCATTTCCGTTGAATTTATTTAATTTGAGAGACACATATACCATCAATGACTTTCTTATCAAGTGAGAAAAATCAAGTTTTTCATCACTTTTAGTTTTCATGATTTTTAGGACTTAAATCAATTTGAAAAATACACGCTGACAACTGTTTCTAGCCACCTATCAGACCAAATTTTCTGATGACATTTTAAGACAAAACTGCATATGTACTCTTTTTCCAATTTTCAAGACATTAAGCTATTTTATTAAGATATTAATTTACAGAACTGCCACAGATTTGTTTGCTCATACAGGGTAACCGTTTTTTGCAAGAAAAAGATATTCTTTATTTTACATATCCAGAATATTACATTAGTATTGTAATAACTTAAAGAATTTGCCATTTTCTGAGCACTGGGGAAAAACTACACATCAAATCACGTATAATAAAATTTAAATCTCGTAAATAAATTGATATGATGGTAAGAGATAGCGTCCAATTTAAAGACAACTACTCTTTCGAAGTGGTTGAACAATTTACGTACCTGAGTTTCAGTCTGACAGAAAACAACGAAGACCCAGCAGAAATAAGAAAAATGATCACAGCGGCCAAAAAAACATACTTCTCATTGCTACCGATATTTATAAGTCTCGCAACGTCCATAGAAGGACAAAAATCACACTATCTTGTAGTACGGACAGTATTGGCGTATGGCTGCGAGGATCTAACTTTGACCGTAAAAATGACGGAACATTTATGCCAAAGCATGCCGAAGCTGGTAATATTTTAAATTAAAATATTTAATAATGCAAAAAAAATGGATACATCGAATTGTTTTAGTTTACAATATCTATAATAACTATAAAATTTAATCTTTCATATAATCTGCGTGAGTTAAAAAATTATATAGTATTGAAAATAGGAGTATAATAGGTTTTCATAGTTATTCAAGTAAAAAAATCTGGTCGATTAGTAATGATAAAACATTATCTGAAATCAACAGACGGTGTAGGGGTTATTTTACATTTTTGAATATTTTCTGGGTTTTGAGGTAATTTTCAGGTATCGGTAATCCGTTTTTAAATGCCGCATCTCAATCGGTCGTTTGCTGCAATGGGCTCTTCATACAGATCCTTATAGCCTTCATAATCGCTTTGTTTTCTATGTAAGCCAATAGCGACTCTATCGCACCCAAATTGAGGCAATTTTGAGGCCATGTCACGAGGCGAATGGCGAATAATCTGAGAATGCTCAAAATCTAAAATTGATCTTTATTATTTTTATTACATTCATTGTAAGATATTCTTATGTTCCATTTTTAATTTTTTCCGATCGCGAAATAAGCTCTACAAAACGAGAAATTAGTTATGTTTACGTCAAAATCTTGATGATCTTATATGATAATTCTTATTCTTATGGTGTCGTATCAGGTCCCCCAAACGTTGGCAATCACTGCAGCGAAAGCATCTCTGTCCTGCGCTATTTGTTACAGGTCATTAACTCTGTTCATTTCTGTCCAATTCCTTAAATTTCGTAGCCAGGACAACTGACTTCTGCCAACTCCCTACCGTCCCTCTGTCTTTCCCATGATTATCAGCCAAAGGAGGTGGTATTTTTCTCTCTTAGCGCACGACTCAAATATGAGACCTTTATATTCTTCATACTCAACAACACCTCTTTATTATATATTTTTTTTACCTTGTTAAATTTAGTATTAAGAAAGCTTTTTGTTAATCTTATTATTAACGTGCAAATAAATTTGCTATAACTAAATCTTAAGAGGTCTGCTTCGGATAACACCTCATTAAGAAGATGAATCGCCTTCAAAACATGATAGCTTTGAAGTGCTTCCGTGCAGAAATATGGGGCATAGAATCAAATATTGCCCTTTGCTCTATTGCAGCCGTAGCGAGTATACAGGTTTAGATCCTCAGTGTTTAAAAAACGCCCCTGAAGTAAGAATTATATAATATTATTTTTTTTTACTTCTTACATGTTAATACTTCCAGTATTTATCTACAAGTATTTATATACATTCAATAACAAATTGTATAAAAACTAGTCCAAGTGAAAAGCATAAAAATTGGAGATTGGATCTCCAGGCGTTGTCTAGCAATGTATGATAATTACATGGCCTTTCACATTGCATTAATAGAGATTTTCTGTTTAATGCTTACATCTTATCTTAATAGATGGCGCTAGTGTAGGCTGACCTAAAAAATGTGAAGTGTTTCTCAACATAGTAGCAAAAATTTGTCAGACGTGGTGGTCGTAAGAAGGGTGGAATGGACGACCTTCGTGGCCGAGTGGTAAGTGCATTGACTGCCACCCCGAAGATTCCGGGTTCGATTCCCGGCGAGGGCAGTGTAATTGTCACATTGTCTTTGGTCTGGAGTAGAATTCACGTGACAATAAAATGGCGATAGATTAGCTACCTATCACATGTCACGAGAATCACTATGATAGCTATTATAACTCTTTACATCGATTTGGCTCATGCTGTCATGATGTAAAGAGCGATTCAACAAAATAATAATAATAATGTTGTTAACATACTCGATCGCTTAACCCAACCAATGACAGGTCATAAGTCCTGTAAACGTCTCAAACACCATAATCTTTTTCCAAAAAAAACTATTTACATCTTCGTCTCTATTGAGATACCTACAATTAATCCTATAAAATATATTTTAAAAAGATCATTTAATATGTTTAAAGAATTTTGAAATCGAACATTAGTGGAAACAAAAAAACAAATAATTATGTTCCTTATGTTATTACGAAAAACGATAGAGATTTTTTTCTTAAGCGTTCCATTTCAAATGGACTGGAAATAACAGAATATGGATAGCAAACAACAATGAACGGCGCAATGATACCATAGCCCTAATTGGTCCTCCCATCCACATTGGGTTTTGCAGCACGGAAAAATTGGAATCAATTTTTTCCGGAGAAAAAAACATTTCGTATAAGGGATCCGCATTTTACACAGTCGGCATAGAGCTAGGGAATGGCTGTATGAAATAAGATCATTCAGGGCTATAATGGGGCAAATCATTATCCTATTTATTCGAATGGGCCGCTCTGGAAAAAATATAAAAAACATATCACTAATATAATGTTAAGATTCCAAGTAAAAGTGACGACCTTCGTAGCAGAGTTGAAAGAGTTCTGAATTCCATACCGAAAATCCTGGGTTCGATTCCCGGCAAAGGCAGTGTGATTGTCACACTGTCTTTGGTCTGGTGTAGAATTCACGTGACAATACAATGACGATAGATTGGCTACCTATCACATGTGAAGAAAATCAATATAATAGCTAGAAATTAAATTGTATATAGTAATTGGGTCCAAACGACCTGTTGTATACATAAAAAAAAATCCTAGAAAAAAAATTCAGTCTCGTTTTTACCATTTTAATCGCTATTATTGGGCTATTTTTTAAATAATACAAATAATAGTTATGGGTTGTGTGAATAAAAGTCATTTTATAAATGGCATTATTAATTCACTATAATATATACTTACGTTGAATACATACAATGACTAATTTAAATCCGTAACAAAATCTCTTCATCCTTTGTAAATTTGAATTCTTCATTTATCTTTGTTGATAAAATTTGTTTTATTGAATGTTTTAATTTTAAAGCACTATTATTACACGTGGGAGATGCTTATTGGTGGCGATGAGGTTCGCAACCCATCACACCGCGTCTCCCGCGGGGCGAAAAGAGAAGGATGGAGTGCCGCATCGGTTAAAATGTGACAATCCATTCTTTCTGCCTACCCTTTCGGGGAGATGGCGTGATGGTTAGTTAGTTAGTTTATTAATTGTTATTCTACAACTATCAGTCGTTGGTAGCAACAAAAGTGATTAACAGAGCTGGATCTCTATTTATTTTCTTATTTAGGTTTTTAATACATTATTCAAGTTTTTCACCTATTGAGCCAATAGAAGAAATATAAAAATAATTATATAATATAAACAATATAAAGAAGATTCCTTCTTCTTCCTGGCGCTATCCCAACTCTTCGTCTGTATTGACTGTTAGGGTCGGCTCTTCTCGATCTCAAGCTGTACCTGCACCTATTGCACTGAATCATCTACGTGTTCCTAGGTCTTCCTCTTGATGGTTGACGAGGAAGATTCACAGACAAAGCTCTATTTACTGTGTGGTCTCCGTTTTATATGCCTGTACATCTCATCTGACTTTCTTCTAGCTTACTATTTATATCAAAAACTCACGGACAGACGAGAATGAATGGAGACTCCCAAAATAAATAAAACAAAACATATCAATATAATCAAACTTCTAAAAGATGATTTTATCAAAATCTCTTGAAGGATATTGATAACAACAACAACAACAAACCATCACGCCGTTTCTCGCAGGGGCAGGCAGAGAGAATGGATCGTCACACTACTCTATCCTGAAATACCTCTTTAGCTTCCTACACATTCATACAACGAGTCATACACGCACGTCGATTCTTCCGGCTTCTAACATGACAAACCTTTAAAATTTGATTAAAATGGTCATGCCATGTTTTTCTCGGTCTACCTCGACTACGTACTCCATTTACATCGTTAACGTATACTTTTTAAACCATTCTTTCTTCACCATATGTCCGAACCAACGCAGCGATCCTTTCATAATTTTGTTCATAACACCTTCTTTCGCTTTACATTCCTTTCTTATATCAGCATTTGAGATTCTGTCGTGCATCATTCTACCACACACACGTCTTAGGGACCTCATCTTTACCGCATTTTTTCAGCTCTCATCTTTCTTCTGCCAGTTTTATGCTTCGCTTCCATATATAAGGGTTGGGACCCGAACTCCATTGTGAACGACCATTTTCGCTTTCATTGATAAATTCTTGTTTCCATTTTTTAAGCTCCAGCAATGTTATTGATTTTAAATAATAATGAAATAAACAATTTTTTTTTTGTGAATGTATACTTATACTTGTATACGAATACTAGATTTCACCCACCGTGGGTTATTAATTCATGATTTAATCGTATCTCAATAGAGACGAAGATGCAAATTGGAAACTGAATATGGTTGATCAAGGTGTTTACAGGACTTGTGACCATTGGTTGGGTTAAGCGCACGCTTTATGTAATTACAACAGCCCCCATTCCACCTTTTTCTTTATGACCATGTTAAACAAATTTTTGGAAGTTGTATACGAGTATATGTTTTTGGAAGTTGTGCCATCTATGAAGATTTTGTCATAAGTCCTGTAAACACCTTGATCAACCATATTCAGTTTCCAATTTGCATCTTCGTCTCTATTGAGATACAATTAAATCATGAAATAAACAGTTGTAGAAATTGAAGTTTTTTCACTACTTGATATGGAATTTGAACGAACACTGAAAAAATACGTTCAAACTTATGTAATTTAAAAACGCTTTTCATATATGTTCAGAATATCACTTTTGACGAAAAGATAAACCGAAACTTAAAACAGTCGTCGATATTCGGCGAAGCGAAATGCATCGGAACTGGGCCCTGGAGACCGGCGCGGTAAAAAGGTTAAAACTCCGCGCAGACTTGCGCCATTATCACCCCGGGCCCCTCATATAATAATGTATAGGTGCTTTCTGATCCGCCACATTTGTACGTATTCAATCTTCTTGGCGTTCCGTTTTGGGGCGACATTCGCTACTACTGCCAGTACATACGTACCGCCGCTGGGCCGTATGTGATGCGGGTGCGAGGGAGAGCGCCCGCCCCCCCGACGCGTGGGGGCGGGATGGGTATACGCGGGGAGTTGCGTTGAGATATTGTATTTATACGTATTGTACTGGCTTTCTTGCAAACTTCATATTATTTTTCGGTGCGACCAAAAATGACTTTGTGGTACTTTCTCATATTTGATTTTAAATCTTACTAATAAATAGTTGGAACTACGAGTGACCCAAAGAGCCATGTTAGGAATAAGCCTAACAGACAGAGTCACAATACGATGAGAGAAAAAACAAAGGTAACTGACATCATCCACCGGGTAGCGACTTGCGACTTTAAAAAGGCAACGGGCTGATCACGTAGCCAGAAGCTCTGACGAAAAATGGACAAGAAGACCGCTGACTTGGAGACCGTGGACGGCAAAGAGAAGTGCAGGGCGATCGCAACTACGGTGGAAAGATGATCTGAACAGACATGTTGGAATAAACTGGATGCAGTCTGCACAAGACAGAGTGACATGGAAGCGAATGGTGGAGACCTTTTTTCAGGAGTGGATGGGAATAGGCTAAAGAAGAAGAAGAAGAATAAATAGTTATCATTTTAAAAAAATTGTTAATATTTCTATAATAATACATACGAGTATATAATAATACTTTTGACTTTCGTATGAATAACTTAATATGTGGTATGGCATTTTTAAATATAATAAAAAATCACTTGTAAATGTATGACTGTGTCTTATGTAACCCTGACGATGCTCCGGCGGGAGCGAAACCGTTTGTTTTTTAAAAAGAATAAAATGGTGTAAATACCAATTTACAAGTGTATTTATATTAAATTTAACAATACTTTTTTCCTTATTACTGCTAAGACTATTTTTGATAAATTCGTCAAGGTAACAAAATAAATAATTTATTTTGAAACGAAAGCGATCAAAACCGGTTGTTTTCGTCAAAATAAAGATGTATAAAAACTAGTGAAAGTGATTTAAAACTATTTTAATAATGCCACACCACAAATTAAGTACTTCGTACGAAAGTAAATTAAATTTTAAATGCCACTACTTGCCACTACCTTGTATATCTAAATGAGTATACAAGGTAGTGGCAAGTAGTGGCATTTAAACTTTAATTTACTTTCGTACGAAGTACTTAATTTGTGGTGTGGCATTATTAAAATAGTATAGACCGCATAATACTTTTACCCCAATGTCCTAATCAGTTATTTTTTTATCATAAAATTTTGAAAGTGGTTTCAAACACTGCGTATATATATAAAAACATAATTGAAAATGCAATATAAATTAATTCGATGGCTGTTGTATGCTAGCCACGACAGAAATTAATTTTCATATTTTCAAAATATTAAGGTAATTTTTTAATAAAAACAAAACAAAACATTGGTATAGTTCATTAAAAAAATACAAAAGAAATTGTTTTGTTAAAATTTCTAAAGTCATTGATAAAAGTTATGAGTTTTTTTTATTATTTTAAAGCTACTACTATCTTGCTTTGAGGAAAAAACTATTTCAAATCGTGAAAATAAAGTAATTTGTGAAAAGTGATATTAGAAATTATATTTAAATTTTAAACAATGGTTCCATTTTATTCTGAACGAATAGTCACCGCAAATAAAGCCTTTCCCCAGCCTCTTCACAGCGAAAGAGTTCTATTCTCCGGGACACATCCGAATCGCTCCTTTTTCGTCTCCCCGCACGGCGTCACCGATGCGAATGTGACGGACGGTTTCGGAGGGAAAAAGAGAAATATTTATAAGAACCCCTCTCCTTCCCTCCTCCCCTTTTTCCTCTTTTCCCTCCATTCCATCCAATCCAAGCGACGTTTCCGGGAAACGTTATTTCTCTTGCGCATCGGATCCAATTTTGGATTACATACATTTCTGAAGGAACCCAATCTGCGACGCTCAGGTACCTACGTATCAATAATACTCGCCTCAGGTGAGCGGAGTGTGCGAATTTCGAACACGCTGCGGTCGAGGCGCGTATTTTGAATAAAGAACGGCAAATAATCTATGGTTTGGGAGTGTACGAGTAATCCGGATACTCCGAGGTACCTGCCTGGCTGTGGCATCTACTCGAGGCGGTTTCAAAATCGAACATAATGAAATGTAGATGTCAACGAACTCGGATGTTGCTGACATCTTGTCTCTATGAAATAGAATGCGACGTAACGTATCGCGTTAGTTTATATATTTACAAGGACTTTTCATTCATTAAGTAATGAAAGATTTAATATCAAAGTTAAAGAATTCAGTTTTCTTAAGAATGTATTCAATGCGATTAAAAGTATTTTTCTTGATGTCTCCCTGAGTTATTAAACTTACCGAAATGGCATTAATAGTGTAACTAGCAACATTTTCATATTTTGTTTTGTTTTTATTAAGCTGTTTTATTGTATAAAAAAGTGTCCTTAGCAAAGGATTCACATGTTGCCAGATTATAATAAAAGAAAACTGATATTATTCCAGACAATTATTAGGAGCGAAATATAATATTTCTGACGCGACAAAACATCCCACACGTCATACAAAACATTCAAAAGTTTTCTTTGGAGAGCATTCCATTTTCCTGACATTTGAATTTCTCCTGGCGTTTTTTTCCCGCCTCTATTCGCCCGCACTCAGTGGGGTAGGCGGGCGGGCTGGGGAGACGGGGGCACACGCACGCCCGAGGTGAGTAATGATGCGGCGGCGCGAGAGAGATGTACATTATTATGTGGAAATATAATTCGGTTCCACTCCGCCCCGCTCCCCCCAGGGGATAACGGCCCAAACTACATAGATTCCATTTTCCGGAGGTGATGCGAAAAGCCGACACTGGCGCGTATACCCTTTTCGCCCGAAATTGCGCGAGATTAAATTTCCGAATTCAAAAATACGAATCGGAATTTTCACCTGTTTTTTTTTTCACTCACTCTTCGTCTCCACTCCGCCTTGTTCATTTGTTCTGAGACACTTTTAAGGACTACTGAAATGTATGAATACTTTATTTCTATACAAAATATTTTTTTATTCATAGTAAAAACCAAGACAAAAAATAAATATAGTATATAATATTTTGAGCAAAAAATTTTTTTTTTCAAATTTCATTTGTCATTGAATAAATAAGGTTTTATGCATATCAAAAGAAATCTTTTTTTTTTTGATAATCGAATCCAGTTGGCACTAAAAGTAAGAAGTGGCTTAAACCAAGTAAATTTTTAATCAATAATTTTTTTTTACAATTCCAAAGTTAATAAAAAATAAATAAAAACATTGCTTTTATAACTAACTAACTAACCATCACACCGTCTCCCCGAAACTGTAGGCAGAAAGAATGGACTGCCATACTTTAACCGATGCGGCGCTCCATCCTTCGCTTTTCGCCCCTGAGAGAGACGCGGTGTGATGGGTTGCGTTTTTTGGTTATTGATAATCGAAAGGCATTAACATTTACGAAATTTTATCATTATGAATTATATCTAACCTAACCTAACCTAACCTAACCATCACACCGTCTCCCCGAAACTGTAGGCAGAAAGAATGGACTGCCATACTTTAACCGATGCGGCGCTCCATCCTTCGCTTTTCGCCCCTGAGAGAGACGCGGTGTGATGGGTTGCGTTTTTTGGTTATTGATAATCGAAAGGCATTAACATTTACGAAATTTTATCATTATGAATTATATCTAAATGTTAAAAATGGCTATTTTTCTTTTGAGTAAATTTTTGTTTTTGTGAAAAAATTCTCGACCTGTTTCGACAGTATTACATCTTCGCCGTCCAGAAAACAGTCGAAAGAAAATTTTGACTTAAAAAAATCACATAATATTTGGTTCTCTTAACGGCCAACGTTGAATTAATTTATAAATCATATTCATTGTTATTGTTCGTAAAGAGTTAGTATGTATTTATAAAAATAATTAATATTGCTTATTTAAATTATTGTAATAACTACGTGATATACAAACACACAGATCATAGGTCAAATCAGGTTAAGAAGAAAACTCAAAAGTTCACAAAGTAGCTTTACTAGAAAGTCACAAAGTCTCCAATACGACGTACCGCAAGATACCTCTAAATAAAGCTTAAAACACTCAACGAACCTCGTCCTAACGAAAACAAGGGAAGCGCGCTCCACAAGTAGCAAATAAATATTATTTTAAGTGTATATTAGCACCACCCCTCATTTGTTAATAAAATTTCCAGCCATGACCTTCCCCAAGCCGCCCTCACTAGCGCCCCCGCATTCCTCCAACTCCCATTTCCTGAGTACTATAAGATAATTAAATCCATTATGAATGGAGCCGGAAAGGGGCGGAAACTCCCGAACAGACACGAAGTGGATGCTGGCGTTGAGATAGGTCAAGGTCTTCATCACTGAAATCCCCGGCTTATTCATAGTGTTAAATTACCGCGCGGAGCAACGCCCGCAAATTAAAACCCAGGGTTTGTGAATAACGGAGTTATTATGCACGTTCGTAGCTCGGGGGTATGTTCATCTCTTTTACCCCCGCTGTTTTTAAATGCTATTCATTTTCCGGCGGCGTCGCTTAATAGGTAGGGGCTCCGATATTATTTAAGAAGCTTTCCTCCTCGCTCGAGCGCCGCCTCGCCCGTAATGAGGTCGGGCACCCGCCCCCGGCTCTACCAACTTTCCCTCTCGTCTAAACTAACTTCGTCTTTTTTTACTCCGCGTTTTAATGCATTCTTCACTTTGACCTAGTGAACGAATTTCTGATTACCGCGCCGGCCTTGAGGAGCGGTGGCGTTGTACGCGTTATTAATGGTACGTAATTACTTAACGTTTTTATTATTGTATTTCGCTCACGTTGCGTTTTAAATAATCGAAGGTGAACGAGTTGATCTATTTTATTGACATTGATAACGGCGGCAATAACAAGAACGCTAAATTATTGTTAAACACGCTTGGAAACAGTGACTTATAAATAAATGGCGAATACTACGGAAGTAAAAAAAATGGCACACGTGTAATTCGTTCGATTTTTTAATATCGTATATTTAATTCTTGTATATTTTTTATTAATATTATTTCATTTTCTCCTTTTTATATAGATCTTGCGATCTGTTCAGACAGGATATCAATCTTGGTGACAAACAAACAAACAAACATGGCAGAGAGAATGGATCGCCACACTACTCTATAATGGCAAACCTCTCTAGCTTCCTTCACATTCATACAACGAGTCATACACGCACGTCGATTCCTCCGACTTCTAACATGACCAACCTTTAAAATTTGATTAATTTGGTAATGCCATGTTTTCCTCGGTCTGCCTCGATTCCGTACTCCATTTACATCATTAATGTATACATTCTTAACCATTCTTTCTCCATCCATGCGTTCCATATGTCCGAACCATCGCAGCGATCCTTTCATAATTTTGTTCATAATACCTTATTCCGTTCTACATTCCTTTCTTATATCAGCATTTGAGATTCTGTCGTATATCGTTCTACCACACATACGTCTTAGGGCATTTATCTACCGCATTTATTCTGTATTCATTATTCTGCCAGTTCCATGGTCACGTGATAAAGATGTCCAAAAATTAATTCTTCGGTGGCCATACTGGTCCTATTAATTCTCGTTCATCATTCGATCTTCAGAATTCTCGCTGGGTTGTGCTCCTTCTAAAATTGTCTTCTCTGCCAACTCCATCTCACTGTTCTCGATTCTGTGAATCTCTTCGTTAAGTTTCCCATCTCTAAGGATTCCACCCACGATGGGTAGCAATGTTTTCATTTCTGATTTTCTAAGAAGACGTTTCGATCAGTCTCTGCTTTTGCTTCGATTCCGTGAGTCTTAATTTTTTTTTATATGTAAAAAGTTATTATTAATCATTGTTTTAACAACAAAAATAACAATCAATCACGCTACTTCCCCGGAGTGGTAGGCAGAGAGAATATACCAAGACATTACTTTATCCTGGCAAACCTCTCAAGCTTCCTCCACGTCATATAACGAGTCATAAACGCACGTCGATTCTTCCTACTTCCTACATGGCTGACCTTTAAAATTTGTTAATTCGATCATGCTGTGTATTCTCGGTCTTTCTCGATTCCTGAACCTTTGTGATTACAGAACCAAGTATTGTAGAATTTGCCATATTTTAAAAATAATAAATTTTATCCACTTTGTTTATTTTATTATTACGTTAGGAAAATTTCTGGTGGCTGGATGCAGAAGGCACAAGATGGGAATGTGTGGAGAAGTATGAGGGAGATCTATGTCCAGCAGTGGACGATATCGGCTGTATAAGTAAGTAGGTACTCGATTTTGTAGCACATATAAACACATTAATATATTTATTGAATAAATTTCAGAACTAATTAACTAATTAACCATCATGCCGCCTCTCTGAAGGGGTAGGCAGAAAGTATGGACTGCCACACTTTTCTTTCCTGACATATTTTTCTCGATTCCTCAACATTAATACATCGTGTCATGCACGCGCGTCGATTTCTCTGACTCCTCGCGTGGCCGACATTCAATATTAAATTTATTTGTTCGTGCCACATTTTCCTCCATTCTTTCCATGTGTCCAAATCATCATAATGATACTTTCATTATTATGTTCATAACACCATCATTCGCACCGCATTCACTTCTCATATATTCATTCGACACTCTATCATACACAGAGTATCCACACATTCTTAAATGTCATATTTGGTACGTATAAAAAGTGAGCAGATGCCTATGTATTTGTCTTATATTTTTCTTAAAGAGACCTTGCAATAGTCTGAATTACACATCGTTATTGAAATAATAATAATAGGTACTAAAACCTACAACTGCGCCCTCTGATATATCAGTCACCAGCTAAAACGATTTCTCAGAATTTTCGGTACCTACCCTTCAGAAGCTTTGAAAATCAGAGATGTATGAATATATTTCACGAGTAAAAGCAAAACTGCGCAAGTGACAAACATTTTAATGATCATATAAACATTTATCGACAATAGTATTACTAAGCTATTGTTTATACCTTTGTCTTTAAATTTTTATAATATAGGCCAATTCATAATGCTAATTGTGGATGTCTAACAGAATTTTAACTTTATTGTTCCCCAGATCATTAGGATATTTGTGAACTCAGTATAGTCACATCTAAAGTTATATATCCAATCAAATCAATACAAATCAAATCAGTTTATTTTCTCAAAAGATATTACAAACAATTATTAATGTTTAAGACATCTATTGAGAACAGGTAAAATATAATAAATATAATACCAGGAACGCATGAGAGATGGTTTGACATTAGGAATACAAGATACTCTCCAAAGTCAAGAGTAAGTCAAGTTTGTCTTCTGAACGTACTTTCACGAATATCAAAAACATCGATCTCCGAAGCGATCATGTTCAGCAGTTTGATTGCTCTCCCCCCTGGCATCACCAGAGGCAGGTTGGTTCTGCATGCTGGGAGATAAAATAGTCTGTGCTGACGCTGTCGAAGATAACCATCCGGAATATAAAGATGGATAGCCTCCAAGATGACGGCATTCTCAAAGAATCCCCTGATAAGTCTAAAGAAATGGGTAAGTGTTATTGTAAATGGGTAAAAATCACATCTAAAGTGATATAGTCACATCTTAAGTGGTATAATCACATCTCAAGTGATATGATCACATCTAAAGTGACATAGGCACATTTAAAAAGAATCTATGATAAGGAATTATCCGGGATCATACTAATTTGTTTAACTTCTAGAGAAACAGCCCACAACGCCTACTTTAAGAATAAGAAGATTTTATTTCAAAGTTCAATCGTTCACAAGGCTCAAAATTTTCTGTAACACCCTTATCTTAAATGCGTCCAGCATCTCTGCAGATTTTGCCATCATAGTCCACGCTTCGCATCCGCATTTCACTACTGCTCTGATTATAGTCTTGTAGAAGATGATTTTTTGATTCCAAAACATTGTTAAATCATATTTAAGTTAGTAAATTTATGATAGAAAAAATACTTGCGTTATTTTGTCATTCAGGAGTCAATATTCAATACACGCCGTCGCGTCCTTAGCGGAGTATTCCGGCGGCGTCTTGCGAAAGGAAGGTGTGTGTAAGCTGCGCGTGACATTTTAAATTGCCAATTATTCGAATTTCACCTTGTATTTTTCACGGTACATCCCTTTATTTTTGACATTCGATTACCTATAGCAACGGAAAGAGTTTTTTCTTGTGTATTTCAAAGGAAAGAATCGAGATTCCGTAAAGCCCAAGGAATCCCGAATTGATTTGAAACATTTCTTTTGAGAAGCTAAGTATCGGTATTCACAGCCGGTCGACAAGCTACCCGATATATTCGTTATTATTTCTATTATGCAGGATGACAATGAGAATACATAGTAAGTGTCCTATTATGTCGTGTCTATAAATACTTCCTGACATTTGCATACTAACTCGAAAATTTCTCGAAAATAAAGAAACGTATTTTTTACGTCTACTGTTACATTTTGTAATTGAGATTTTTTTTATCAAATATAATATTAACACATTTTTAATTAATTTTTTCAGCACTTAATTTTTTTAACAACCAATCAGTTTCGCTATCGTCGGAGCTCCGCCAGGGTTACAAAAGACACTTGTCTATTGTACACAGCATTTTTTTGTAACCCTGACAAAGCTCCAGTGGGAGCGAAACCGATTGGTTGTTAAAAATAAAGTTGTGTAAAAACAAATTAAAAGTGTATTAATATTTTTAAGGATTATTTGTATCTCAATAGAGACGAAGATGTAAATTGTTTTTTTGGAAACAGAATATGGTGGTCGAGGCGTTTACAGGACTTATGACCTGTCATTGGTTGGGTTAAGCGATCGCTTTATGTTAAAAACATTCCCCATTGCACCCTTATTACGAACACCACGTCTGACAAATTTTTGGAAGTTGTATATTTGCTACTATGTTGCACCACATGTTATTAGTTCAATCTAGAATAGAAGAATAGGTGTAAGCATTAAGCAGAAAATCTTTATTAATGCAATGTGAAAGGTTACATTTGCTAGAAAACGCCAGGAGAATACTTCTCCAATTTTTATAATATCGCGTCAATGGTAGCTGAATTAACTAATCAATATGTTTGAATTATGATTATTTTGTTTCTTTTTTTGTATACTTTGCATACAACTTCTCCTTCTTCTTTCGGTGCCGTGTCAGGTCCCCCCAACGTTGGCGATCACTACAGCAAAGGCATCTCTATCCTGCGTTACTTGGAACAGGTTCTGAACTCTTGTTATTCTTGTCCACTTTTTGATGTTCTGCAGCTAGGACAGCTGCCTTCTACCCGACGTCCCTCCACTTTACCCATTAATATCAGACGAAGGATGTGGTATTTTTCTTCCCTTGGGCATATGACCCAAATATGAGACCTTTCTAATTTTCACACATGACAACATCTCTATATTGGCTCTGGCTTTCTGCAGTACGTCTGTATTACTGATCCTATCGGTCCACGGTATACGGAGCATTCTGCGGTATATCCACATCTCGAACGCTTCCAACCGGTTCATTACATTCACTTTCAGAATCCAGGTTTCGCAGCCATATAGTAGAACAGATCATATACATCATTTGATTATTCTTTGTCGGAGTTTCAAGTTAAGATTATCGTTGCAAAAGAATGTTCTCATTTTATTGAATGCAGTTCGTGCAACTTCAATTCTGCATTTTATTTCAATGTCCGGGTCAAGCGCTTTAGTGATAATGCTGCCAAGGTATTTAAATTAGTCGACCATTTCAACAATCGCGCCGTTCTGTTGCAGAGTGGATAAAGAATAGTTAAATCGCCCAAATGTCATTCATTTGGTCTTCGTTACGTTGATTTTCAAGCCCAGATCCTCTCCTGTTATATCAATTTTATTTAGGAGATCTTGAAGATCGTGTATACTATCAGCTAAAATAACTGTGCCATCAGAATACCTGATGTGATTAACAATAAACTCATTAACCTTCACTCCCAGGCTGAAGTTTTCAATACATTGGAAGAATTGATTGGAATACAAGTTAAACAATAGAGGTGACAAAATGCAACCTTGTCAAACTCCTCTGCGTATAGCTATTGCGTATAGCTATAAATTTGATTGAAAAATCATAAAATTGTGAAACAGTTTACTAAATTACAAATAATATAATACGAAAAAATGATTTTTTTTATATCGCTGTTCTAAAATTTGTGTTTGACCCATCAACTTGTCAATTCCCAAAAAAGGAATGACAATGTTTCACGTTAAATCTAATAAACTCAAAAGTAACTTTGCATAAACACATTTTTTGCGGTTTGCGGATTGAATTCTTTGCTACGTTTTATTGCGACTTAACAATATTTCTTCTGGGAAATATGTAAAGCATTATAAAACCCATTCCTCCGCTGATAAACTTTTGGCAAGGCGCATGTTGGATAGAGGAGGCTCGTATAACCTCCCTTATATTTTGAAATAAATCGATTGAGCGCTTTATGATAATACAAGGAGTATAAAGTCTGCAGAGCTACAGGGTTGTTCTGAATAATGTATCCCGCGTCTTTCGTGCTCCACTGAATGAATTACGTTCAATGCAAAATTGTAATCCGACTAATTTATTTATTTGTATATTTATTGTAATAATACAAATTACACTGAAGCTCGTGATATCGTAGAATATAACTTTTTACAACGCTGTTGTATGGATTATTTTTATGCCGAAAACTGTGGCGCCATTATTATTAACTTAAAAAAATGAATTCTAAAAATATCCTTAGAAAAAAAGTAAAAAAACGACAGAAAACCGCTTTCAGCATTTTTTCCTCATATATCATATAAAAATTAAAAAAATCTTTATGTAAAATATTGTTAAAAATGGAGCCATAAACATTTCATTTATCATTATGGCGGATTTCATATTGTAATATTTTGTAATATACTATATATATATTTAAAATAAAAGTTCTTACTTTTATTTTTTTAATTTTTTTTGCAATTTCTGTATCAGACTTGTGAATTCTACGTCAGAAAATAATCACCAAGTGTTTTTATTAAATAATAACTGTTATTCTTCAATAAATACACTTGGTGATTATTTTCTGACGTAGAATTCACAAGTCTGGTACAGAAATTGCAACAAAAAAAAAATTAAATGTCACTTAATGAGTTTTACCTTTGAACCGACGATATACACGTTTTATTTCTATTTTATTAATTATCATTCTGTGATCATACGTGTAATGCAAATGTAACATATTCGTTTGCAAGTATTTTGTATCAATCAGTTTTATTAACGTACGAGTTCTTACTCGTTTTTTATCTTAATGATTTAATTGAATTAATGTGATACAATAATATTAAACAAAAAAATATCTACTCAAGCTATCACAAAAACCAATTTAAAAACTTGTGCGATTACATAGTATTTTGTTATTTTAATTGGAAAAATTGTCATGTGGTGATCAGATCTATAGGACGAATGTAATAATATTTAAAAACTAACTAACTAACCATCTCGTTGTCTCCCCGAAAGGGTAGGCAGAAAGAATGGACTGTCACATTTTAACCGATGCGGCACTCCATCCTTCTCTTCTCGACCCGTAATATTTAATGTATACTAATTTAAACAATAATAGTAGATTCAGAGTAATCTTTACATTATCGATAATATAAAAATGATGTCAGAAGTAAACATTTCGTTTCTACTAACTGATTGATCGCTATAGCATTTTATATAAAAAATTAAAAAGAAGGGTAACTTTTTATGATCACTGTATATCGGTTCACCTACGTTCGTGATATACCCTTCCCGTGTGAGTGAAAGATAGGAGTTCGTTTTGTATGAGATAAGAAAAATAGACACGGGAAAATGGAAAATTTATACCTATGGGGATTGGAAAGACGTATCTTGTTTGTCTTTTGGACAAAATATACGATGTAAAAATATCATATTCATGCCTAAATAAATACACTTTCTCTCTCGCGGAACTTACGGGGCTTCCGAGTCTCTTGGAATATTTTTTCCTTCCCTGAATAAAATATCTCTTCCTTAATAATACAGGAGCAGCCATTATAATAATGTTTTTTTTTGTTTTCTGAATTATTATTGCGAAAATTCAGATCCTGCTTCCATGCCAAAAATTAATATTTACATTCTGTGATCATACGTGGTAATGCAAATGTAACATATTCGTTTGCAAGTATTTTGTATCAATCAGTTTTTTAACGTACGAGTATGTTTCATACTAATTTGCGTTGTATCAACAATAATCATTAGTACAATGTTTGTTAAATATAGGTGGCAATATTGGTTGATTGTAGTCTATGATTTAAGTAATAGTTAGAAAAAATATAGGATAGAAAAAATATTTTAATAATTTCAATGGAAATGTATGACATGACACGTTCAAATGGAACGATACATGTCATACATAACGTATCGATACTAGAGACGAGACCTGTAACAACAATAGAAATAATATTTACAAAACACATTTTGTTAGTTGAAATATCAAGGTTCATTGTAAATATTTTTAAAATGTGTATTTAGTTAAAATCCATTGATGTTTACTTCTTTCCCAGAAGATGGGAGCGAGCTGCTGAAACCGGTCAAAGACATAAAAAATAGTGGATTTAAATTAAATATACACATTAAAAAAATATATACTATATACTATAATACTAAAATAATTTTTTCCATTACTTTAATAAAAATAATCTTCAATGCAATTTTAAAAACTTAATCATATATTAAAAATACCACAATTATAGAACTTCAATGTTTTTAAAAGCGTCAATAAAACGCGTATATAAAAGTATATATTGAAAACAATGTTTTCCGTTGATGATAAGACTCTTGTGTATTGAAATTTTCCTGGTGTATTTTATTTCTAAATAAATTACGTATTTTCTTTTTAAAAATGTGTATTTAAATGCATATTTCAAACATGAATTTATTAATATGTTGCATCACAAAGTTCAAAAATAATATAATAGTTTTTTAATAATCATGTTTTGTACCAAATTGTATCTTATATACCTGTATCGTACATATTAAAGCAATTTGGATACATACAGTAAACTTAAAATGTTTATTAATTTAAGTAGGAAATATAATATAAGAATGATGACAGTTATTACTTCAGAATATTTCATAAATAAGCTATATTTTTTTTACGGTAACAACATTGCTTCGATTGTAAAGAATTTATTCTTCCAAAAATATTTGATTTCAAGTCGTGTACACCGTACAAGGCATTCACTGAATGATAATAAACTAAATATCCACGAGTACTAAATATTCTGTCTAGATACGAACCTACCTTTGTGAAAATAAATAAAAAATGACGAATTTGGAGGTGGAAAATGAATAAATTTCGTCTGGATTCTCATCTCGTAGGAATATCCCGAATTCCTTCCAGTCACTCCCCGAAACGTTTGATTGTATTTTTCGGAAGCTGCACGAGTATAGCAAACTTAGATAACTCCGGGATACATAATAATTTTGTGATATTTTCTTCTATATTCGCCATACTTTGTGTTGTAATTGCTTTATTTCTCTTTTCATTTTTTTATAAACTTTGTTTATACAACACTTACATAAAAAAAAAACATGGTCATGTTTCGGACAACCAGTTTCAGTGATACATATTATAAAGATATATATTTAAAATATTATAAAATTGTTAACATGATCTGACAGATTTTATAAATATTTATAACATCTGTATGAAAGGAACGTAGAGCGGAAGAAGGTATAATATTATGAACAAAATTATGAAAGGATCGCAGCGTTGGTTCGGAGATATGGAACGCATAGATGGAGAAAGAATGATTAAGAAAGTATACGTTAATGCTGTAAATGGAGTACGGAGTCGAGGCAGACCGAGGAAAACATGGCATGACCAAATTAATCATATTTTAATGGTTGGTCATGTTAGAAGTCGGAAGAATCGACTTGCGTGTATGACTCGCTGTATGAATGTGGAGGAATCTAGAGAGTTGTGCCAGGATAGACTCTGCCTACCCCTACGGGGAAACGGCGTGATGGTTTGTTGTTGTAGATGCTGATAAATATTTATATTAAAAAAAAAATGAAATAGATTTTTTGCTCAAATCAAACAAATCAGATTATTTTGCAACTATTTTCATAAAATTTCGATGCAAAACTGAATATGTGATTTTATACAAATGTAGGTACTTACTTGTGATTCACGAGCTTACTTGTTCGATTTTTTGCAGGTGACAGGGGTGCAGCTAAGAGCTGTGTCAGATAGGTGTGAAGGAAAGATACGTGCCCTGAATTTGATATTTATAGAGTACGTAATATCTCTTTTAAGTCGTGAAGGCTACACCTCCAAAATAAAAACGGATCTCACATACATATAAACATGATATATTACTGCAAATAATTACAATATCTGATTATTTTATTTTCACCGCGAATTATTTTTGTGCCAATAAGCCGAAGCAAATCAGGCATTATACAAAAATGTATTGTGTATTTTGGTGACTATTATCCAATTCATCAAAAATAACAATAAAAGTTTTAAACAGAAAAATATAGAATGTTATCTAGGAACCAATTTTGATATAAACAGTAGACAATTAGCTAAAAATTCTCTAATTGTTTTTTTTTTTTTTTAATCAATACGTGTCTCTAGTATATTAACAAGTCGAAAAATGTTACTCTCATATAATATTGTACATATATAGTAAAACTTCTAGAAAACTGTCTTAATAACTTAGTCATGAAAATCAAAATTTAATTCAAAATTAAATTCTCTTATTCACTGTTTGTTTGTTTAAAACAATGGTTTAGGGTTCTGCTCCAAATCAGACATATTAAATTTTACACTTTTAAAAGTGACGAACGTTTTTCGTTAAAATATTTTAAATTCTTTATCGTTGCAAAGAAACATTTGTCCTAATTTCAATCAACTTTACATAAAGTTTTAAAACATAAGTGAAATATGAAGGTGGAATACAAGTGTTTTGAAAAATAATATAGGAAAAAAACACATTGAATCTTCGAGTATAAAAATAAAATGGTTTACTAAAAATTAAATAAAATTTTAACGTTTAAATGTTAAACATCAAATGTTATTTGAAAATACCTAAGCAAGGCGAAAAAGGTCACTGGAATTAAATATAATGAAACTTCTAGGAAGCAGAAGTTTTCATAGATATTATAAATTAAATATTTAATAAGAGTTTTACATGTTTGTTCAACATACAAGAACTAAAGAATTTTTACTCCAAACAACAGTAGAATATTCAAATTATCTGATATATAAGTCTTATCAAATAACATTTGAGTATAAAGAATATCAAAAGAATCCGATATCATTTTATGGATATTAATCAGACCGAAAAGGATTGGTTTGATTCCCATGGGATTGTATTTTAACTCTTTTTAAGAATGACGAAATATAAACAAAAGAAAGCACGTAACAAAAATCAGTTTCATATTATTTTCGTCCCATCCCTTCTTAAAATTATTGACATAATGTAATGAGGAAAACAGAAAAATCGTGTATTTATTCCACTTATATACAAAGAGAAAGAAACTCGTTAGAAAGTAAATCAAAAGAAGCATTTTAGTTATATGTTCCTTTGTACGCATTATATATGTATGTTGTATAAACTAGTTTTTATTAATGTTCGAACATAATGTTTTAATGCTAAAGCATAGAAGTAAAGCACCGAATATCGAAAATAACAAAGAAACATTTGTATTTATTAACTTTGCAAATAACAGTTAAAGCCCTATTATTGATATGTTCCTTTATCCTCAATAAATCTAATAAGAAACAATCTAACTAATTCATACCACCTCTTGACTTGGCTTCACACCAAAGATTTTATATTTTATACCATATTTGATACAATTTTATTACACGAGGTTATATTCAAGATGTGTGTTCCCCAAAACAATGCAGTTTATTTTGAAATGAAAGCATTTTTTATTTCTCGAAGAATGTTGTAAAACTCCATATAAAATATTTGATATTGGTGAAAATGTTTGTTTTCAAGAAGTTTACTCCCATTACTCCAGTTACGTTCATAAAATATAATGAAACTTCTAAAAACTGTCGTTTTCACCCGTATTATATATATTTGATAGTGGGTATGGATTTCAATTTATTTTAATAACTATCATAATTTACATTATCATCTTTATTGTGCGAAAGCAAATAAAGGTTAACAAAACTTTCAGTTTAATAGATACGACATCCATTTTTTCGTGAAAAAAGATACTATTGATGTTTTCGCTTTTTTTTAATATTTGCTATTCAAAACACATTGCATTGGGGTATAGGCCCGTTGAGAAATCTGAGATACAGTATTTGAAAATTCATGATAATGACGTGTGATACATTACACCTTTGTAGAAGCACACTAGTATCTGCCAAAAACCAACCACATAGGAAAAGCGGCCATATCTTTTTTGCAAACGAATCAAAACAGATACATACATGTTTCCACTTCAAAAGAAACAAAGATGGCAGCCCCCGCCCCTAGCGCGGCCGCCCCATCCCTTACGAGTGCCTGAAAGCCCCGGCTGATATGCTTTGCGACTTTTAGAGAACCCCATTTATTTCGCATGGGAATTGAACACTTTTTCCTTTGCCTCATCCGCTAGATTCCCGATTTGTACCGAGATGTAGTGGGCATAAATCTATTTGGCGTTCGCCCTGTGACGCCGGCAAAACCGATACGTGTCATAAAATATTCGTTTAGATATTCAATCAACCCTTCTCGCAAATGGTCCTCAATAAAAGTAGGAGTCGTTTGGCTGATTTAAGTCAGTGAGTTTAAATTACTGTTTTACGAGTTCTCTCGTCAAATTCACGCTTAAATATCTACCTTCTTTATTGAAATCACAATGAAAATTTAAAAACATGTTGATAAAATTACAAATACATTTTAAATACAAATACATTTAAATCAAACATTTTATTTAATTAATTCGTTTTACTCTTCACAAGCATGCTCATTTTACCCATAATATTATTTAACTTCTTTTTACTCTTCAAATGCATGTTTCGGTTTGTACTCCTCCTTCTTAAGTATAATTCTGTTTACACCCAAATGATACAAAATCGTTTCTTATAAACGCAGTTAATTCAAGAGGTATACGTTATTGTTATTTAATAAGAATTGTATGGCATAATAATGGTTGTTCAAAATATTTTTATATTGAATAGGTATTAATTTATAAAAATTAAATTAGTATTGTTTTGTTTATATTATCACTTGGAAATAAGTGAAATTAAATTGGTTTTATGTATCAAAGTTGTGTTCAACATTCAAACAAAATAAAAAAAAAACATTTTAGAATGTCACATAGTACGATTTTTCTCTACAATTATTATTTGATCAAAATATTATGATTCATTAAGGTATTTTTGTTTGTTTTATATGCATTTCATTATGCTTAAATATCACGAAACATATGAATACAGATAATGCATTGTCAAATCAACGTATATTAAACCGCATGTTCTGGAATCACGAGGAGAAAAACTGGGATGCTATTTGGTATTGAGCGTGACTTTCCTAGTCATAATATTTTCATAAACTTCACTGCCTCTTTGCTCCGCGGCGCTGTATATGTTTATATTTATATATATTACCATAAAAAATATAATTCCGTATTTCCATACACCTAGTCGCAAAATGCTGCTCTTGAATTTAAAGTAAACAGGTATCCTGCCCCTTGTAGAATAATAAAGGTGCTTATATCTTTTGGGGCAGGGATTCATAACCGTTTTTAGGATATTTAAAAAATAATATAAAGGCTGAGGTTAATTTGTGCTTTAAGAAGATAAATAAAAAACGATACGAGCATAGTGGCCTCCATAGAAAACGAAATACGGATTTTTCATCTAATTATTGCGTTATATATTACGAAGATGAATAGTGCACTGTCCGGTTTTTCTTTTTCTAGTGCGCCCTTGGGGCTATTAATTTGCCAAATAGCGTAAATCATCAGAAAATAAATGAATTTATTTATTCCAGTCGTGGGCTAAAAAGACGACGGCGTTGCAGAAATCATCATCGCTCATTTTTTAAATCAACAAGTATCACTTTTTACTTAACCACCCTACGTATATGAACGTACGTGATACGTTCACTTTGACTGTACCATTCTGCGCTATCCCGTATCACGTACGCGCTTGAGAAAAAGTAATGCACCTTAAATGTACAAACTGTTAGGGATACGCGCGTGTGCCAACAACACTCGAGTACAAGTCTTCATAAATATGATAGTTTTACAAGGAGCAGGCGAAGTGTGCGGCCGAGTATTTGACGTTTCGTTATATAATAAAAAAATAAAAAAATTATACATATAATTAAATTTCATTGTAAAAAATCTGCTTTTTTGACACGTTTCTCGGAAATTACCCAAAGGTAGGGTGGTTAAATCAATGAAACAACATTAGAACAAATTATATAAAATATATTTCTGTACAAAATGTTGAATATGATAATGGTGTTTTTAAAAATATAAGTATCATAATGTTTACGTGGTTAACCAAACCGAATTAGTTTTATTAAATTTGATTTAGCTCATAGACTACTCGATATTTTTTCGTTCAATTAAAAAGCTGATTTTTTTAGGTTAAAGCAATAAATATTTCAATTTTTTTTTTGTACTTTATTAAAGAATTCAAAGCGTTCGAAGCTATTGGTTGTTGATCCCTCTTTTAGGGTATTCATTTCACTCAAAGTTTTCGAAATGTGGTTTCATTTTGCGATGAGACGAATGTTAAGTGCCACGACACGTGTATTGAAAAGAGACATTACATTAGTGTACGTAGGCTGTTTGGTTGTGTTATCCACGTGTATATATAGGAATCTCAATAGACACAAATTTATTCATGTTACCGTACATAAATCGGAAAATATAATTCCATCTTGTTGTAATGTATTCTGCTCCGCATTTCATTATCGATGAACTTATATTGATAAGATTTAATAAGATTTATTGGTTTCACAATATGCAGATCATTTATCTTCATTTATAACTCATTCATTGTATCTCGAAAATAGCTGTAAAATTTCAAATACAATATTGATTATTTATGAAAAAGTATTTTTTACTTAAATAGTCCATTATTTTGGCCGAAACCCTATGATACCCTAACCTTTTAAGTTGTTAAATTAAATAACTTTGTTTTTTGTATCACAATTGTATTTCATTTTAAGCTACAGCTGTTTCATCAACCTATGTTGACATCATCAGGTGTTACAATAATATATCAAATGTAAAATTTTCGTGATTTTTCGAATCTTTATATAAAAAAATACAATCGTGATACAAAAAACAAAGTTATTTAATTGAACAGTTTATTTTTTATTTTATGAAAGTTTTTTATATTTTATGAAAATTTTTTATATTTTATGAATTTTTTTTATATTTTATGAAAATGACGACTTCTGCTCGCTTAATCATTATTAAAAATATGTTCGAAACAAGTCACTATTATAAAATATAAAAGACTTCTAGAAAACGAACGTCCTTATCAGTATTATAAAATAAAATAGGATTTTTTCTGTAATTATTGTATTGAGAAGAAAATAGTATTTGTAAGTGGAATAATGGATTTAAAATTAATAACCCTTGAATCTATCATAAATGTTTAATTTAAATTTTGTACATAATTCTAAAATCTTTTTTATTGTAATGCTTCCTTCAGCTTTGTGAAAACTGTTATGCAATAAGGTAGCGTGTAATTGGCCCCCCTGATTTATATTATATGTACTATGTACAAGAAACTGGTGCTTTTTTCTTACCTTAAAGAAATAAAATAATATTTTTTTTCCCAGAAAAAATACACTTCTTTGGGCTTAATTGCATTGACAAATTTTAGGAAGCATACTAAGACTATCTTGGGAAAAAAATATTATGTATGTTTAATATTTCTAGCAACGATGTTAAACTCTATGTTAAATAATTATTTATTACTTTTAACTGGAATGATATGTTTCGCTTCACTATAACAAACATATCATCATAATACCCAGACAAGACAAAACAAGTCGTTTCCATGAAATAATTTTTTTTTTTGTTTATATCATCCTTTTATGACTTTTTCACTAATATGAGTAAGTTTATGTAACTTATTGAAAGTTAAGGCATTAACACTGTGGAATTCCATAGTAATATACTTTGTTTAGTAATAGTCTTTGAGAAAACTTCTTTTTATTTTGTACATAAACTACCCTGAAGAAGAACACTTAGTGTTCGAAACTAGTAGTAGTGGTGTCTCATAATAAAAGTGTTGTTATACAAATTAAAAAGAAGTTTTTTTAAAAACATTATTTAAAATGTCAACACAAAGTAAACTTCAAGAAGAATTATTCTTCAATAATATAATAGTCTTTCTTTGTTTAGTTTTTGTTATATTTTTACACCTGAAGATGGAGGTATCCTCCGAAACATGTCTTGTATTTTAATGTTTTTCATTAAATAGTGGTTTAAACAAACTTTTTTAATTCCCAAAGTATATAAGTTTATTTAAGTGGAAAATAAATACATATAAAAAATAACATGAATGCCTCAAATTAATTTAACATATTTTTCTACCGAAATAACGTATGTTGAGATATAATGCTGCATATAAAAATATGTGATCGCAAACTAACTCTTCTTTTCATAGAGTTAATATGAAATGTGTCGACCTGTGTTTATAATATAAGGCATTCTGTCGCCAGTATTATTCAAATGTATTCTCCATTTGCAAAACTCTCGCAGGAGATGATGGTTTCATTTTTCATTTTGAATACTTACGGTGAGAGAGAAAAATATTTTTATATAAGCAATGGTACGCCCGGTTCGGAGTTCGTCACACGTCGCGATATTCGCGAGAAGCAATAGCGAGAAAAAACATTTTTCTTCATATCCGGTGTATTTCCACAAAGAAATACAGGGGATAACTCAACATCTCTACGGCTGTTATTATATCAAACTTTGAATACATTATTTGCCACTGTATCATAAAAAAACGTAGAATAAAAATGATTCAATATTTGAGTTAAGGGTTGATTGATGCGTTTTGATAACAATATGTAGACATATTTTTCTTAAGCAATGATATAAATGTTTTTTTTTATATACTTAGTATACAAAACTCACATATTAAAAAAAATATATACGAGTATATTTAATACCAAACATCTTTCGGACACACAAGCCTTTCATCAGTGATATAACCGATGAAGGGCATGTTGTGTTTTTTTAATAAAGTGAATGTTTTATACTAAGTATATAAAAATATAAGATTAACAGACTGCGCTGGCTAGGGCACTTGCACCGCATGGGAGATCTGGAGCCCCTCAAAAGAGTGTTGTATGACAATCCAGCAGGGCAAAGAAGCATCGGTAGGCCGAGACTGCGATCGCTGGATGGTGCCGTGGCAGATTGTCGGGTCCTGGAGCAGCAAGACTGAGTGCCGGCCAGAGATAGGACGGGATGGAGACGTTTCTTGGAGGAGGCCAAGACCCACCAAGGGTTGTAGCGCCGGAGAAGAAGAAGAAGAAGAAGAAGAATTTATATAATATCACCGATGAAGGGCATGTTGTGTTTTTTTTATTAAAGTGAGTGTTGTATACTTAGTATATATAAATATAAACATTAAACATCTGCAACACAAAGTTGTGGCAAATATAGAAGAAATGATATTAATCTCTATATTAAATTTACGGTTCTGTCGAATATTTTCAATTAGTAATGAAAATAAGTTGAATCACAAACCTATAACAGTTTTAACGCATTGAACAAGGAAGGTTTTTAAATATAATATTTATATTAACAGGGGCTTGAAAAAACATATGTTTGTTTCTAAAATTTTCTTTCATTGCAAGATCTCACCTGAAGAAGAACTGTTCAGGGCGAAGTAAAGGCGCCATATCACCCTTCACATAATATAATGTTCATTATTTAACTTTAAATTTAGAAACAAACTTATTTGACATAAACCTTTACCAACTAAATATACTTCCATCTAAATGTTAAAATTTCACCTCAATATTATAGATTTTCTTTCCAGACTGCCATAACTTGATAAAAAGAGTCTAGGATTTTATTTAAAATATCCTTCCGTGGAAAGGGTGAGTACGGAAGAAAAGAGATGGTAGAGAGGGGATGAAGGAAATAGACGGAGGTGCAAGTCGTGTGAGCCTTATACAAAGAAATAAAGGTATGGAAAAGTCTATTTTGAAGCCTGGAGCGTTCGATGTCTCAGCGTTCTCTACAGAAATTCAAATTGAATCAACAACAGAATTTCTTCATCTAATGGTTCTCAGTATTTAAACTTATCTTTTTTGTCTTCATAATATTATACGGATGTTTTGTAATTCAATATGTTCACATATGTTCAGTCAATTATTATTTCTATTTTTACAGTATCTAATAATGTACGTCATTAGTAGTCCTGAAATAAAAATAAAAATTAAATAGTGATGTCTATTTTTTATGAAAATAAACGCGAATTTTTTTAAATAAATTTGAAATAAACCTTATATGGAACAATCTCCCTTCACACCTTAGATGCACAAATGATCCGACAGATTTCAGATCTAAATTGAAAACCCATATTTTTCATATTTCATACCCAATTTAAACATTTATAATTTGTTCTACTATACTTTTAAACCGATCGTTTTAGATTTTTAGATTTAAAACACGTCTTAATGCGCCCTTGAGGTGATTACATCACAAAAACGGCGCTTTAAAAGTTAGCATATTATTATTATTATTATACCTTATGGACGCACTCAAATTTATCTCAATCACTTATATAAAAAAGGAACACCAGAATAAGAGCGATGTGGGGTTGAGGATAATCTAAGATTTGCAGAGAGCGAAAAATGGACTGATACGGTCATATTTAAAGAATAGACACCACCAGACTTCCATATATTGCACTACATAATCAGCCTCATGGGACTTGTCCTCGTGGAAAACCTCCTAAAAGATGGAAAGACATATGGTAGTCTACCTCACAGGAGAAGCAACACTCTGGAGAACAGATCACATAGGTCTACAACAAGGAAGAAGAAGAAAACTTAGTTGAGATTTATTCAAACTGTTCTTATATGGAAATTTGGTGTTCATAAGAAACGATTTATTTTAAACACGTTTGTTTCTCGATCATGTAAAAAAAACAGCATATTTTCGCTGTGTGTGTACTCATAAATCATTAGCAATTTTTGTTTTCGTTTAAAATGTTTCATACAATGATAGTTGTTAACAGATATTAGGATTATAATAATTAATGTTCTTGTTGACAAAATAATTTTAAAAATCTATTTTTGTTTACGCTTTGAACAATCGTAGACATGAATTTATTAGCCAATTCCAAGTATTGTTTATTCACGCACTGAATAAATAGTTTACCATATACTTATATTCCAAATGCTTATAATGACTCCATATAATTTATTGCATGGAAACTAATAAATTAAGACGCATATAGTTTCAAATATGACACATACACTTGAATAGAGCTTTGAATATTTTATATTAACACTTTGGATAAATATATGAATCGGCAAATAAGTATCTATTATTGGATATTTTCGACTGCTTGCTCCATTCTACTCCTGACTGTTCTAAGTAATTGAGGGTAAGATCGAGGGAGAAGAAACGTGGAACGAAGAAAAATGTCATGGTATATAAGGATAAAAAAATGGAGTAAGTTGCTGACTGTGGCAGCCTAATAATTATTAATCAATAAAGATTTTTAATATGAATTAAAAAAAAATCTTTTCATTATATTTTTCTCAACATGTTTCGGGTGTTTTAAACTTTCGTCACGAAGGGAACGTTATAAATTAAAATACCTTCAAAATATTTTAGACAAATAAAGTGTTTAAACTGGAAAAGTAGATAAAACTGTGTTCTATTATAATTCAAAATAATTCGTCATTATGGTATTTCACAGATGTTCACGCCTTGAATTTATAAAATATTAAACAATAATATAATAATCATGTTGCGAATTAGTATAGTGTAAATAAATAGTGTTTTGGTCAAGATAGTACAAATTCGTTATATTAAAATAGTAGTCAAAAACGTCTGTTTTCTAGAAGTATTCGTATTATTATGGTTTATGGAAAATACATGTTTCCCCTTTTATGCCACTATCTAATGTTGACATTTGATAATGCCTTAACATGGCGACATATCGCACGCTTAATAGAACACTGGCTTAACTCAAAAAAACAAGTTTTGCTCAATCTGACATGAGTCAGTGTTTTAACAAAAAACAGTCGAAAAATACGCACGATTGAAAAATACCGATATAGTGTAATGGCAGTCAATTGGCGGAATTTTGACTTAATTTTAACGCGAAATAGCGTTAACACAAGCCTCTGTCTAATATTAACTCAATTATGACCTAAACCATAATCGGTCAGTTTACTATTAAGCGTGCGACATGTTATTCCTCTGAACCGTAATAAAACTTCTAGAGAACAAATGTTTTAATTTGTATAAATTATTTCATGTTGAGTTTTACATCATTGTTCAAGAAATAATAAATTAGTTGTCAAAACGATCCAAATAAAATATTTCAATCTTATTATATCAACATTTTGCTGTTACTTTTTATATCCATTTCATCTCACGGAGATTAGTGTGAATAGATTATTTAACTCTGTGTGTCTAACCTTGTTCTAGACATTGCAAGATCAGCGCTGTAAAGGGGTCATGATCGAAACAAATCACACCTAGAGTACGCATAAGGTGGCGGAACTAAACACGAAGGATTTCACTTGAAATCTTGAATAGATCGATGTATCATTAACCCAAATGGAAAGCAAGGACTGGGTAATTATTGTTAATAATAAACACGATCATTAGAAATACAACTCTTATCCTGGTTAATGTATGATTGATTGCATATATGATTTATGATTGCATCGCACAATTATTGAGTCAATTTATAAAATTGACAATACATAATTGAATTCAAGTATCAACACTTGTACATCAAAGGTATAATTGGATTATTTATTTTCTTCTTGGGCATTGGTGATTGATAGGGTGTCCCATAATTTAAGCAAGATTTGAATTTGCCGTCTTATGTGTAGTAAATTGATGGCAACAATGAAAAAAATCAAATTGAAAATAAAACACTTGTTTTTCACCACTTGAGTTTTACATTTTACACGACTAGTTTCGGAAGCTATATATGCTTCTATCTACAGGTTTAAATATAAATATTTAAACCTTTAGATGGAAGCATCTGTAGCTTCCGAAACTAGTCGTGTAAAATATAAAACTCAAGTGGTGAAAAACAAGTGTTTTATTTACAATTTAATCATGTCCTACCACAAAGTGAATGCCGAAACAATAAAGAGAAAAAAATTAATTTGGTAGCTGACAGTTTAGGGTTAGTAAAAATGGAGCGTTACACGATACAACAACGTGTTTTCATAATTGAACAATATCTCAAAAATAATGAAATTTTGGCGGCCGCTGTTCGAATGTTTCATACAAAATATGATCGGAATAGTGTTTTAACGTCGTCAATTGTGAAGAGATTAATTGAAAAATTCAGGGAGACTGGATCAGTCGAAAACGCTAAACGCGCTGGTCGTTAAAAAACAAGCCGTTCAAATGTCAATATCGAAGAAGTGTGTGAGTGTTGGTGAAAATCCGTTTTTATGTACTCTCTCATTTCGGTGACCAGAATTGGCCCCTAGATCGTGTGATTTTAACACCATTAGATTTCTTTTTATAAAGTTATTTAAAAACAAAGGTCTATGGCCCATCATCATATCAACAAGCCCACAACCATCCGTGCTAATGCAATCAGGAGGAAATTAAACACTGCATCAACGAAATTCAGCCACTTTTATGCAAAACGGTCATGAAAATTATCGACAAAAGAGTGCGTATATGCACGCAAAGCCGTGGAGACCATTTGCCTGATGTGTTATTTCATAGATGCGTTATTTTATTCTGTGTTTTAATTTAAATTTTTTTCCTTGCCTACAACAGGTCGTTTGAACCCAATTTCTGTATACAATTTATTTTAGCTATTATATTGTTTCTTATGACATGTGATAGGTAGCCAATCTATCGCCATTTTATTGTCACGAGAATTCTACACCAGACCAAAGACAGTGTGAAAATCACACTGCCATCGGCGGGAATCGAATCCGGGACCTTCGGTATGGAAGTCAGAGCTCTTACCACTCTGCCACGAAGGGTATTATTAAATGTAAATAATACAGCCGTATGGCAAAACATGTCAAATCTGTAAAATTTACAAGAAAACTTCTTAAAAACGAACGATTTCATCAATAATAATAAATCATTTTAAAAATGTGTACATAAAATTATCAAAAAAAAAAAAATTATTTAAGAAATATAACAAAAAATTCCTTATATTCTTCACATTGTATATTTTCAAAACTGATTTAAAAAGTCTCCGAATCGTTGAACACGTATAGACTGAATTAAAGAATGCAAATATAAGACGAAGTTAACATTCCGTACTCGCATTCTTTGGTGAGGGGGTTCGCAAAAACGCGTGATCAGAGATGGAACCAATGCGTACTTGTAGCAAACGGTGTAACCCAATACAGTATTAAATAAATGTAAATTTCCCTGAAAATTGATTGCGTCTGAATTCTCAGCAAGATTACTTTACGGCAGAGCTTTTCTTGTGTGAATTTTGTATGAGAGTGTATGAAAAAGGAAGGTATAACAATTGTAAACGGGGCACATTCTGTTCGGCAAATAAAGTACTCCCGACTCGGGTTAACGGGTGGTAATGTGGTTACGCGATTTGCTAAATTCAAAAGGAAAATATTACAAACGTGTTTCCTACGTAGTTACCATCCAGTCGGGTGTGACGTCATTGCAGTGGGACCTCTCGGCTAGACACGTGGGAGAGGAGATTGATAATTTTTATTCCTTTATACGAATGAATATTTTATAAACTGTAAAAGAATGAGTGCCAAATTTTAAAATCAAATGATAAATCTTCTTAACTTATTTATCGTTTCTTTTTTTTATACACTTGTATATACAACACTCACTTTATTTAAAAAAAAAAATTAAATACCAATCACGTTTCCGACTAACAAGTTCTTCATTAGTGATATCATATAAATATAAATATTTATATTATAATTTTTTTACAATTGACAGATGTTAATTTTTTTTAACATGACATTTGTCATTTTTAAATAATATTCCAAATATTTATATTTATATAATATCACTGATAAAGGGCTTGTTAGTCGGAAACATGTTTGGTATTTAATTTTTATTTTTTTAATAAAGTGAGTGTTGTATACCAAGTGTAATATAAAATAAACATTAAACATCTACAACACAAAAAATGGCGAATACAGAAGAAAATTATTTATCGATTTTTAAACAATAAAGTTAAACTCCGCATTAATTATTATGTGTCATAGTGCTGATAACGTCCGTTTTTATATAAATTTCATTGCATAAGTATTCTATGAGAGCATACAAATGTTAGAAATCTTTTTAAAATACGATTATCAGTATTAAATAGGTAATATGGTGTTTAACATATTTATTTAAGAAACGATAAATTCATTGTTAAGTTTAATCATTTAATTTTTACTGTTAAAATGTAAAACGTTGTATCACAATTTATAAATATTTTTTTATTCTTCTCGACAGCTGTTTCCTCAACCTATGTTGACATCATCAGGTATTACAACTGTTTGTTGTAACACCTGACGATGTAAACATAGGTTGTTGCGAAAAAAAAATTGTTATACCATAAACAACGTTTGTTATTATATTTTAACAGTTTATACATAATGTTGAAGTATCATAGTGTTTATTTTAAAACTTCTAATCTAAGAATTCTAATCTATATATTTAACACATTTGTCATTCATTACATTTTTTTTTCAAACTGGTTTATTGTCATTTCTTGACATACGAGTATATACAGATATTTTGTATTATAAAATAAATAGATAAATATTTTAAATAAATTGTTCTCCAAGAATACTTTGATAAGTCGCATTAACAAAATTGTAACCTAACAGATTTTAAAATCAATTCAGAAATGATAGTATAATAAAATAATTTTATCACAAAGCAAACAAATGAAAAAAAAAAGATACGAGCAGTATATGAAAATGCATACGCGTTAACAATTTTCGCAAATATTGCAAAAAACATGCAATTCAAGTATTGCGACCAACATTTGCAATTGGAAGTGGAAAAATTATGTAGTCTTAGTAAGCATTTTTTGAAGATAATATATTTGAAACAATAACATTTCATTTATTCACTGCACGAGCCGCCCTGTTCCCGCCATTTGAACTGTCACCAGGTAATTTTGAATTTCGAACGCATACAGAACAAGTGAAAGAGGTTTTATTGTTTCAAATGAACTCCTTCTTCCGAACAGGGAGGTCCTATTGAATTTTATCTGTCTCTGGATGTACCCCAAATCAAATATGCCTTTTTTACTTTGAACAGCAATTTTATTTTGTTCTCGTTCTAAAACTAGAAGTTTACTTAGTTCCATGTATTCGTATATTGTAATATACTTGAGTATTTGTTTAAATATATTTAACTAAACGTATTGTGAGTGTTCTGGTAAAAATCGTTGTTTCATATTATTTTTAAATATGTAAAAATATATGTTTCATTGAGGGTTTAAGCGTTAACACCGTGGAATTCCATTGTTATTTGGAATGGAGTTAATAACAGTATTATATCTACATTTATTTTACCAGTCTGTCGATGCCAGCGAGCCTGGCGAAACCGGTCGCTGTCTAAATAAAGACAAAAGTGGAAGTAGTTAAAAAACATCGTTTTATTAAAAAACATCGTTTTATTTAATTATTATTACATTTATTTATAGTTTTATTATTCTGTTAAAACGCTACAAGTAAGTAAAAGTGGATTAATTATTGTAATTAATTCCATTTAAAAAAAATTGCTATTAAAATAGTTTATACATCAGAATATTTAAATTCTCAACGGAGTTCTGGTTAAAATTAATGAAGAGAAACATGGGAGACAAAAAATTAGTGAATAAATTCGATAGATATGTTATTCTTTAGACGTATGTGTAGTGAAACGATGGAAGGCAGAATTTTAAATGTTGATTAAAGGAAGGGATGTAGAGTTGAAGAGAGAGGTATCGAGTGGTGGTCGAGGGGACAAAACGTTTGGATCCTGATCCAGGGAATTTGGGTTCAAGCCTGGAAACGACCAGATTCCTTTTTCATAATAATGAGCTATTTTCTGCTTATATTGAAGATTGTAAAATAAATTCTAATGCCATTGATTCAAATCGATGGAGTAAGTTTTTTATTAAAACAAAAAAAAATAAACAAAATTAGGAAAGAATTATTGCGGTGGTTTGGACATATGGAAAGCATGGATAATTAAATAATACATAAGAAAATATACGTTGATGATGTGAATGAAGAAAAGTCTAGGAAGACCAAGGAAAAAATAATATAGCCAAATGAATCAAATTTACAAGGTCGACCATAATAGAAGTGTAGACCATATCAGAAGATGAATCGACATGTGTATATGACTCGCCATATAAGTGTGTAGAAATCTATGCAGGTTTGTCAGGATAGATAGGGTGATGGTTCCAAGTTTCTGCCTTTCCCTCCGGGGAAATGGCGATGTGTTTTTTTTGTGTATAAACATATTTCGGTATAAGAACCTTTGAGATAATCGTAATTTTAAATAAAATAAATAAATTGAGAATATATTTATTTTATTTCAAATTACAGAAAATATAAGAAGTGAATGCGGTGCGAATGATGGTGTTATGGACAAAATAATGAAAGGACCGTTAATATCGTTTGGCACATGGAAAGAATGAATGAAGAAAGAATGGTAAAAAAGTATTGTTAAAGATGTAAATGAGGAAAACGTGGCACGATAAAATAAATCAAATATTGTATGTCGGCCATGTGAGAAGTCAGAGAAATCGACTCGTGTGCATGACACGATGTATGAATCTTGAGGAAGCGAGAGAAATATGCCAGGAAAGAAAAGTGTGGCAGTCCATTCTTTCTGCGTACCCCTTCGGGGAGACGACGTGATGGTTAGTTAGTTAGTTAGTTTAAATAAATTGAGAAACTATAAATATTATAGCTTTCTTAATTATGATGCTAGTTGATAATTTTATTTATTGAAAAATTTTGCAGAATTTTGAAAAAAACACGAATTTGCAGTAAAAAATCATTTTTCATTCTCAATGTGAGGGTTAAAAATCGATAAAATTAAAGATATTTTAACAACAACAACAAACCATCACGCCGTTTCCCCGCAGGGGTGGGCAGAGAGAATGGACCGCCATACTACTCTATCCTGGCACATCTCACTAGATTCCTCCACATTCATACAGCGAGTCATACACGCACGTCGATTCTTCCGACTTCTAACTTAGTTCAATGTATCCTTAATTGTACATAGTAAAATATCACGTTCACTTTGTAAAAAAGTAAAACTGTACTGTTTGACCGAGAATCGCGTATTGTGCTTTGAAAAACAATTTATCAGTTGTGCGGTCCATACTTTGAACTCCTCTGGAATAGAGAATCACTACTGTACGTGTGTGTGAGATGTGTCATTTGATTTTGTATTTTCCTTTTGGGTGAACGAAGTATGTTATTTTACGAAGAAAATTTGCTTCATTGATTCTCAAAATGACAGAATCAGTGAAACGGAGAAAATTTATTTATATTCATGAGATAGATATGTTTCATATTTCGTATTCACATTTGGCGGTGAAAAAATCTGAAATATTTAAAAAAATTATATACAATACATTGTGAGTGTATTTTTCTTGGAATTGAATATATATTACATAATTTTAAAGCATAAATTTAAGAAAAATATTTTATATGAAATTTTACTTAATATTCTAATAAAATAAAAAATATTATTTTATTTAGGAATTTTAATGATAACGATGGTTTTTTTATTATATATATTTACATTATATCCTAAAAATGAATAAAATCTAGATACACAATAACCTTTCAGAGGTTGCTGTTAAAACATGGTCTAAATGTTATTAAAAGTCTTTACAGCTTCGAAGAGAAGATCATCTCATTACCCATTCCTTTAAATTAATCAGGGGATATTTCGAGAACTCGGCCATGCTAGAGGGTGTTGGTCTTTTTGTCCCTGATAGATTTCTCCGACAGCGACAGCACAGATTGTTTTACCAACCGGCCACCAGAACCAATCTGCTTCTAGTGACACCGGTGGGAAGAGCCTGCTGTGTGTGCATGGTGCGATGTATGAATGTGGAGGAAGCCCGAGAGGTGTGCCAGGACAGGCCAGTGTGGCGATCCATCCTCTCTGCCTACCCCTCCGGGGAAATGGCGTGATGGTTAGTTAGTTAGTTAGTTAGTTAGAAAGCGGTCATCTTGGAGATCGTCGTCTTTCATATTAGTGAAGGTATGTTCAGGGGACAAATACTCTTGACTTTAGAAAGTATCTTGTCTTCCTAATATCAAACCATCTCTAATGCGTTCCTGGTATTTTGTTGTATTTTTATAATATTTTACCTGTACTCAATAGATACCTCAAAAATTAATATTGTTGTCTTAATAAGTCTTCACCTTTTTCTCCTCGCCTTCTCCCGTTACTCTGGTCGGATTTTTTATCGCTTGGTACCAGATGTTTCGCTGGTAAGCATCCTCTTCCTTGTAGCCTATGGTCCTCATATCCTTCTGCACGTTTGTCAGCTCGGTAGTTTGGAGTCTTCCTCTCCCTCTCTTCTTGCTAGGTCTTAGGATTTTCTCATTACGTGACTGTTCCATCAGAGCCTTAATTCTTGTTTGTAACCTTGCAACTAATTTTACTATTGAATTAAAATACTGTTTTTTCCACTTTTGAGTTTATTTTTCTAAACATATTTCGAAGGCTAACACCTTCATCATCATCATCAGTTTATATCGTTTTCCCGATGATGAAGGTGTAAGCCTTCGAAACATGTCGATAAAAATAAACTCAAAAGTGGAAAAAACAGTATTTTAATTAATAAAATAAACGTTATTAAATTATTGCTGAAACCGGGACTCATTTTTTTATTTATTTCAATCCTAGGGATTGGTTTTGCAGTAAGTCTAATTACATATTAGCTGGTTCTTGGGGTGCAACTTTGAACTTTGATATAATAGATTTTCGTTGCTTTCCATGATTTTGTATAACAAGGTTATTTTATTTGAATGAAATTACTGTTTACAACTTAAGAATTAATATTTCTCGTGACTTGATAGGTTTCTTATCGATCGCCATTTTTATTGTCAAGTGAATTCTACCATTCTACTAGACCAAAGACAGTGTGGAATCGAACCCGGGACCTTTGGTGTTGATGGCTGATAGTTGTTGCAGCTCTGCCATGAAGGCCGTTATTTTTTGAATAGATAATTACATTGGTAGGTATGTGTGTGCTTGCCCAGATTTTGTCTTATTTATTTAGATGGAAAAGGGCGAAACCGGGTTGGTTATGCCTTCTGCCACACGAGTCGAGTGTATTTTGCCCAAACAAGCGTCACATGTCGCGTCGAATTCACAACCAATGTTCACATCTACGTGACCGTGGAGTCAAGCAGTAAGCACGGCGAAGCGGCAATACGGCTGCTCTGCCCCCGCCCGGGAACAAAAAATAAATCCAAAATTTCCACCCTCCCTCTTCTAAGCGAGAGCTAAACCGCCCCCAGGGCCGAAACTACCCCACTGCCGTTCTATCAATTTATCCAATTTTAAATTGTGGAATAGCGTGTGATGTGAATTTTTATGCAAAAAAAACTACCCTCTTCCTCGATGTTAAGTGTGTGCATAAATGTAATATTACGAGTAAAGGCTTAAATCTACGACCTTCGTGGCAGAGTCCTAATAGCGATGACTGCCACATCGAAAGTCCCGAATTCGGTTCCCGGTGATGACAATGATTCTCATTTATATATTGTTTCAAAAATGTTCATGTATTATATCTTATGCTTATTTATTCAATAAAGTACAGCGGAGCATAGAAGTAAAATGGGGTAGATTGAATTGCCGTGGTCTGGCACCCCCTTGTTGTTGCCGTCTTTAAATGTAAATCCCGGATGGACCGGGACAGGCCCAGTGAGTGTACGAGCGAGGCTGACAAAAGGCGCCGCTACGCCCTATAACAGCCTCGGGTATGTGGCGGGAACTTCTATGTTCCTTTGTAAAAAAAAAAGATTCTCACTCTGGTCTGGTGTTGAATTCACGTGACAATACAATGGCGATAGATTAGCTACATATCACACGTCATAATAATAAGCATAATAGCTTAAACAAATTGTTTGCGGTAATTGGGTTCAAACGACCTTTTATATGTATTTTATATACATAAAAAATTGCATTAGATATTTCTCAAAAAATGGTTAATTCATTTCTAAAAAATCAGCCATTAAAAAACATGTACTACTACAAATTTCTTAATTTAAATCAAATCTATTAAACAGACACATGGGTCCAACCCCATTTTTATTATTTGATTATGCGATCTCCTCATTTTTAATTAAAACGGCATTAACGCCTATTTCGATAACAAAATATACCTATGTTTTTTTAAGAATCAAAATACTATTATTTCGACTTTTGAATTCATTTTTCTTGGTTCATATTGTTTTTCTTATAATGAATAAATACTATGATGGATCTCTTTATTATGAATGATGTATTTTTTAGGTATTTATATATATTTTATTAACATTTTCGGATAAATTAAATATGTTAGATAAAACATAATTCGATGAAAAGGTTCCGGAATTTTGAAGATTTAAATTTTATTTGAAGATTTGAATTTTGAAGATTTGTTGAAATTTTAAAAAGTGTCAGTGTTATCATTCTTTGACAATGAATTGTGATGATATTCCTAATATAACACTTGATATTTTTATATACTTAAATTACAAAATAAATATTTTCTCTATATTGAGAGCCACTATCTTGCAAACTTAATCTTTAAGACGTTAAACTTTTTTAGCATCGAAAATAAATTGAAATATTTTTTAGGATTTAAATAATATCATATACAAAAAAAAAATGTGTAACCGAACTACAATACGGTACCTATATACTTTAATAAATTACATCATTTTACTAACCTATACCGCCAAGTCTAATGATGTAAAGCAAATATTGGACCATCCAGCATCTTTAGATAACAAGGTTCTTTGGTGTTAGCATTAAGATTTAATCAAATAAAACACTAGTCCTATTATGAACGAGCAAATAAATGTATTATTTTCCGGCTTTATCTACTACAGATAAGAATTTGAACACCTTCATGACTCTAATATCAAAATTAGCCAAAAGATTATCTTTTGACTGTTCCAAACAAAAAATCGGAATAAAAATTACAGATATATAAAAGTTTTCTAAAATGCAGCAAGAAAAAATGTTGTCTACGAAAAAGTGAGTACTCACATATCTTAATAATGTTATCTTTGACTCGTTTATATAAAACCTTCTGGCGATTCTTCAATAAATCCGTCATAGATTGTATCTATCTTTATGTTCCAAATGGGTGTCGTTGACATTGTCTGCATATGTCGTTTTATTTCACAAAATATCTTATGATGCCAGTAGAGATACCAATTAAACTGCTGAACATAATTACTTTACAGATGTACATTTTTCCTATCAGTGAAGCAAACAGGGAAACACTTTAAATAAAAAGAATAACACCCTGCTTAACAAGCAAACACCTTAAATAAAAAATATTTTTTGTGTATTTAAAAGAAAAATTCTCAAGTAATTGTTATTAATATAGACAAATGGACACATTTAATATCACACAAGTATTTCTAATTTCAGACAAGTCGAAAATATGTTTTTGAGTAGTGTCACTTTAGAAGTACAAATGTGATGCACTATTTATTTATTTTATTTCAATTATAATACATATATTTCATATTATATACGAGTATATAATATGAAATATATGTTTTTAATTGTATCTCAATAGAGACGAAGAAACAAACTGGAAACTGAATATGGATGATCAAGGTGTTTACAGGACTTATGACCTGTCATTGGTTGGGTTAAGCGCACGCTTTATGTAATTACAACATTCCCCATTCAGATACAGATATAAGTATACATTTCACAAATATTTGAAATATATGTATTATATAAGAAAAAAATAACAGTTAACATATCATACTAGTATTTCTAATGTGACATTAGTCAAAAACACTTTTTTAATACGATTTTATTGATAATTTTGAGTTGTATAAAATTGATCATTATTTTAATAATTTTGAGTTGTAAAAAATTGATTGGTTTCTAGTATGTCGTTTTGTCTCCGATACGAGAATTTATATTTTTTTAATATAATAATTCTATTCACTGGTTGTTTCTTAAATGTAACTTAACAAAATTGCAAAAAGTAATGAAAAACTATCCATTTTCAGTGAATATGATTTTTTTAACATCCTATATAAACGTTTCTGATGGCAATGCGTGAGTAATATTAAATAAATACACTAAATTTCAATTGCTGATTAAATACTACACTTGTAAAGAGTAATTTTTATGCGTATCTTGAAATGGCAATGGAGGATACAAGAATTCTAAAAAGTGTCATATACGAACCCCCCAGCAGCAAGAGGCTACCAGTAAGGCCGCTGAAGATATTAAGGAATGTCTGGACGTCATAATTCCAGAACAACTCACCATCACAAATAAGTTATATGACCTTAACTGAGAAGAAAAATAATAAATTGTATTGAACATCGAAAAATTGGTCTTTGCGAAATAAATGGAAATTAATTTTATGCTTAATTTAATGCTTACAAATAATCTTAATAGATGGCGCTAGTGTAGATTGACCAAAAAATGTGAAGTTATTTAAAAATTGTAGCATATATACAAGTTCCAAAAAATTGTCAGACGTGGTGGTCGTAAGAAGGGCAGAATGGGCAATGTTGTTAACATAAAGTGATCGCTTAACCCAACCAATGACAAGTCATAAGTCCTGGAAACGGCTCGACTACCAAATTCTGTTTCCAAAAAAAATACATACAATTAATCCTTAAGAAATGAATTTTGTTAACAATCTATGCCGTACAAAATACTCGTATTTAATATTTGGTGCACAGCAATTTAAACATCAATTCAACTAATTATAAAATTGTTTAAGTCATTACTGCATTAGGAATACTACTCAGCTAATTAGGTGTGTGTAGGAAGTGGTGTGAAGGATGCAATCTCATTGTGAATGTGGAGTACTCATTCATCACTAGTTCTCGTTTTCTCTTCCTCCTGTACGAAGGTTCACAGAAACCAGTCTAGCGGCCTTGATTTACATTTGAATTTTGAACATCATACTAACGATACACTTGACTTCTGAGAATTACAGTACATTCTATCGGGTTATGATTTACATACGTTAGTACAATCATCTACAATCTCTTGTATACTTATATGCTCTATGAACATGATAGTAACTGTGTTCTAAGGTTCTGAACACGTGTATCTCCAACTAAGTAAATAATTTAATTAATTTCTTTATTAGTTTTTTTAATTAATAATTAATTATTTATAAAGGGAGTGTAATGTTTACTCAAAACTATTACAACAACAAAAAAAAACCAAATATTTTTCATTAAATAAACATTTAATTGTAAAAGTTAATTTATTTTTGCTCTACATGGAAAACCAGAGGGAAAGAGGATGCCTGGAAGATCCCCCAAGAGATGGAAAGACAGTTGTGAATCCACATCGCAAGAGGCGGCAACTCTCCATAAACAGACCTTAGCGGCTTCCAACCAGTATAAGAAGAAGAAGAATTCACAATTTAAAAGTCTTCAAACCATCCAACCAACCAATCCAATCCAAGTTGACTGAGGTGGCTCTGAGGGTGGGCGGGCTGAATTGGCGATGGGCTGGCCATATCTGTCGGAGAACCGGCGGTTGATGGGGGAGGCGGGTTCTGGAGTGGAGACCGCGTACAGGATTCCGCAGAGTTAGACGTCCCCCTGCCCTCTGGACCGACGATCTGAAGAGGATTGCTGGACATGGATGGATGGAAGCGGCAATGTATAGGGGGCGTGATTTGGAAGAGTCCTACATTCAACAGTGGATGACAGACGGCTGATGATGATGATGAAATCATCCAAAATACACGGTGAGTGACACAATACCAACAGAGTATACAGTTTTACATATTTTTACGATTTATTTATCAATGTTTCAACTCTCTATGAGTTTTTAATTGAGTTAGTATGACAAACGATAACTTTTAAAACTGCGCATAAATACACTGTATTTATTAGGTATTTTAATTTTGTTTGAGACTGTTTTATTTAGTTTCAAAGATTTTACACGTTCATAACCAGGAGAATAATATAATCTAAAAATATAGTGTAAGACCTAAAAATAAATGGTGTTTTAATTCTTGAATTTTACAGTTTTATCGCATTAAGTTTACAAAAGAAAAAAAATGTTCAGTTGTGATACGTTTAAATACCCACTTTTATTTTGTGTTATGAATGTTTGTGTTGTTTATAGAAAATATAACTTGACGAAGAGCTTTCTTTTTCAAATATAATATTATATAATCAAGTAATTGCTTCCTATGAAAGAAACAATCTCATACGCTTATATTAGCAGCCGCATCTGGAAATGTATGCACATACGTGTCATAAGAAATTACTCAGTTATTTACCGTATTACTTGAATTAAATAAATAACTTAAACCAATAGAATGTTTTACAAGCTTGTGTAACATCATTTATCAACAAGTTTCTTAGAAATAAATACGGCTTGGAATTGTACGTTAACCAGAAGAGTTAGTTTCAACAGAAGTATCGCCATCTTTGGCGTATACCGTAATTCAAGTTCACGTTCTATAACTAACTTTTTAAAATATATCTCTATTCATTCCTCGTGTCAATATATTATATTTGTAATTGTCTTTAAATGTGTAGTTTTCCATCTTAATACTCTATCTTAAAAACGTAACTATAAGGTTTTTCGATAAAAGAAAAAAAAATAACGATAAAAATGAAAATAAATAATTGTATATAATAAAAAAAAATATATATATCAATTATATCACATACATATTGAATAATTAATGAGTAAATGAATAAATTTAAATAAAACAATAAATTAACATCAATACATAAATGTGAGTTAACCGCCCTACCTTCAGGTAATTTATTTTAAGAAAGAAGGGTGCAAAAAAAACTGTTTTTTTATTAATGAAATTTAATTACATATTAATTCAATTTTTTCAAATTACGAATCGTCAAATACTCGGCCGCACACTTAGCCTGCCCCTTGTAAAACTATCATATTTATGAAGACTTGTACTCAAGTGTTGTTAGCACACGCGCGTATCCCTAACAGTTTGTACATTTTAGGTACATTACTTTTTCTCAAGCGCTTATGTGTCAATTGAACGTATCACGTACATTCAAATACGTAGGGTGGTTAAACATAAAGAATAGTGAGAAGTTTTCTTAAAATAAATTGTATATTTAGAAAGTAATATGTTTTGCCTTGTAAGGGCATTATCAAATGTATGATATTTGATTATGTCTCAACAAGGCGAAATAGATATATTTAAAGTTGTTAATTGAAATATCTTGGTGAGAGTTCATTGTATAATACGTAATGAAAATTAATTAAATTTATTTATTATACATTTATAATTAGTTTCATTCCACTTGTTCTTAAATTTAAACAGATTTCGGCATCGCATACGGAGCTTGATTTCACTTTATATAAAGGTTTATATTAAATCGACATTTAAACGGAAACAGTCATTTTGTATATAATTATATATTATATTAATATTTCTACCTAAATTCTTTGCGCTGGAACTAACACAATAATTATTTTATCATTGATTGAATTATTAAAAATCAAAAAATTAACCATCCTTGAATATTATCATTAGTTAGAAAACCCAAACATATATTTTTTAAATATATTATAACGCCATAGCTAATTGATACAATTGAGTGCTACATCTGCCTAACTGTGCAGGGAAATATTAGTGTGATTTTTTTTAAATTAATAGAAAATATAAGAAAAATAATATCATAATTACATCTGCATTTTCTGAAAGAATTTCGACACATGTTTTCTTGTATACATTTCAAAATATGTATATTTCATTCATTCATCACGCATATTGTAAATAAACTCTTAATGTACAGATGTTTATGTGACCCTTATTGGTTTTACCCTGCTTAGTATCCGAACCTATATATTACGACTCCAAATGTAGAAGCAAATCACAATTTATTTAAAGATGATTTTATAGAACTTTAAACATATTTTACGGTATTGATATGTTTCGTCTTTCTAGGTTATTACCAAATAATATCACTATCAAATGACTGTCATCATTATAAAATGAAACATGTTTTTTTCAAATTATGTAAACAAAACCATTTTATATATCTGACGTTTTCATTAATCATAAATACTTATAATAATTAGTTAGCATTGTCGCTCGCTTAATATAAAACAATAATAGCATTTTAACACGAAGATCATTTTTTCTTTGATAAAATTGGAGCGGCGCGCCGCTGTTGCAGAAAATAAAAAAACGTAAATTAATTATTTTAAACTATTATAAATACGGTTTTAAAAAAATATAAAAGTAGGTGATAATTATATAAATAAAAAATTATCTGAGAGCTGTGATTCCATTAATTTGATTCGTTTAACTCCTTCACATATCTAGCCCATAAACTATTAAAACTAAACGACATGTTTTTGATAAATTAGATAAAATATTTCAACAGTACCAATGTCTAACACTGATAACTCTAATGTTACAACAGATTACTCAATTTATAACTTTTGAATCGTAACTACGAAATAAAATATGACGCCTGTCACGTGTTCGGCGAAAGCAGACACGTGGTAAACATAAAAATAAAAACAAATAGTATTTAGTTTCATCACGTGGTCATCAACCTTAAGTAGTCAGCCTTGGATTAAGTTTTTTCTAGTACAGTTAGCAAACTCAGTATATTTTCATTTGGTCATATCAAGATGACAAAATTATATCTCCCATCTGTTTGCAATGGAATACCATTCCAAAAAAAACGATGTAAATAACTCATTTGGGAATTGTTTCAAATAGATGCACGTATGACACCATACGACTGATGAAAAGTGAAGGTTTAATTTTGTATGTCGACTATGTTAGCAGTCGGAAAAATCGACATACGATTATGATGGTTGTACGAATGCGGAGAACCGTAGTGTTGGAACAAATTTATAGTGAAGTCAGATAACATCAAAAAATACGTCACGTCGGAAAAATGTATCATTAAAAAAATAATTGTTCGTTTCTGAGAATCGTGATTCCATTAGCTGTTTTCATTTTATTGGTGAATAGTTTCTTGGAAGTTAATTGTAAGAAAAAACTTAGTTGCTACGAATTTTGCAAATGGTTTTTTAAAATGATATTTTAAGTAAACGTAGATTTGATTATAATAAACTTAACTTGCCTTCATTGCCTTAAACATTTATGCTGTGTTTGTAATGTGTGTTGAGTAAATAAACTGATTTGAGTAAAAAATTATGATAAAATATTATTAAATTTTTTTTTTTAAAGATTGTATTTATTTACGAGTATAAATATATTCAGTTTCTTTTCTCTATTCATACTTCATAGATAGACTTATCCTTAATACGATTAATAAAAAAATGTGAATAAGGTGCAAATGGTGGTGTTATGAACAAAATAATAAAAGGATCATTAAGATGGTTTGGACACATGAAAATAATGAATGAAGAAAGAATAGTAAAAAAATATTTTTTAACGATGTAAATGAAACTTGAAATTGAGGAAGACTGGGGAAAACATGGCACTATCAAATAAATTAAATCGACGCGCGTGTATGACACGATGTATGAATGTTGAGGAATCGAGAGAAATATGTCAGGAAAGAAAAGTTTGGGAGTCCATTATTTCTGCCTACCCCTTCCGGGAGACGGCGTGATGGTTAGTTAGTTAGTTAGTTAGCTATAAAACAAATGTATTTGAAGTGGTACAGATATTTGTAAAACCTACCATTTAAATTTTTAGTTTTGAAAACTCATATCTTTGTGTGAAGTAACACACAGTTTAATATTTTTTTATTAATCTTTAACTCGGTTCTAAATAAAAACATGAGATCATAAAAAAATATCAAGTTATGTAGTTATACTCGTACAAAATAAAAGATAACGTAAAAATAATATTAGAACAATTAATAAATACAAATGAGATCGTCTATTTTCTAGAAGTTTCATTATATGGAAATGATATATTTCGACAGGCATTATCAGACATTTAATTATGCCTTAGAAAGGCGAAACATGTCATTCCAAAAAAAAAGTTTTCATTTGTTTTAATTATTTGATATGGAGTTTTACTTCATATTTAAAAACAATAAATTTAGAACGATTGGTGACAATGCGCTTTTTCGGTCTATTTTTAAAAATGTCGATTCGTTTAATTGTATACAAATAATGCGCATTGTTGACAAATCGATTACTAAACCGTATCCAGCACATCAGCAAATTACTCGATAGCAGGCCTATGGAAAAACGTGCACAACATTTTATGTACAATAAAGACTAGCCCGTAATACGGTCGAGTTTTTTTTGTTCTCGGAGGCTATTTGCAATTCGTTGAGCTCGCCTATTGGTTGGCTGTACTATTGAAAATACGAAAGCGTGGTGTAAGAAGTCGAATTGAAGTCGTTGACAAGTTCAGTTCAATTTCGCAAGTGCTTGGAGGCAGTTACGATGGCTGACTGATGCCGGCTTGTTTTTGTTATTGAGATACTCTTGAACAGTTGAATGTTAAAATGGTGGAAATCGTGCAGTGGCTCAAGAAAAATGAGTACACGATATACGTTGTTATAGCGAGTGAGTGCATTTTGTTTTCACTTGTTTTATTATGACATTATAATGCATTTTTCGCTTTTCAAAAACAGAACATGCTCTGGGAAATATGTGCATTTTATATGATGTGATTTAACATTAGTGCATTCATATTTTATTTAGAAAATAATACAATATACCTGTATTTTTATTTTAATAATGATATACTGTCAATTTTCATTTAAAATTAAATAAAATCGAGTCCTTTTTTACGTTTAGTACAACTTTTTTTTTCGATGATTAAATAAATTCATAAAAATAAATATTAAATATTATTGTTATTTCTGATATTTTTAACTAAACTTTGTAAATTGATAATATTCAAATAAAATTTGACTTATGTAATTTTTTTATTAAAAAATAAAAAAATATATAAATAATATATAAAAATATTGTTAAAATTTATAAAATTTTTAACAAAACTTTGTAAATTGATAATATTCAAATAAAACTTGGTTTATTTTAGTAATCAACGTTGGTAAAAAAATATTATACAATATATAAAATGCATTGCGTTTTATAAATCCCCTTGTAAATTTAATAGATTTATAATTATTATTTGAAATTCACTTGGTCTTCTTGTTTAATTTTTTGGTCGTATATAAATATTTTTGATTAATCTATGATGGTTAAGTTATGTTGTGTTGCGTTAAAAAACATTTATTTTGAATGACTCTCAAATTTATAATATGTATAATATATTTATATGAAACATAGATATTCAATTAAATTGAAGCGTTTGTTTTTTGGAAATTTTTCTAATAATTTTAGGGAGATGAAAATATATCTCTATAAATGATTTTTAATTTTGAAACAATATAATAAATAAATCTAAAAACAGTTTTTTTTAAATTATTTGATATTAAATATATAGAGTTTCACATCATTGTTGAGGCAATAATAAATTAATTTGATAATCCATAGTTTTAGCCAAAACACTAATATATTTCAACATTATTAAAAGTTTAAAATTTGAACACTCTTATTACGGACCACAATTTATTTACATGCATTTGTCGCGACAGCTGTTTTGCCAACTTATGTCGGCATCATCTAGTGGTAGAAACAAAAAACACGACAAATTCATATAATTAAATCGTGATACAAAATAACAGTGTTAGAAAAAAAATCATTTGGATACTCGTATTGTTCATAATATTCACAATTGATAATTCTCTAATAATGTGATAAACTACATTCATATAAAATATAATACAACTTTTAGAAAACAGACGTTTTTATCAATATTAAAATACATTAGTTAATTATTTGTTTTAGCTGGCTTCGCCTTCGCGTCGATTGGATCAGCATCAGCATGGGCTTCACCATCTCTCGTGAAGTTAGCTGCTCTCGACTCCCCAATCCCTCTGAACAGCAGCCAGTTATCATGGGCCGCCTCCATGTTGGCTGTCGGAGGCCTCACCATGTCTCTTCCTTTCTCCTACTTCCTCAACAGATACGGTAGAAAACCGATGATCCTAATCGTGGCGCTGGTATTCATGGCAGGATGGGTCTCCCTCATATTTTCTTCAACGGTCGCACACGTCTACATAGGAAGATTCCTTCTCGGAGCGGCAGTAGGATGCACATACGGATCAGTTCCTGTTTACATCGGAGAAGTTGTTGGACAAAAAATCAGAGGTGCCATTGTTACGTTTTCGGTTATGTCCCAATCGATTGGATCTCTCGTGGAATATATTGTTGGTCCGATGGTAACGTTTCACACTCTGAATTCGGTGTCAATTGTATTACCGATTTGCATGTTCATTTCGTTTTTGCTCATGCCGGAAACTCCATACTTCCTTTACAAAAAAGGAAAGAGCAAGGAAGCCGAGGTCGTGCTCATGAAATTAAGAGGATGTAAAAAAATCGAAGATATACAAGACGAACTCAAAAGCATGCAATCTTTCATCGATGAGGATTCAGGCAATACTAATTTCAAGGAGATTTTTAATCAGATGCTGGAGCCAAAATCAAGGAAAGCAATAATTATAATTACGGTGTTGATTATAGGCCAACAGTTCAGCGGTGTTGCGGCAATGAGCAATTACATGCAGACCATATTCATCGAAGCTAAATCTCCCATCCCTCCAGAATACGCTGTGCTCCTCTCAGAAATTCTATCCGATGTTTCCGTGATCATTACAAGTTTGGTTATGGATCGATTCGGAAGAAAGCCGCTATACGGACTATCCGCTGTCATTTGCACACTCTCGAATGTGATGCTAGGTTTATACTACTATTTCCTATCGATCGATTCAATCGGAACGCAATACTCGTGGATTCCAATGGTAGGAGTTTTCATCTTGCGTATTGGATTCGACTGCGGCCTGGCTCCTGTCCCCATGGTTGTAACAAGTGAAATTTTATCATACAACATCAGAGGTTATGTTACATCTTACATGGCATTCATTCAAGGCGCGATGATTACAATTGTAATCAAATTATTCCAAATTATAAAAGACGATATGGGACAGTTTTATACGCACGCCATTTTTGCCATATGCATTATAATTCCTGCAACGTTCATTATGCTCTACATGCCTGAAACCAAGAACAAGTCCCTTCTAGAAATCCAACAAGATTTTGATAAGCGTCTCAAAGAAAACAATAATACAGATGTTGAGTATACTAATAAGGCATTTGTTAAAGAATCTGTTTAAAACGAGAAGTATTTTTTTTCTATGGCAATCAATAATACACGTGTGACTTAATTGAAGGTTAATCCAACGATGCGACGTGCATGTTAATATGCATAAGTTTCTGACTTAAGAACGTTATAAGTGTTTCATGTTTAAATATGATGAAATGTGTGTTATTATTATGCTAAACAATGGGTACGTTTCAATGCGTAATAAATATTCCTTGTTGTTACTCTATATACATAATATTTATGTATGTTTGTAAAATATATCTTAATACGTATAATATTCTAGTATAATTTGTTTACATGAATCACTCAATGCATAAGATTTTATCGAGGTTTATAAATCTTGCCAATTCATAAGTAATTAAGCTAAGTACAAATTAGATTTATTGTTAAATCAATTCAATTAATCCAATATATTTAATAAATTCTTTTATTTTTAATTAATGGAATAGTTAAGAAATATATTTATAACCTTGAGTTATAAAAAGTTTTCCTAATGGTATTTCGAGGCTCTTTAATTTAGTAATTTCAAAATATCTTTGAAGTCTTAAATAATGTATAAAATATTCAAACATTATTCAAACTTTACTTACTTACTTTATTTCAACATCTTACTTAAAAGAAAATCTTCAATACAAATACATATTTGATAGTTTTCAACGGGTAATTAGTAATTGAAAGAAATTTTTTATAGATGGTACTGCAAAATTACATGTATAAAAAATTATGTTGTTGAAAAGTAAGGCGACTTAAAAATATTTTTAATGGATCTTAATAACAATACATCAAAAAATAAACATTACATTACAGTTTAAGATTTTAAGATTTACGAACTATTTTGAATGTATTGAAACAATAATACGAAAGGTCGAGAATAGGTAAAATATAGTGTAAAATAAACATATATTTAAATAAGCATAAATGACCTAAGATATTTCTTCATCTTAATAAAAGTAAAAGTATTTTTGTAACTTTTTATATGTTTATTAAATGACATTTAAATGGCATTTTTTTTAAAGTACGAGAATTTTTATACCAACTAATTTTTTTTTTAAAACATCAAATCAATGAGATTATATTGAAATGTTTATCTATGTGCAAATAAAATTATAAGATCTACTATGTACATACAACAAAAGAGAATGAATGTGTATTGTAAGATAAAGTTATCGTAAGAAAGCAAATGTACTATAAATTGTGCAATTTTTTTTTAAATTATAGTAATGAATATGTTACAATGTTTTTCTAATGGATAAATAAACGCCATAATTTAAAACCGGCTTTTCTTAGAATACCTCTCTATTACGGCATCTAAATGTCTTTTCCTCGTGATGCCATAAGGAATGTTGGACCATACAAGTGAAAGTAAACACTAATAGGATACACAAGTGAATGTTGATAAAGCCTACATTCGTTTAACTGTATAAGGTGTACTATAATATTATGTAATATACCAACATTAAGAAAAATCATTTGAACACTGCAATAGAGATTCAATTAATTAAATTTGGTATAAGGAAAACAGTGAATAATTAAAGTTAAAAAAATTGGATTTACTGTGTCGAATTTCGTAGATTTCATAAGAATTAAAATTCTGTTTTTTTTTACTTACTTAGACTAATTTTTATTAATTTAAAAAAATGTTTTTTAACAACGATGTAAAACCCAACATTTTATTATTTAGTTCATGTATTAATGAAAACTATGTGTCACCTAAACGAGTATTAACCATGTATTAATGAAAACTATGTGTCATGAATAATATGTGTCACCTTCCTAAACGAGTATTTCAACATTCGATAAACATTCGAAAATGTCATTCCGATAAAATGTAATAAAAAATATAAAAAAAACAAAGATATTAATAAAAGTTTTTCTATAATTTATGTGAATGAGACATTTGGCCAGTCTAAGGCATTATCAAAGATTTGATAATGCCTTAGACAGACGAAACGTGTCATTCACATAAATTATAATAAAACTTCTAGAAAACATACGTTTTGCTTCATATCGAATATTTAATATGGGGTTTTACATCACTGCTCGAAGAAACAATAATTAAAAAGACAAACGTTTTCATTAATATTAACTTTTTAATTTATATCATAATAACAACTATTATTTTTATGTATCATCAGAGTATCAGAAATGAAGACGCTCAGATATACACTGCAAGAGAGGATAAGGAATACACGGATAAGGGAGATATGCGAGGTCGAGGATGTCGTTAGGCGGGGAAGGTAAAGGAGAAGATACTGGTATGCACACGTGAGGAGAATGGATCCATCCAGACTCTCCTTCATTGTGTTGCACGGCCAGCCCCAAGGTGGACGACCCCCGGGTAGACCACCAAAGAGATGGATCGACAGCTGAGGCCAATTCCTCTTAAGAAACAGGCCACCAGGCCTACACTAAGAATAAGAAGAAGAAGAAGATATTTATGTATGATAGATCTGTTCAACAATATAGTGCAGCCAAAGTTGTTGCAGTGATTTAAAAATATATAATTTTTAATGATATATCTTTAGAACCATGCGTATGTAAACGTCACATAATCTTCATTGTTGTACTTATCATTAGAGTGCTCACAAATTCGTTATAGCTGCATCTCGAGAGATCTACGAGTACTTCAAATGCCATCTCGTTGTGAAAACGAATCGCACACAATACAGAAGAATTTCCTAGCAAACTAAGTATGGCCCCTTGCTTTTCCGTAAGGAACCTATCGATTTAGTTTTCTCGGTATCCTAGATTGTGAATATCCCCAGATAACAATATAAAAAAGCGATAACCTATTGGGATCAGACGACGCGTTTCAATATGCCCTACATTACTCTATCTCGACATATTTCGAGTGTAAAATATACCTTTAATATCAAGATATCGATGTAAACCGAAATACTCGTAGATACAAAAAATTACAGTTACAAAGATATAATACTACAGATTATATGGTTTTCCGTAATGAATGTGTTCAATATTCAAAAAACGCAATGATTAAAATCGTATAAATAAAAATGGCGCTCTTGGAATCGACACAATGTTGACCAAACTTTCCAACACAATTATATGACAACAAAAATAACAAACCATCACACCGTTTCACTGGAAGGGTAGACAGAGAGAATGGAACGCCACACTACTTGACCCTGATACACCTCTCTAGCTTCCTCCACATTCATACAGCGAGTCATACACGCATGTCTATTCTTTTGACTTCTAACATGACTGACCTTTAAAAATGGAGTATTTTGATCATGCCAAGATTTTTCTCGGTCTTTCACGACTCAGTTCTCCATTCACATCGTTGACTTATACATTCTTAACCATTCTTTCTTCATTCGTTTATTCCACATGTCCAAATCAACGCAGAGATCCATACGTAATATTGTTCATAAAAAATTTCTTCCGCACAACATTTTTTTTTTTTATGTACACAACAGGTCGTTTGGACCCAATTACTGTATACAATTTTTTATTTTTTAGCTATTATATTGATTCTCGTGACATGTGATAGGTAGCCAATCTATCGCCATTTTATTGTCACGTGAATTCTACACCAGACCAAAGACAGTGTGACAATCACACTGCCATCGCCGGGAATCGAACCCAGGACCTTCGGCATGGAAGTCAGAGCTCGTAACCACTCTGCCACTGTGCCTCATTTCTTCTGCATTTGAAATTCTGTCATACATCGTTTTACCACACATCGGCACAATCATATGAAATGCACCTAAATACATCTAATTAGCTAACACTATGGTGTCATACACACTAGAGGTCTCTCTTAAGAATATCTTCGACAAAGATTCAGAGCTAACCTGTCAATAGTTATGCCATTAGGAAAAGCAATGTCTTTGCTAAATCGTGTCACCATGGAGTTTGACCTATTTTGTGATAGTGTGGCTCACTGGAGGGAAGCACTGTCTTTATTGTAATTGTATTATATATTCAATTTTTTTTTCGTGTATCTCATGTTTCTCGCTCTCTTTATTATTTTATTACGTAGTATTATGTATCTCAAACTTGTATTTTTAGGGTGTGGGAAAAATATTTCTGTAATGTTTTAGATGTATAAAATAAATATATGATATAAATATGGATGATTATGAAGTAAAATAGTTGAGTAAAAATATTTTAGAATTCCAGAGGAAAATATGCGAATTCCGCAGTGTTCAATTCTTAAGTTTATCAAAGCGTAAATACTATATGTATTTGAATAATTACTGTCAGGTAAGAATTAATAAATATATACATAAAATGAATAATTCTAACTTATTACTGGTTTATTAAATTACATTGGTAATATCACTCTTCTGACTGTGATATATGTTTATAGTCCTAATTAGGTAATAGACTTAATTATTATAAATATTTTCGGATAAGCGGCATTAATATTCAATGTGTATTGTATGTTTACTTTGCGTCAATTTCCTATGTAATAAATTGCTCTAGTTTCTTTTCCGTGCAAATCAGGTATCTTTTTTTTTAATTGTTGAATCGCTCTTTACATCATGCATGAGCCAAATCGATGTGAAGGGTATTATAGCTATCATAGTGATTCTCGTGACATGCGATAGGTAGGTAATTCTAATTTTATTGTCACGTGAATTCTACACCAGACCAAAGACAGTGTGACAAATACATTTTGCTAATTTTGTGATAGCGCAATAATAATTTTTTTTCACTAATATGTCAATTTAAGTAAACACGTTTAAACTGAGAATGATGGAAAATAGTGAATTAAAGAACTACTGGAAATTGATTATTGGCCTATTTTTGACCTGATTAAAAAACCATGTAAATTTCATAAAAAAAATGTCTCAATTGCTTTCATCGTTCTGTAGTGTATTACGCTGAAGAACGGTGAGAACAATTTGAAACATGTTTGAGAAGAGTGCAAAAATATTGTGCGAAAAATAAGTTTTATATAAAAAGTTCTCAGCCATAATAAATATATAGTACACACACACACACACACACCTACACACACACACACACACACACACACACACACACACACACACACACACACACGCATTTACACCAAATAAGTTCATGCAATCTAATCATCTAGTCCATTGACATGGAAATGGCCTTCTATTTGAAGTTCAATACTTTTTTATGTGCACTGTGATCATTTCAAGGTAAGTAATATTACATAGGCCAACGTATATAAGAGTAAACGCGGTATACGAACGTAGAAAATGTTGTATGGTACATATACGTATCTTTGCTTAACCGACCGGAGGGTAAAAAAGCATATTTGCAATTTTTTTTTATTATTATACTATGGTAGAACTAAATTTGTGGTCATAAAACTCTTTGTTTCATATTTTTTGTTTTAATATTTAAAGTTTTTATATTTTTGTATGATTACAAGATTTTTTTATTAATATGATAAAAACATTGTTTTATCTGACATGTAGTATATTATATTAAGGCGAGAATAGAATAATAATTAGTCTATAGTTATCGTGTCATAAATCCTGAAGAAAAAACACATGCACCTACCTTATATAAATTATAAGAGAACGTAAAAACGTTTAAAAGTTATTTATTGATGTATTTTTATGTTGATTTAAGCATGCATGCTTAAATAAAATGTACAAAAATATTGGCTAATAGAATTACTGATAAATTTAACTTTTTGTATTTTATGCTCAATATCACTTATCTATTGTATATGGTACGTCATAAAACCAAGGTGACTGAGGTGGCCCCGAGGATTGGCGGGCTGAAGTGGCGATGGGCTGGCCATAAAAATCGGAGAACCGACTGCCGACGGGGAAGATGGGTTCTGGAGTGGAGACCGCGTACAGGATTCCGCAGAGATGGACGTCCCCCTGCTCGCTGGACCGATGATCTGAAGAGGATTGCTGGACATGGATGGATGGTAGCAATAATGGATAGGGGGCGGTGTAAAATAGCGTATTATTTTTTTTTAATGATTTATGCCGGTACATTAAACCTTTTTCTTATTATGTTCTATAACAAAAGAATAACCTCATTTTGTAGCTTACATCTAAATACCCATTTCATTGTTAAATCCACTCCATTCGAGTGAGATTCAAACCTTAAGCTCGACATATAAAATTCAGCGTGAAAAACTACCCCCTACCCTGCAGAAGTCAAGCGGGTGGATTTCTCTCGGCAGATCAAAACTTTTCGCAGAAAACACAACGAATAAGACACTTTTCAAAGGGTGATAGTTTGCCGGCGGAGAGAGATGGAAACATCTCGATAGGGGTGTCTTCAATCACGTTACCATAGCAACCGCATCTCCCAATATCCAAGATGGCCTCCCAAAAGCAATCGCAGAGGGATCCGCCGTTTGTTGCCGTATAAAATAAAGAATATTTCACACAACTATGCACAGTTACTTGGAGTGGAAAATCTACATGATATACTCGTTATTTTGGATGGAAAACATATTTCTGTACCCCGTTCTCTTTAGATGAAAGGTTGGCAAAGGATTTTACAAAGTGTACGTGCATGAAAGAAGTAGATAAGGGCCGAAGAAATCATAGTGAGACAATCGCAAAATATTCTCACATACTACAAAGGGTCATTGCTTTTTAGAAGGGGAAGTTGGAGAATAGAGAATGGCCCAATAAATATATTTAAAAGCTTTTTCAATTAAAAATAGTTAATCATTGAATTCGCTTTCTTCTCTTGAATTTATAAACTTCAGTTTTTAGTAATAACATAACGTACGACAAATTATAAACAAATTTGTTTTGAAATACCTCAAAAATTATACAACAAACATATTCTATTAAAAAAAATTCTAAAAGCTTAAAATATTTTATGGGGATGACATTTTACTCCTTGCTAAGACATTATCGAATGTGATAATCCCGAAAGAAAGGAAGAGAGGAAGACGAAAGACGTCACTGTAGTAAAATATGTTAAAACTTCTAGAAAATAGACGTTGTAATTCGTATTCATTATATTATTAGCACAACTAATATTAGCGTTGTTTCAACATATTATTTATCATTATTCACTGTTAAATTAAAAACAATGTTTTAATATCAATTTTTTTTTTATAAAATCGTCGCGACAGCTATTTCGGTAACCAATGTTACCATCGTCAGGTGTAACAATAAATATTATTTATCAATTTTATCAACGTTGAGAAATTCTGTTTATCCAAAAAAAATTAAGAGTATTCTTATAACTCAGTAATTCCTTTTTTGTTTATGACTTATCAATTTGTAATTACATGCACAAGATATTATATACTTTATAGAATATTAACATGTATATAGTAAATGTATCAGTACATGCCAAATAAAATAAATACACTAACTATGGTATATAAATATACCTAATATTAGCCAACAACCACAGTAATTTAAAAGCCATTTTCTGTAAGATTTTTGCAATATTGCAAACATCGTTTTATTTTATTTTATGCTATTTTTGTAAAAGCGTTTAGAATTTACAAATTGCTTTTTAAAGAAAAAAGACAAACGTGCAAGATAAGGAAATAAATTTTTTGTATAACTTTGCACTTCAATGCTAAATCTAATGATCAATTTAAGATTCAAATTTTTACTTTTACTTTGGTGGTAAACCGCATCCACAATAGCCATAAAGGTCGCTGCTTCAAATTTGTTTCCGTGCGTATATTAAACGTCTTAAGGGTCTAATTAAATTATCTTAACATTAACAAAACATAAATGACATTGAAACAATCAACGCAAGTGTTATTTGTATAAAAATGTGTATATATTAAAGGGTGTTTTTTTAGGTATACAATACATATTCAATCTGAAAAAAGAAAAAACATTAAAAAATGTTACTGTCTATGATATTGGATTTATTTAATAGATAATTTTATGCCATTATTATTTAAATATGCTCGAATGAAGCGCAATCGTGAAATCCAATTTTCGACAATTGTCTTCTTTTTGGATGCGTATTATCCACAAGAGTATACGTGGTGTGAAAATGATCTATGTTCTTCCGAATAACTTGCTCGGCTGGAAGATTATAGCGACCGTAAAATGGACGTAGTGCACGATAAGTTTGGCGAACCGAACCATGATTTTCAAAATAAAATTGCAAGCGCTGTTCTGACGTCATTATATTTATGGTAAAATGGCAAAATATACTGACTACAAATAAACTATTAATTGTCAAATTTACAGTCTGTAGAAACGATGTTGCCAGTTTAAAAACCAAACCACTAAAAAAAAAACACCCTGTATAAGTAAAATTATTGCTCATTAATTGTCCGAAAATTTATGCGTTTTTAATGACGGATTTCATCATAACTACGACTAAAAACATATGTTAGACATCTATTTAATTGTCGTGAAAAATCTTGAACCTTTAAATGTCAATCAAAATAAATATATTTAATTGTATATGGTGAAGGGCTCTACTATAAAATTTCATTGGTAAGTTGATGTACCTATTCATTGAAATGAAAATCAGTACTGTGTAATGGTGCTTTTGACCTTCGTCCTACGTCCCAGGTAACCTACTAATCAAAGTGGTTTTGTTTGGCTCGATTCAAGGCGATGTGTGTTGACACATAAATATAGTAATCTACGTGAGAATCGATATGACATCTTTATCATGAGGAAATATTGATTTAAGGTCTAATCAATGTCACCTGTATCAAGTAAAATGTTGTAATTATATTTTTTATTTATAATAATATTCACTTTATTCGTGTATTGAAAAAAAAAACGATTAATAAAAAGTATATTTATTGCATTCAGACAGTACATTTTAGACACATAATTTAGTTTTAATTATCTGAATAATTAAAACTAATACATATCTAAAATGTATTTTTATTTTTAAAAATCTAGAGAATTAAGATACATGGGTAGGGACAGGAGCAAGTAGAGGACTGTTGGGGAAAAGGCCAAGTCCCACACCGGAATGTAATGCAGAAAAGAAGACGAATTTATTTAGAAAATAAAATGAAATTATAGAAAAAAGTCGGAGAAACCAATGGGAAGGCCAACCAGCGGACCAAGGTAAATAAATAATTATATTTAAATTAAGTAGTGTTACAAATAAATATGTTAATTTTTGAAACATTGTTGTATTATACATATTATGTCAACTATAGTCAGTTTAAATTTAACTGTACCTAAAACAAAAAAATTAAAGACATTTTTATCAAAATTTGAATATATTGTATGTATATAAAGGAATAAGTTTATAACAGTGTCACCAGTCTGTCGATGCCAGCTAGCCTGGCGAAATCGGTTGCTGTTCAAATAAAGACAAAAAGTGACACTAGAAGTGGCAGTCATAAATATTGCCATTCTGCCACAATGATCGTTATTATATAATATAAAAGTTTAAAAATACAAATTTCAAACGTTTTCGAATGCTTACTAATTTATACGAGTGAAAACGTCTGTTTTTTAGATATTTTATTATATTTTATGTGAATGACATGTTTTACCTGCCTAATGCAGTAACATTACACCTTAGAGAGGCGAAACACGTCGTTCAGATAAAATATAATAAAACTTCTTTATAAGATATATTAAAACGGACGTTTTTTACACCATTGTTCAAAAAATAATATATTTTCGATTGCCATGTTCTTAAAAATATCGTTAATGGAACGAACCCATTGATATTTTCTATGGTATATTCGGCATATTTTTCACAGATTTGATTGTAATGCATATAATTGACCAAAATTTTGAAGTCACTGTTATAATTGCGTTAGTTTTCTTGGGGAAAGAAAAAACTTGTTTTATACGACAGGCGATCATAACGCTTGTCATATCAGTCGATCATTCATCTCACAAGACGGTTAAATATCAAGTTTCATGTAAAAAATCTTGTTTGCATTTGAAACGTGCAGTCAAACAACTAATCATCTATAATAAAATTGTATGTCTAAAAAATAACCTTAATATTTTGTATTTGTAGGTACCGTTTTTTTTATTATTAAATGATCGATGGCACAAGGAATAACGGTATTGTTTGATGATAATTTTGATTTTTTGAGGTTCGAAAAATCACAAGAAATTGACATTTGATATGTTATTGTAACACCTGATGATGTCAACATAGGTTGACGAAACAGCTGTCGTGTAAAATAAAGTACAATTGTGATACATAAAACAAAGTCATATTATTTAACAGTTTTAAAAAAGTAAATGTTAACAATGTAAATTGAACTAGAAATAGAGGTAGAGCGAGCAAAACGTGGCACGATCAAATAAATTAAATATTGAATATTACCCACGTGAGGAGTCAGAAAAATCGACTTGCGCGTTTGACGCGATGTATGAATGTTGAGGAATCGAGAGAAGTGTGTCAGAAAAGAAAAGTCGGGCATTATTTCTGTCTACCCCTTCAGGGAGACGCGGTGATTAGTGAGTTAGTTATACGAGTATAATAGCTTCTTATTCAGATGAAAGATCCAAGTTATGCCCTGATTATTAATATTTTAATTTGTGCAACTTGAGCTTTTACCCTAAAAAAATATTTTGCTTCTTAGAATCCAAAAATAAAAACATGATATCTTACAAACACATCAGCGTGTTCCGTTTCATTTCAAAGAATTTTCGTCTCTTTGAAAAAGAAACGCAGAAACACTAAAAGTCGTAATATGTTTAACATTCACCCTTTTTAGTTGAGATGTTGGAGAGAAGTAAAGTTTATAGGTAGCTACCTAAAGATCACATGTGAAACGAAGGAGTCCGCCAGTTCGCTAGATCAATACTTGCTTTATATCCCGCGCGTATAAGAAAATATAAACCTTGCATCTATTCCTTTATACATAATATCATATATTATGTATCTTAATCGTAGGCACATAGATGTATATAACTTTCAATGTGTTAGAGACACGTGTATACATATAATACTTGTATAACACTTGAACATGATTTTCTTATATGTTTTTTTTGTTGTTAATAATGGAAAACATGTTTAATATAACGTTTTTGGGATTTGTTTCAAAACAAGTTTATTTTATCGATCAAAAAATAAAACTGTTAAATAAAAAATTGTGGTGTGAAATCAAAATGCCACACCATAAATTAAGTGCTTTAAACGAAAAAACAAACATATTTCGATATATAATGAGAGACAGCTGGACCTCATCATCTCAGGAGACATGATTACTGTGTCACATATCATCAGATCTATTAAAAGAAGAAGAATATGTATCGTATCTTAAACGAAGCAAATTTTTTATTTATATTTATCTAAAAGCAATAAAAAATGCAATATAGCGAATTTTTTATCTACCAGGATAGAAGAACATATTTTTTTCTTTCAAAAGATGTACTAACTACATATATATTAAATAATAAAAACCTTTTGTGTTTAACCACGGTATTGTTATTTTAATTGCTGCCAACTAGTTTTGCTTAGACCCAAGCTTAATCAGAGTAATATAATAACTATTATTATATTGCCCTGATGAATCTTGGGTCCAAACGAAACTAGTTGGCATCAATTATAATAACCATACTGTGGTTAAATTACGTACAATGTGTTATTATTTTATATCTATAACATTGAAAATATATTGTATCCGGCAATACAATAAGCATGTTCGTATATTAATTGATTTCTAAAATCATTAATACTGAAATAAAATATTTAAGTTATCTTTTGAAATTTCATGGTAGAAGTTCATTGTACGAGTAAATAATGGAAATAAAAATAAAATTGTGATTTTTTTTTTAAATATATATTTAGAAAAATCCATTCATGTGTGTGTCTTCGACTGGTTTCGGTAGCTCAGAAGATGCCCAAAAGTTGGTAGCGAGCTGCTGATACCGATTACAGACACAAAATTTTGTGTATTTTAACTAAATATACTATTTTAAAATATTTTTTTACATTTTTTTTTAAATTTTCATAGATACAAGCTTTAATTAACTATGTATCTGTATAGCGAAGTCCGATTTTAGAGCTTTCATAAATATGGTTATTAGTAATGTGGAGCTAACATAATGTATAACTAGTCATAGTTAAATTATTTTTAAATCGTATTATCCCAATGTCTAGAGTTAAAAACGCTCTTATTAGATTGAGACAAATGAATTCACAGAGAAGTATTACTGTAAGTATTTTGTTCTGTCGTCTCTTATTGCTTTTTCTGGAATAATATAGAGTCGTATTAGAGATACGTTCAAGTAAAGAATAATCTGAAGATTTAACTTTCTATTATGTTTGAAAAATGATTACATTTTGATGAAAAGATTTTCTGAATAACAAATAATAAGTATCAGTAAGAAATCTGTCATACGATACTTGGAACAGTCGCATATATCAAGGCGTACAATTTTATATCCAGTAATTTTTATATTTATTTTAGATTTAAGATAAACTTGAAAGGCGTTAACACTGTGGAATTCCAAAATGACGATTTTTTTATGAATGGAAACTCGGTTTTTCACTTAAACAAGTGGAAAAAAGAGTGTTTTAATTAATAAAAAAAATATGAAGTGCTAATGTAATAATAATTACAATATTAATTAGGCTAATTTGTATAGATGTGTTTTCGTGAATAACTCACTTCAAGGGCGCTTTGAAAATGAATATTTTTAAATTTCTCATTAAAAAAAACACTACCCGAAAGTTATATTTTTTATATATAATATTTTCTTTCACTTTGGGATGCTAATTCAGATTTGAATGTAATTGAAAAACGTGTTGAATAATATAATACAATATAATATTTAAATAAAATTATTAAATAAACTTGTTTTGAATGACCAACATCCTTTTTTAATGTAAAAATTTTAAACTTTGAGCTTTCTTTCATTAGGAGAATTTATTTATATAGTATGTAGAAAAATAACGTAATTTTTAAAAACGTTTTTCTTCTACGAATTAAACTTTTTAAGAAATTAAATCACTGTTTTTTCCAATTTGGATTTATTTTTCTCGGCGTTTTTCAAGGCTTCACACCTTTAACATCGGGAAAACGATATAAACTAACGAGTTGAAATTATTTTAATTTATATTTTAAAAAGTTATAGAAATCCACATTGTTAACGTAAGTCTATTAAAAGTTTATTATGATATATATATATATATATTTTTAAATAAAATAAAATCGCTAACTCCTCACCTTAGAAACATAAATTGGAAGTTTTTTTTTAAATAAATGTATTCGAATATATTGGAAAACAACATGAACTTTTAAAATTAAGTATCTTTTATAGTTATACAAGTATGTACTCGTATTATTAAAGTATGCTTCAAATTTAGATAAATTAATCGTTGCATAGTAGAACAATATACTTAAACATTTTTGGGTTTCTATAAAGAACGATTTAAATTTATTTATTGCTTCTTGAACAATGATGTAAAATATCATATTAAAAATAAAATTTATTAAAATTTATAGTAATGACATGTTTCGCCTTGATAAGACAATATCAAAGATTAGAACCTTTGAAAAGAGAAACGTGTCATTCACATAAATCATAACAAAACATCTAGAAAACAGACGTTTTCGTTCGTATTGAGTAATAATTTTAATTAAAAATGTCAGTAGTCTTGGTAAGTACTTGATAAAAATAAAGATTAAAAATATTGCTTCAAATATCAAATTAGTTTAAGTATATCTGAGAATTTAAGGCTATCTTGACAAGTGCATGTTACCTGATATCAAGATGTGATTTTCCTTGAAATAGTGTGAATTAGACTCTTAAGAGCCCTTTTATGTACGTGACACTCCTATAAACATTTCATATAAAATTATTTATTTAAAAAAATCACAAACGTATAACATATTAATGATATTTACTCAATCAACAGTTTTGATATCTAAAAGAGGCATATCGTTTAAGTATTTACTTAGTTATTTTGAAGCTGTTTTCCAAGAAAATTATTCAAAGAAAATGAACCGCAGCACTATACTACGGCCGTTTAGAACGGAGTCGTAGGGCCATAAATGTCAATAGAAATAGGGATGGGAGGCCCCAGGACCGTTATCGGTATACGGCTACCTGCTCTCGTGGTGTCGATGGGTCACTATAATGATTTTATAATGATATGTACGATGAGTCACTAATGATTGGTTTTTACCGAATGCAGTGCTTTTTTGTTATAAATGTGTTTACTGCAATTAAATGAATTCATTCGTGTGTCACCACTCGTTACGCACTATGGATACTTTATTTTCCAACATTGATTTGAAGAAATTACATGGCGATATTAGCCCTCAAACTCGAACAGTGATTCACAACGTATTCTTGTTTGTCAATGAATTGAAAAGTGATCCGAATAAAATAGCTTCTCTTAATTTCAACAAACCACGTGAAAATGGCCGCGTTTATTTGTGGTGTGAGTAGAGTGACAGTGGACCGAATAAAGACTGAATTATTGCAATCAAGCAGCCCCTGTACACCAAGAGCAAATTTTAAGAAACAAGAAACTGTCACCAATATTGACGATTTTGATAAAAGTGTATTGAAGCGGACTGTAGGTTCATTTTATGATAGTGGAGAGTATCCGTCCGTGGCGAAAATATTAGAAAAATACCGAGAGCAATTACCTGATTTTAAATGCGGAAAAACTTCGATGAGAACACTCATGAAGGAGATTGGGTTCAAGTATAAGAAAAATGCCGAAGGACGTAAATATTTAATGGAAAGAACAGATATTGTTTGTGCCAGAATGGACTTTTTAAGGAAATTGGATTTACTTAGAAGAACTAACGATCAGCGGCTCTTCTATCTGGATGAAACATGGATTAATCAAAACCATTCAAGAAAGCGTATGTGGCTTGGAAGCAACGATGAAGGAAGTTTCAAGAATCAGCCTGTAGGAAAAGGTCAAAGATTGATAGTTTGCCATGCTGGTTCCGCAAGGACTAGCTTTGTTCCAGAAGCGAAGCTAATATTTAAAGCGGTAAAATCGAAGGATGCTGATTATCACACAGAAATGGATGGCGATACATATATGGCATGGTTTTCCGCATTCCTAAATATACTTGAAGAGCCCTCAGTTATAATCGTCGATCACTGATGAAGAAGACTCCGATGAGGATTGATACATTTTTTGTAATATAAACGGCTCTTTTAAGGGCCACAATATGATCTACTTTGTTTTTTATACTTAACTTTCTTTCTGGGTTTATAGACATACGGTATACAAATTTTAAAATTAAACAATTTTTCTGTTTTTACTGGTATTTAATTTAGTATCTGGTAGTCACTAATTTCATACTTATTTAAACGCACGTAAAACCCATAAATAAAGTTTAATATCAAAACTTTGTTAACTCGTTAAAGTTTATGAACAAGATACGATAATAAACGTTACTTATCGATATATTTATTTTATTGTTACGCCCATCCCTAAACCGCTCCATAAGGCCCGTAAGTGCAAGCGAGATAGACATAGGGAAATGATTTATGGCCCCAAGACTCACTTCTGAGCGGCTCTAGTATAGTTTACTTTACATACTTTACACAGCTTCCGTTACATACTCGTACATACGTATATATTGAAACAAATGCTTGTCGGTAATTCAGATTTCAAGAATGGTGGCATTTCCGCTATACATGTATTCGGTTTTACCATGAATTTATTGTCATTCCTCGATATCTTATTAACGCAGCCATGTACGTATCTTAAAAATCATCCCTCGTCTTATTTATTGCTTCTTAAATAATTATCCACGTTATTTCATTTCATTTATTTATTTAATTTTAAACATATCTAAAGCATTACAGATTTTTTCCAATACACTAAAGATACAAGTTAGAGATACACAATAATTAGTAATACATAATAGATTAATAAAAAGAGCGAGAAACATAAGATGCATGACAAATTAATAAAATAAATATACCATACAATTAAAATAAAGATAGTGCTTCCCTCAGATGAGCCAAACTATCACAAAATATGTCAAACTCCGAGGTGATACGATTAAGCAAAGATAATGCTCTACCTACCGGCATAACCATTGGCAGGTTGGTTCTGCATCGTGGGAGATAAAAAAATCTATGGCCCCTTTGTCGATCAGGGACGAACAGACCTACATCACTCAGGATTTCTGAGTTGTGTATACAACCGCCTATCAGTCGAAAGAAATGGACACCCAAGTGAATGTCTCGTCTCCTCTCGAGTGACTGGTAGCCTAGCATCCCTAGCAAGAAATCAGTTGGAAAGAGCCACGGGTAATATCCATACTCCCTAAGATAGAGGTATCGCAGAATTTTTTTCTGCACCCTCTCCACCATCAGGGAATATCGAACCTCATGCGGCGCCCAGATAATGGAACTAAATTCCAACCGACTTCTCACCAGAGAGTTATACAGCAGCTTCAGCACCTGAATATTCCGAAATATCTTGGCGTTTCTAATGACAAAACCAAGCATTTTGAGGGAGCTATTACATAATGAAGTTATGTGAAGACTAAACGACAAGCGAGCATCGAACAACACCCCTAGATCCATGGACGTCGACGCTCTTTCAAGCTGGGCTTCATCCATTAGATATCTGAAGTAAATTGTTTTAGTTGCTCTTGTAAACGACATTACAAAACACTTGGAGATGTTGAAGAACAATTTGTTATGTTTACTCCATTGCATGATGCTTTGTATATCGCGCTGGAGATTCAAGCAGTCTGAAGGAGACTGAATTTCACTGAATATTTTTAAGTCATCAGCAAATAAGAGAAATTTTGAAGACTCAATTACATTTGATATATCATTGATGAAGATTGTGAAAAGAAGCGGCCCTAAAATGGAACCCTGTGGTACTCCAAATGAAGTGTGGAATACTGATGACTGATACAGTCCATAAGATACGTACTGCACTCGAGAAGACAAATAACTAGAGAAGAGCTTCAGCAAAAGATTGCTAAAGCCCATTCTCTGAAGTTTTAGAATTAACAGTTGGTGGTCCACCTTATCAAATGCCTTCGAAAAATCACTGTATGAACAGTCTACTTGTGCACCTTTATCGAGAGCCTTGGTGACAAAGTTTGTGAATACCATTATATAATTATAACGTGGATAATTATTGGGATACTATTGAGATTATTATTGGGATTGAGATAGGGTGAGGAACACGGCTATCCGCGAGATCTGCAAGGTGGGGGATGTTCTGAGATGGGGCAGACAACGCAGAAATGTAGAGAATGGATCCCACCAGAATCCCACACGCTGTGGCGCATCAGATTCCTGCCGGCCGTCTCCCCGTAAGACCGCCGAAGAGATGGAGAGATAATTGGGAGTCAACACCCCAAGAGAAGCCAACCTGATTTCAGGAATAGACCAAAGGTCTATAAGGAGGAGAAGAAGAAGAAGAAGTTATATATTATTTTTGTGAATGTATACTTATACTTGTATACGAATCCTGGATTTTCACCCATGGTGGGTGGTTAATTCAAATTTAATTGTATCTCAATAGAGACGAAGACGCAAACTGGAAACTGAATAAAAAAAAATAAAAAAAAATTATATGTTAATCTGAATGATAACATCTGTCTTACATTTGATACAACCTAAGCATGACAAAAAATGTAATTCCTTTAAAATAAAGTAAAGCTTATACGTATATTCATTGTAATTTCCCAAGCCATAATGCGACTTTATGACTATTTTCCTGAGGACACATTTATTATATTGGCATTATACATGACCTAATCTATTTATTTTTACACATTTTTTAACTCCATTGATTTCAATCAATGGCATTAGAATTTATTTTACAATCTTCAATAAGATCAGAAAATAGATCATTATTATGATGAAGGCATCTGGTCGTGTCCAGGCTTGAACCCAAGTCCCATGGGTCAGGAGATAAGAGTTTTGTCCCCTAGACTACCGTCTAATTTCATTTCTATGACTTTTGTATTCCACCCATAGTCCTTTTATTAGCTCCAGATTTATACACAATTTTAACACACCCGACAAAGTAAATTAAATTATGTTTCTTATACAAAAATTATCTTGAAATATTTAATTTAAAATATAATAGATAAGTAAAAAAAATCTTACAATGTTTCATGAAACACACTCCATCTTGAGTGGAATAACAACAAAAGAATATTTCTTTCAAAGTTTTTTTTTCACTCACTTATCTCCCAAACTTCCAAGCCAAAATGTTCCATCATTCAATACAGTTCGGGCGCCAAGTCGGCAAAACTTTTCCATATAAACTTTATCCTAACTTTCAAGCCATATGTAATAAATGTAAACAGCTTTTGCGGCGAATGTTTTGTTGCCAGAAAGGGTTGGAATACAATCCTTTTATAAAAATTACATTATTTATTTTTTCATGCACATTTTTTTCGATTTTTCCATTCTCGATGCATAAAAGATGCTGGTATTATATAATACAATACATGTTTTGGTTTTTGAAATAATAAATTACGATACCCGTATCATATTTTTATAGTTAATTATATTTTAACCCTTAATTGGGTGCAAACTGGGAGGAAACTGATTTATTTAAAAAAAAAAATTCAATTAAAAGGTATAATAATATACACTATAAAATAATTTGATAACGTATTAACTATTATTTTTTTATTCCTTTGACAAATATTCATTTAACTTCTACAATGTTTTGAAGGTAATTTTATACTTTGACTATAGGAACCTGGATTAAAATATTTTCCTTCAGTCCAATTAAGGGTTAAGCGCTGCACATATGTATTTACTGCCAACCGGTTTAGATACTATAAATATCATTCACAATAAAAACAATGGTTATTGCGGTAATCACCATTCTGATTAAAATATTTTTATGTTAAAGCTAAGTTAAATGATAATTTGAAATTTTATTGATATATGAAGCACTATTAAATTAATAAATTATCAAATAAGAGGTAAGCATCGAAATCGGTGGTCGTTAAAAGTTATCAGCAACACTACCATCTAGTCCGACTCTCTGGCATCCACGTGTGATCTTTGTTGTTGTGTCGTTTGATCTTTTGAAAATTAATTACTTGTAGCTCTAAATTAATATTGGAAAACATTAATATTGAAATAAAATTATACAAAGTATTATACGGACCTTAGTTAGTGCGTATTTGATTTTTTAATATTGTAAATGTCGGTTTTAACTTAGAGATTTATAAACGTTTAAATACTTGTTTAAATAGAATACTTAGAATGATCCTGGGACCCAGACCCGGTGTTGCAGCGGGAACTTGGAGGCACAGGACCAACCAAGAGATCCGTACGATGACCCAGCAGCGCCTTATAACGAGCACCGTGAGAGCCGGTCGCCTTACATAGATTGGGCACGTATGCCGAGCCGAAGAGATTAGAGCAATCAAGACCCTGTACGCGTCTAGACCGACTGGAGTAAGACCTCTAGGAAGGCCTAGACAGCGCCTAATAGACAATGTTCTGGCTAATTTGGCTAGGTTGGACGAATCGGACTGCTGGGAGCAAAAGGCGCAGTACAATACACAAAATTATTTTTACAGAGAATCTTTCATCAGGGTTTTTGCCTATTTATATTATGATATAATAATCTTTTTATAGTGAAGAATATAACTTCAAGTAATCTTTGCGTACAACCCAGTAATCCTTAAAAGGCTTTAACAATAGTTAGAAATTTTTTAAATAAAACAAATGTAAAATATCAGTCATGGGTGGAAAAAAGATGTACATATTTTATTTGTTCTACCCTTCAAATGGAAGAAAAGTTTCTTGGCTTTCACTTGTTAAGTTACTTACTTGAGGGAAAAGTTTTTATTTATGCGGCATCGCATCACTACAGGGCTAAATAAAAACTTTCTTTGCCAATATGAATGTATGGATGTACATTCCTTAGTCAAGAATATATAGATTTTTGAAACTGTAACACTTAAAAAACAATAAAACAAATGCCTCTCTACAATAGGTTACTCCAGTTGAGAAGTATTAAAACTACTCGTATGTGCTTGGTACATACTAATAATAATAATGAAGAAATTAATTAATAAAATGAAAAATACTCGTATATGCACATGTTACCTAAAATAGTTAAAACAATGCTAATATAAAAAGCATTATTTTATAATAAATAAAAATACAACATTGTCTTCTTTTTCTTCTTTGACTTTATTTAACCTATTCGCATCGGTAGCCGTCATATCACGTGTAAGATTTCCTAACCGTTAACATCGGTAGCCGTGATATATCGTTTTGCGACTTTACAGTACTCGTAGTGACATTTATTGTAAGAATTTGTAATCACAAATTACTACAATACTTACCTACATCTATCTTTTACAGTTTTACAGTAAATGTGTTTTACTTCGTCATAATTAGGGTTTACATGCGCGCTGTCGGTAAATCACATCTGTGAAGTATCCCATCAGCCGCCATTATACTACTCGTATATTCATTTGTTAGGGACGAACGCATGTCTTGTAGATTCATATTTTGTTCTCCTTTAAATATTTTATTATAATTGTTATATCGAATATAAATATTTAATCAGTGGAACTTGAATTGAAAATTCCAAAATCTTTGAGTCAAACTTATCCTGAGTTTAATTCTAATCCAAAGTTTATGATAATTTAAATAAAATTACTTACAAAGGATCATTCATCACAAATTAAAAAAAAATCTCTTTTTTTTTCTACAACATCCAATAAAAGCTCATTTTGCTCAAGTTATATTCGGTCGAAGAAGAGAATAACATTGTTCCGAAACCAATTTTTTTTTAACAAAAAAATGTTTTAAATGGTTACACTGTTTTTTAAACTGTTTAATTTATTATTTGTCTTTTTCTTTTTTATATATTTTGTATACCTATACAACATTAACATTATAAATAATAATTTACATATCAGACATGTTTCGGACATACAACATCTGCAAAACTGATCATATTTGTAAACAATTTTATAATATTTTAAATATGTATCTTTAAAATAAAAATAATAAATAGGCACATTTTGAACACCATAGCGGATTGGTCATGTGTTGCGACACGAATGTTTCCTGCATGATGCATTGGACGGAATGGTCGAGGGATCGATTGGCAGAGGACGACATCGCCAGGAGTACCTAGACCAGGCTGCACCTCTTGCGCGAAGTTGAAGAGAGTTGCCGAGGACCGAGCGGAGTGGAAGAGGCGATGCGTCGCCTTGCTGCAGACCAATCATTAGATTTAGACCGGAGAAGAAAAATATCTTTATAATATCACTGAGAAAGGACCGGTTGACCGAAACATGTCTAATATGTAATTTTTTTTAAGTTAATGCTGTATATACAAAGTATATAAAAAATAAAAAGACAAATAAAACATCTGCAACACAAAGTATGGCAAACATAGAGGAAATGCTTAATTTATTTTTCTGTGGATTCGGGTATGGTTAATATCGTTATCTTAATTTTGTAGATCCTTAGAAACAAAAAAATTAAAACAAAAATTTCTTATATGTAAATAAAATTACTCAACATCCAAAGTTGTCGTAGAAGTGTTACGCATTTAATTTAATAATTTAAATGTTAATTTAAAATATCTAATTAACATGTAATATTATTTTGACATGATATATGCGTATTGCGTAAGATATTTGTAAAGAGCTAGTGCTTATCTCTTTAAAAATTGAATAAACTAATCAACACAAACCTTATATAATGAAACATATATGTAGTCAATCGACATTTACGTTTTCATAACTATTGTGATCACTATCATTTAAATAACAAAGATTTTCATTTGACAACTTTCGTGGCAGAGTTGCAAGAGCTATAGAATAGTTGCAAGAGATTGGCAGTGAGATTGTCACACTGTATTTGGTCAGGTGAAGAATTCACGTGGCAATAAAATGGCGATAGATTGACTACTTTTCACATATCATGAGAATCAATAGCTAAAAATTTGTAAACGGTAATTGGATTCATATGAAAGCAGCGGGAAACTACCACACTAACCGCCCTACATTTGGGTTATTTTCCGAGAAACATGTAAAAAAGCAGGTTTTTTATTAATGAAATTCAATTACATATTAATTAAAAAAAATTAAATTACGAAACGTCAAATACTCGGCCGCACACTTCGCCGGCGCCTTGTAAAACTATCATATTTATGAAGACTTGTACTCGAATGTTGTTGGCACACGCGCGTATCCCGAACAGTTTGTACATTTTAGGTACATTACTTTTTCTCAAGCCACAAAATTAAATAAATATATTTTTTTAATGAAACGAAGAACGGAAAAAATCGAAAAAAAAGAATTGTATTATTTTATGTTTAAATATTTGTAAAGTAGTATATTACATCAGTTAACATAATAGTAGATATTCTAATAAATTCATCTTATAATTAATGTTTAAATGGTGTATCGTCAATATGAGTAAGAAAACTTACTCTTCTAGAAAAATGGTATATACGCTGCTGTAGATACAGATTGTATAATTAACTTCAAATCTAGTTAAAATTCTTTCCATTACACCAACTTCATTCACAAAATGTAAAACGCGTAGTAATACAAATTTTATGTTTCATTCATAAAAATCATTGGGTAAGGGTAAAAAAAGACAGAGAAAACCTCTCCCTCACACTCTCGTGTTTTAATAGTCCCCTCCTGCTTCTTCATTTCTTCTCGTTACTCATTTTAACTTCGGAATATTTATTTTACTTGTTCTTTAAAGGGGTGAGATATCTGCAGGGAGTTTATTCGTGTTCAGAAAAAAAAACATTAAAAAAATAAAGCTACTTATTTTTTCCACCCCCTTATTTGTTATCAAATTCAACTCAGAATTAGTGCATTTAAAAAAATTATGAACGATAATCTTTTAATTTTTTTTTTTACAAAAGATGACATTATGAAAGAATTAATATAATTGATAATAGAAACGTTCAATAAAATGTACAAACCCCGTTTGAAAAGAATTTGAAGTTTATTAATACGAATGAAAACGATAGTTTTCTAGAAGTTTTATTATATTTTATGGGAATGACAAGTTTCGCCATTCTAAGGCATTATTTAATGTCATTATCAAATGTGATAATCCCTGAGAAGGGCGAAACATGTCATTCAGATAAAATATAATAAAACTTCTAGAAAACTGATGTTTTCATTCATATTAATTAATTAATATGGAGTTTATCATCAATGTTCAAGAAACAATAAATATGAAATTTTAATATCTCATAGAGGGAAGATAATTTTATCTCAAAATAATTTATTAACAACCGCGGTTTCGATCTCCACAATTTTCAGATTTGTTTGTGCAATATGTTCGTTGATTTCAGAATCTATTAAATTCCTTGTCATATTTCATTTATTCACGATCCAATTAACAAAGTGCTTAGGGTTTTCGTTACCCAGTTATGTTTTTCAATAATCGATATACGGATTATTATTTTCAACGTTTATTTCACATTCGACGGAAGATTGGTAAAACGAAAATCAGTTCGTAGTTTCAAAAAATCTCGAAATTTCTATTCAAATTTTAAAATGTTAACCATTTTTATATAATATAAATATATTCACAATTTAAAACAGTAAAACTTAAAAAAATAGATTTAAAAATATCTACTACTTGACATCTTCGTAGAACGTTTTTGTGCAGTAATAAAGTTTCAGTATTTACGTGATTCAGAATTAAAACCTCCCCCTAATTCATTCCGAAAACACGCCGCTATTCGCGATCCGCTTACTCAACTACATCAAATTTAACAAAATCTCTGGACGGTCATTGTTACTAAACGAAAGTTGTGTAGACGAATCCAACATTCTCGGCGAGCTTTTGATAAGTTTACTTCACCGCGGGAGCAGATCGCGCTAAATACCAAACACTCCCAGACTCGAGTCGGCCAGGAAGTGAAATTCACAAACGTATGGACTAACAAAGTAAGGGGGAGTAAGGGGGATCCTATTGACTCTTCGAGCGGTGCATGGCCATCACCGTGGTGATGGCCATGCTACGCTGGAGGATTGATCTGATCCCAAGTACCTATCCACACCTCCTCGACTTTGGTCTCCCCTGGAAACTATGCGAAATGTTAGAGATCGAGTGTGAATAACCTCGGTGGATAATATTGATGCATAGGCTAACGTGGAAGGACACCTCGCCAACCCGTCTGGCAAGCGTGGCGTTGTAATGCCAACCACCCCCCGTATGACATGTCATACATGAAGAAGTATGGGGGAGGCCTATGTGTCCAGCAGTGGACGACAACGGCTATTAAAGAAGAAAAGAAAGATGGACTAACACTAATAAACCGGTTTTAAACTGGAATTTCCTCGGCTTGGTTAAACTCTCGTCTCCGTGAAAATACGGCGCTTTTTAAATTCAGCATCGATGTAAAAAGTTCCTTACCAAACGTACCAAGCTGCGTCTGGAATTCGTAATTTTTTTATGGGGTACCGTTTAGCTAGCGGGGCGTTTTGTTCTGAGGGGACGGCTTCCAAGTTCAAATGAGTTTCTCGCCGACCCCCTTTTCTTAATATGTGTTCGCTGGTAATGGGGGTGTGCCGTCGGGTGTATTTGTTCGGCTAGGTCTTTGCACGGCGGAGACGCGACGCTAACTAAATACGCGCAGATGGGACTAAGAGTAAGAATCTGGAGGAAACCTTGACCCAGTATTCAGAGACGGGACTTTATAGGGAGACGTGAGATGTCTGCACCCACACCGAAGCGCGCAAATTAATACACATACGGTTCAGATATATGATTACTTGCGATGTTCATTTGATGATTGTTTTTTTATTAGTCTATAATTTTTTTTTTTAATTATGAACCAATCGGTTTCGCACGTGACCAATCTTCACCAGAACAATAAAACAACGCTAACATGTTTTTCTTAAATATTCGAAATTTAAGAATTCACTTGTAACAAAACTTTCACAAGTTCGTTTAAATATAATATATAATACAATATTATATAAGCTGGATACTACATCGATGATAACATAATATAATCAAATGATTTTACTGAAATCTCTTGATGGAAGTTCATTTTAAAATAATATTATAATTAAATAAAACGATGTTTTTAACTACTTCCACTTTTGTCTTTATTTCGACAGCAACCGGTTTCGCCAGGCTCACTGGCATCGACATACTGGTGCCAAAACTAACGACAAAAGTGGAAGTAGTTTAAAAAAACATATTTTTTTTTAATTATTAGATAACATAATATGTAAAATACCTAACCACCTCGGATAAAATTCACTTAAGATTATGGATAAACCAATTAATATTACTATATTTTTTTTACTTAAGAACCAACCAGTTTCACATGCGACTAAACTTCAAAGGGACAATAAAAACATTATTTTTAAAACTTTGTTTTTCGAAATTTAAATATCTATTTGCTACAGAGCTTCCACAAGTTGTTTTTAATGTATAAACTGGATACTGTTTCCATAATAATATTATATAATATAATACAATACATGACTAACTTCGTACAAATTTCACTTCAGACTTTATGACATTATGGTAGTATTAAAAATTAACTAACTAACTAACCATCACGCCGTCTCCCCGAAGGGGTAGGCAGATATAATGGATTGCCACACTTTTCTTTCTTGAAATATTTCTCTCGCTTCCTCAACATTCATACATCGTGTCATGCACGCGCGTCGATTTCTCTGACTCCTCACATGGCCGACATTCAATTTTTTATTTATTTGATCGTGCCACGTTTTCCTCGGTCTTCCTCTATTTCTGGTTCAATTTGCAACGTTAACATATACTTTTTTTACCATTCTTTATTCATTCATTCTTTCAATATGTCCTGACCATCTTAATGATAGTATTATGATACATAAAATCCCGTTACAATAATCTAAGTTTTATCAATAATTTTATGTTAACATTTTCAAAAATGATTTGGAATTTTTTTGTATAATCTCACCCTAAACATAGAACTAAATATCCTATATATTTTGCCTGTGACATTCATTTATTGTTAAAATAAATTTTATCGCAAGCTCACAATAAAATAACGCGAGCAATAAAAGGTAAACAATAAAGCAGACGATAAATTTGATATCCAAGCAGAGTGGAGTGTGTTTTGAATAAGGTAATATGCAAAAACTTTACGCATCATTTAACGTAATTTTCAATGAGATCAAATGTAACCGTGTTATTGCTTCGGTAGTACAGATGGCAACAGAACAGAGTAGAGCAGAGATGCTTTATTGGGAGCACTCAGATGAGGAATATTGAATATCAGCCTTGCTCTTTCATTTTATTGAAATATATTTTCTATCGCGTTTCGGTAAGTACACGCCGATGGAGCGGGCGACTTCACCTAGCAATTTGAGATTGCTTTATTGTCTTCGCATTCGTTGAAGCAGCGATAGCATTTTTTAGAACTTACGTCGGTAGATGTAAGGAGAATGATAACTAATTTGATTTTAGTTATTGCTGGGAGCAATATCGTTTCTGCAGCGCATGTTATTGGTCTGGGAATAAATTTAATGTTTTGAAGCACTATTCTAATAACAATGAGTTTATTATCTCAATCAGAATCGAGTCGAAAACTTTGCTATCTCTTGTGGCTTAATTAATTAATCGATGCTGACTAAAACGAAGACTTCTTCTTCTTCTTCTTCTGATTGTAGATCTTGCGATCTGTTTATGCAGGATTTCAACTTTCTTCCTGTGACGAAGACGACCAGCCTTCTCTCATGACTCGCGCCCCTATTCTACATTCACACACCGTACTAAGCACGCTCGTCGATTGTTCCTACTTCAAACATGGCCACCTTTCAGTATTTGGTTAATTTGGTCATGCCATGTTTACCGTGGCCTTTCTCGAGTTATTTTTCCATTCACACACTTTATTCTTCCCTCATCCATTCGTTTCATCTGTCCAAACAATCTTAGTGACCCGTACATAATTTTATTTAGGATTTAGCATTGGGTATTTTATCATACACTGTTATTCTTCGCATTCTTCTAAGTGATCTCATTTTACGGCATTAATTGTACTTTCATCCTACTTCTGCCAACTCAAGCTTCCTTTCCATACATAAGGGTCGGCACTAGAACCCGATTGTGCACTGCCATCTTTGCTTCCGTCGAAATATTTCTATTTGCGGCGATGGTTTTGAATGCACCATTTATTTTGTTTCCAGCACTAACCCTTATTTTAATGTCTTTCTCCATTTTTCCATCTCTTGTAAACATGCTTCCTAAAAAAGTGAATTCGGTAACTATCGGTAACAATCGACAATCTTCAATAAAAAAAATAAAGTAAGGCCAATTACGTGTAATGTATAAATATAAACGAATAAAATAATTTACATCCACAGCATGCAATTGAAGTTAAAATAATACAAACTAAATATTTAAAAGAGTTTAAAAATAAATAATAGAAAAAACATTATGGTCTCATCAACGCCGAAAGGTTGTCCGATCATATTTTTTAAATTTCGATGTCTCCAAATATGAATGTCCAACACGAAGTAAAGTAAATAATCTAGATTGTTTTTACTTATACCATCGAATCTGTGGAGTTATCTTCAAATAAATTTTATGAGAATATTTGAAATGATGATATCCCATGCGAGGATTCTCATGGCATGCAAAGATAAGCTAAACAAAAATCACATAAATGCTAATTTAATATATTTTTATAAGGCGTACCTATGCCAGAAAAATGTGTGGAATTTGAATATTCCCAGACATGAATGCAAATATTTATCTACATTATTTTATTTAAAATCGTTGAATAATTCCGAATCTTTTGTATAGCGATATTTATTCAAGCCCACAAATGCAAACAGATGTACTCGGGATGTTTATTACCATACATTTTGAATAAGGTAAAAAATCGATGCCATATTTCACGTTGAAGAATTTATTTAAAACACCCTTGCATTATCTCAACATTGATTTATAAGCTATTAAACCCTTTGATCCGCGCGAAATGCAAAACTACGTGTATGACAATGGGGCACTTTTGTCCTTTCTCGCAGGAGATATAGCTCTCGGGCCGTGAAAGGGTTGAATCGGGAATCAATGATACAGAATTAAACTACTATCGATGACAATGCAATCCCATCCCTTCGTGAAAGTGGGTAGCTACTCCGGTTAGTTGGTTCCCTTTTGTGCGAATCGAAGATAATGCTTGGGAAGAGTACGCGTACCTACCCTATTAGTTCGATATTTAACCGCTAAATGTATACACATATGTATCTACGTATGTCAACTTCGATTGATTATTTTTAATCAACATTAATGCGCGCGTATAAAATTTTCAAAATACTCAAGCCATTCTCAAAGACTTAACAAAAAGAAGACGTACCGCACTATATTGTGTTTATTATTATCGAGAGTAATTTTTAATAGTACTATTAATAAAAACTTTTAATGTCAAATGTATATATAATGTTATGGTCAAATAGTTATAATATTAACACTTAGGAAATTTAAAATAACTTTATTTACATCTTTCTTTTTTTACACTTTGTTTATACAACACTTACATTAAAAACAATTCAATTACATAGATATGTTTCGGACATGTTCCGAAACATGTCTATGTAATTTTACTTTTTTTTATGTAAGTGTTGTATAAACAAAGTGTATAAAAAAAGAAAAAGAGAAATAAAGCAATTACGACACAAAGTATGTCGAATATAGAAGAAAATAACTTTGTTTATAATACACAAAATATGAAAATAACACGACTTCAGGTGTAAATATATAATAAAAACAAAACCAAGAAAGACTAAAAACGGATTTAAAATTTGATAAAATAATTTAAATTTAAAAATTAACGTGGGCTAATTGCTATAAGTACTAATAATTAATTTTTATCAGTAAGAACCAATAAATAATATGAAACAAAAAATAATGCATAATGATAACATAAAAACCTAAAATTGTAATTTTGAAAAAACATACATTTAAAAAATATATATATATTTGAAAAAACATACATTACTATGGAATTCCAGTGTTTTAATGCCTTAGCTTTCAATAATTTGGTTATAATATTGTTACGTGCTTACTCAATTTAATATAAATTTATTTTGTTATTTTCGTCTAGTATAATTGTATACATAATCTAACGATTTTACTCAAATATCTTAATATAAACGCGTTTTAAAAGAAATTAAATGAAATAATATTTTTTTAAGAACTGATTCCACTTTTGTCTTTATTTCGACAGCGGCCGGTTTCGCCAGACTACTGAAAATGTCGAAATAAAAACAAAAGTTGAAAATAGTTTTTTTTTAATCGGGGGCAATGAAGATGCTTTTGGTGCACGTGTATCATATAACACTCGGCGCCCCTGAAAACGACACAAAGCCGGCCAAACCTTCCACCATAATGACAAGAGAAATAGACAATTTTTAGAGCCACCTCAGCGATAAATAAGGATTTTTTGCCATTGATTGAAGTAAATGAAGAATATCATTTTAATGGTTCTAAAATGAATTGTTTGTCAGTCAGTTGCTTGTTATATGCAGACGATAGTGTGATCTTAGTGTCAATGATGTATGAGGCATGCAAAAAGAGTGACCTGGTGATGAATGTGTCTAAATCTAAAGTGATGGTTTTCGAGAAAAAATAATGTATGACGATTTGTGATATAAGTGCGATGGGCGAGAAATTGGAGCAAGTTACCGAATTTACGAATCTGGGCAGCATGTTTACAAGAGACGAAAAATGGAGAAAGACATCGAAGAAGGGTTGGTGCTGGAAATAAAATAAATGGCGCACTCAAAGTCATTACTGCAAATGGAAATATATCCACAGAAGCAAAGATGGCAGTACACAATCGAGTTCTAGTGCTAACCCTCATGTATGGAAGTGAAGCTTGGAGCTGGCAAAAGAAGGATGAAAGCAGGATAAACGCCGTAGAAATGGGATCACTTAGAAGAATGTGCAGGAAAACGTTGTATGATAGAATACCGAACGATGAAATAAGAAAGAAATGTAAGGCAGATGACTGCATCATGGATAAAATTAAAAAATGATCCCTGAGATGGTTTTGACATACCTATGGAACGAATGGATGAGAGAAGAATGGTTAAAAAGTTGTACACAAGCAGCGTGAGTGGGAAAAGAACCCGAGGACGACCGAGGAAAATATGGCATGACCAAATTAATCAATTACTAAAAGGCGGCCACATTCGAAGTCGGAATAATCGACGTGCGTGCATGGTACGATGTATGAATGTAGAGGAAGCCCGAGAGGTATGCCAGGGCAGAGCATTGTGGCGATCCATCCTCTCTGCCTACCTCTCCGGGGAAATGACGTGATGGTTAGTTAGTTAGTCATTTTTAATGTTATACCTTATTATGAATAATTGTAATACTTTGTATTATTTAGTAGTATTGTATTATTTAGTAGTTAGTTAGTTAGTTAGTTTTTGTATTATTTATATAATAGTCATCGTACGTAATGAAATCAAAACAATTTGATTCTGAGAACAGTAAAATACGATCTTACTCGTGATACTTAGTTATGTAAACAGCATCTTCATACAATTTGCGATAGTGAAAATATTGTTTGACAGCTCGTTTTAATGAAATCAAAACATTTCTTATCTTTTCCGTACAAATAATTTATTATAATTAGTTTAATATTTTATTATTCAGTTAATCTGCCTACAGCTAACATAGTGTAAAGAACTGAGTACCGACGCGTTAAACATATTATAAGTTTTAATATAATTCACATACATAATCAAAAATATAATTCCTTTGTTTGGATTAAAGATATTAAAATGTTTGATTCTATGAAGAAAAATTATTATGTTATTATTGTTGCAATTTCATGTAAGTATCATGTTTAAATTTAACCATCTCTGCTTTAATACTTTATATGATATGTTACAAATGTATTTTTTCAATCAACTCAAAACTACTAGCGAGATCTTGCAATTTACTCTCGTCTCAGATTCTTTTGATCTTCGGAAATTTAGAATTCAAACTAACTAACTATCACGCCGACTCCCCGGAGGGGTAGGCAGAAAGAATGGATCGCCACACTGTTCTGTCCTGACATACTTTTCTTGCTTCCTCTACATTCATACATATTGTCATGCACGCACGTCGATTTCTCCGACTCCTCACGTGACCGAGATTTAATATTTGATTTATTTGATTTGCCACGTTTTCCTCGGCCTTCCTCTATTTCTAGCTCCGTTCACGCCGTTTACATATATTTTTTTTACCATTCTGTCTTCACTCATTCCTTCCATGTGTCCAAACCATCTTAATGACCCTTTCACTATTTTATTCATAACACTTTCATTCGCACCATATTCATTTCTTATACTTGCATTTGACAATTTATCATATACAGATTTTCCTCACATTCATCTTAGAGATCTCATTTTTACTGCATTTATTCTACTTTCATCCTTATTTTGCCAGTTCCTTGCTTCACTTTCATACATTAGGGTCGGCACAAGAACACCATTATGCACTGCCATCTTAGCTTTTTTGGATAGGCTTTTGTTTGGGATGACAACTTTAAGTGCACCATTTACTCTGTTGCCTGCCCTGTTAGTATTTTATGTTTACAGTTATTTAGATAATCCACCTCAACATGTTATCACACTCGTCATTCAATTTATTAAAAATATCCTCGTTAATGGTATTTTTGATTTGGTTTGGGAAGTTTTTGGCCGAAACACGCTGTGTCATGAGTTTGCCTATTTGTAACATAGCGCTTCTGACCGTCATTGAATTGTTTATTTGTGCACGTAGTTTATCTGATATCTGCTTAACAAAGTGACTGAGGTGGCTCTAAAGATAGGCGGACTGAAGTGGCAGTGAACTGACCATATTTGTCGAATAAGCGACAGCCGATGGGAAAGACGGGTTCTATAGTGGAGACGTCTCTATACGTCCGCTATACCGAAAATATTATAAGGATTACTGAACATGGATGGATGAGAGTGCCAATGGTAAGGGGACAGTGGCTGGTTTTGGTGAAGGCTTACGTTCAGAAGTGAATAACAGACGGTTAATCATAAGAAGAAGAACTAACTATCTAACTAATCATCACGCCGTCTCGCCGAAAGGGTAGGCAGAAAGAATGGACTGCCACACTTAAACCGATGCGGCACTCCATCTTTCTCTTTTCGCCTCCGCGGCAGACGCGGTGTGATGGGTTGCGAACCTCATCGCCACCAATAGGCATCTTCCGTGCACATTTCGATCATCCAACGTCCACACAATAAATCTAAAACAAATAATATAAAATACAATGATATAAAATAAAATAATATAACACATAACGTTCTTTTATATGGTGCACATGTTGTCACGACGATCCGGACGATGTTCTGGACGATCCGGATTTTTGTGTTAATTTAATTTATACTCCGCGTATTTACCGTTCTTAAAGAATGGTAAGAAGAAGAATGTATTGTTTAATTATAAAATTATGTTTTATTTGGCAGGTTGTTTGGCATTCACATCTCTTGGAAGTGCACTATCGTGGGCTTCTCCTTGTCTGGTAAAATTGAGGCAGCCCTCTTCGCCTGTCAGCCTTACCACTTTTCAAGAGTCATGGGTTGGATCATTCCTCGCAATCGGCGCGGTTGTGATCGCTGTACCTTACACGTACCTGTTCAACACTTCTGGGAGGAAGTGGCTCATCATCACTCTTGCCGCCTTCTACATCGCGGGATGGACGGTGCTTATACTAGCAACTCAAGTCTTTCACATCTACATCGGTAGATTTCTTCTGGGCTGCGCTGTCGGACCGACTTACGGAGTCATACCAGTTTACTTGGCCGAAGTCGTCAGTAAGAATGTAAGAGGGGCCAACGTGGCTTTACTTGTTATATCACAGTCAGTAGGAGCTTTTTTTCAATATTCATTAGAACCAGGTTTATCAATTAAAGTACATAATACTCTTTCAATGATATTCCCACTATTACTGTTGCTATGTTCATTTATTTTACCCGAGTCTCCATACTATCTGATGAGCATTAAAAAAGAAGACGAAGCCGAACGCGTACTCATGAAATTAAGAGGAACGAATTCCAGTGAAGAAGTAAGCGAAGAATTTGAAAGTATTAAAAAGTGTTTGGAAGAGAATCCACCAATGACGTACAAAGACTTATTTAAAGAGTTTTCATTATCTAAAACGCAAAAGGTTATAGTTATAATTACAGTTGCAACATTCGCCCAGCAATTCAGCGGTATCGGTGCTATAATCGTGTATATGCAAACTATTTTCAAGAAGATGGATTCGCCGATATCTCCAAAATATGCGGTTATGGTAACGGAAGGCTTGGGAAACTTGACAGCTTTGATAACTTTCTTAATTATAGACAAAATTGGTAGGAAGCCTTTGCTTTTTACTGCATCTCTTGTGTGCGTAGGGGCCAATATAATAATAGGAACATATTTCATTTTTTATAATTTTGGATACGTCACTAGTTCTTACACATGGGTAGGAATGGTGGGTGTATTTCTCATACAAATCGGATATGGAATGGGTCTTGGACCGGTACCAATGCTAGTGATGAGTGAAATCATGTCGTTCAGTGCAAAAGGCTGGATATCTGGATTCTTCTTAATAGCTCAAGGTATTTACAATGCCTCTTCCATCAAACTCTTTCAAATCGTAGAGGATTCAATCGGAAATTTCTATTCGTATTGGATGTTTTCGTTATCGATTATAATTTCTGTTGGATTTTTGATGTTTTATATGCCAGAGACGAAAGGAAAGTCATTACAAGAGATTCAACATATATTATGCAATAACGAAAATGAGTTTGGGTTGCACAAAAACTCAAATCAGATTGAACTGAAAAACATCAAAAATTTAGAGAAGACATAAAGAAAGCTAACATGTTGTTTAATTAAAATTTATGTATAAGTATTATTTCTCGGCGCTACATCCCGGTGTGGGACTTGGCCTCCTCCACTGACTTCCGTCCCTGGCCATCTCTCTCCATTCCCTAGCTCCTTCCATTTTTTCCCAATCTTCTTCCACATAATCCGCCCATCTTTTCCTCGGTCTGCCTCTTGGTCTCTTTTCGCGGGGCACCCATCTGGATATAATTTTTGGTGTTCTACCCTCTGGCATTCTTTCCACATGGCCAGCCCACTGCAGGCGTTGAGACTTACAGAATCTCACTACTGTTTATGTATTAGTATGATAAATATATGTGTTTAATCTACCCGTTCTTTTATTTAAACCACGGATCATTTTCTTGATTAATTCATTGCATTATTAAGTGTACCTTTGTCAGAATAATATAAAAAAGTGTAGAATTGAAACCGGTCGAGATTTAAACCGGTTCAAGCCGAACAAAATATTACACTAAGCGTAGTTATTTCTTTTATTATATTTTTGGTACTTTACACAAACTCGTTTCGGACTACAGACCTCCTTCAAAAATGTAAAATTAATATAAGATAAAATCATTCCACCAGTACCCCTTCTATCATTTAGTATAAAAGATTTTGTCTCATTTTGTTACAAACAAAAAAATTTACGACATTTTATTTTTAAAGAAAGGTGACAGTGAAAAGAGTAAAAAAATGTTGTGAAAACACAATGTTTTTCAAAAGTTATTAAGTGTAGTAACTGTTTTACCACTAAGTATTTGTTAATTAAAACAACATATAATTCACATAAAACTATATCAAAGAGCATGGTGACAAAATAAAATATGCGTAAAATAGAACCTTCAAATCGGATTTGATTTTTGTTCAAAATAATACTTTTTAATATTATTAATTTATCCTAAATCTGAATGAAAGCCGTCTCGTGATAAAAAAAATAATAAAACGTTTAATTTTTTAACTATAATATTTATCTGACAAATTTCATCAGCGTCGCTTACACCAAAAAATGTTGTATAAAAAAACATGCTTTAATAATACAGACGATTTTTTTAAATAAATGAATAATTTCAAATAAATATCGCGTAATATTTCTTTGATTTTAATTAACTAATTTTAATTTATTAATTTTACTGTTTGAATATTTATCTTTTATTGCCCGGAATAAGCTCAGTTATGTGTGAAATTAATTGATAAAAATATACTCAATGAAAAAAATAAAATTTAGAAGTTATACTTAAAAGATACACATTAAATAATGCCATAGCAAGGCGAAACATATCATTCCTATGAAATATAAGAAAACTTCTAGAAAACGTACTTATACTAAAATGTCTATACTAAGAATCGAATCCTTCTGCTGAAATATTATTAATAAATTAATAATCTACATTATATACAACTATACAACATAATTTTTTTAATAAACATTAAGTTGTAAAATACAATATGAAGATATTAAACATATTTTCTTTAATGTTCTTACTTCTTATGAATAATATCTTGGGCTATAATGGTGTTCAGATTTATTAAAAAATTAAACGTTTTATTTTATTACTTGCATTGATTTGTTCCTTCCCTTTACCCTTTTTCCACCGGGCTATTTTTCAGATTCGGCCTTTTATCATTCAAAACAGGCGATGTAGGATGTATGGAACAAAAGACCCAACCGTGCTCAACCCATTGCCAGCGGAATAAAAAAACTTCCACCTCTCCTATGTAAATTATAATCATATGTAAATCAACCCTTTCACGTCGGCCTCACCGGGTTATTGTTGTTATTATTATTATCTACCATTTAAATTCAATAGCGGGGATTTCATGGTTACGAAATTTTTGCATCAGTCGCTGATTAAGTGTCGTCGAGATCAGAGCAAAATTTTACCCATCGCGTTGGTGAATTAAATCCTGTTTTTTTGGTTAAGTTTATTACAGTTATTTTCAATACGAGTAAATTCTATCCGCGATAGCTTATAAATTTACTGGTATAAAATTTTGTCGATTTTAATGTTATTTAGATTGTTTCGTGTAATCTAATATAAAGTTTAACAAATGATTTAAGTACTTTTTCTCCATCAAAGGCGTTTTTAAAAACTCTCCCGTAATATACCAATTAGAAATACAAAAAGTACGCGTCATATTTTTATAATATTATCTTCCATCATGTTACCGATAAGTTGGATAATTATTAATTAGTTAATTGTTTTAGTTAAAATTAATAATTTTTTTCAAATTGTTATAATTTTTAAATTTATTTTAACTTTTCATAAGATTAATTTCGAGAATAACGTATGCTTTTTTTATTCAATTACTTTCAGAAATTTTTCTTCGCATTCCGGGTCTTGAAGAAGTCAAAATTCAAGTGCAAAACGTTTTAAAAAATAATGTTAATTTTGAAGTGTTCGAGAACGCATACAAATTTTATAACGTTAATTTTTAAACTGAAAAAAAGGGGTTATAAGATTCTATCAGGTGAAAGATTGTGCGATATTTTAATTTGAATAATAATTTTTGTGACATTTTATATTTATAATATTTTAAAATTGGCAAATTATTTAGAACTAGTTTCATTATAGTGAAATTGGCAAAGTTAACCTCTCCGTGATGGTAGTGGTGGGGCGAAATAAAAATAATTTAATATGTGTGTGTGACATCTAACACTCCCCCGAGTGCTTTAGCTCTCTTTTTCGCTGACTGTTCTTATTATAAATCTATATAAAAGTGCGTGAACTCTGTGGGGTGAAAATACATAATATTACATGTGCACACATATACTCGTACATGTATACACGAATGTATATACGAGTATACTATAAACTTATTTTGTTGATAAATTATTAAAGTGAATGTTTCATGTTTCAAAATATTAACATGTGTAAGATAAAAGATACGTACTTTAAAATATATAATTATAATGGTATATCTAAAACGAGATCATATTTTTTTTAAAATTAATATTAAAAATTATCTTTAACACCGTGTTTAAATAAATAAAAATGTGCTTGTGTTGAATAAAAAAATATAAAAGTTTTTAAAATTAAATAAGTGATTTATTCGCCACCTCAAAAATCCGTAAAAAATTTTTGCGTAAAACAAAATATTAGTAATTTACAAAATATGGTATAAATTAATAGATTACTATATTTATTTGAGTTTTAAATATATAGAAATTCTACCTTTTTACGCTGACAACTGCTTGATTCACTGGATCTGAAATGGATTAAATTATTAAATTCAAATTTGATTAAAAATAAATCTGAAATTTTTTTTTTTAAAAAGTGCACTTAAAAAGGTTTCACATTTATTTTGGATTGTTGCGTGTCGCGTTGATTGCTTTTGTGTCTAGAGTCTAAAAAGAAATCATACAATAATATGAATAAATCAGTGTCTAAGTATTTATTAAATTAACAATGGAATTAATCACTTAACACCCTAACTTTCAATAAACAAATCATACATTTAAATTTAATGTACTAAAACTGTTTAAAATACGGTACAAAGAAAATAGATTGACTTGTACAAGTTTTTTTATTTTAATGCTAATATTTAATTTAAGTACCAATGTTTTTTTAAATTTATTTTTTAAAATAAGTAAAATTATACCTTCATTGGTTGTTTCGTGAGAAAACCGGCGCCAAATTCGGTGTCGCGAATTTTAACACTTATTTTGAAACAATAAGTAAAAATATTTTTCTTATACGCCACACAGAATTTACTCAAAGAAATGCAAAAAAAAACTCACGACTTTTCCATACGTGCAAGTGACAGTTCAACAAAATTGATGAATAGCAGTACATTTACCACATGTTTAATTATCATAATAATAAAAAAATAAAGAAACCAAATTTCTTTTCTTGTTATAAAAAGAGTTAATCATATTTATCGATGCAAAATATTTTTCAAAATAAAATGTTATGTCGCATGTGTTTGAATATTTTGGGAAATGCGAGAAAATTGTTGGACCGTCCACACTCAGGAAAAGTCGCACTACGAATGAAGAAAATATTCTCCCGATTTTCTTGAGTCGTAACGATCTACCTATAGTCAAATATACCACCCCTACACTAAGGGTACGACTTCACCGCCCCCAATAAATCGGTGAGCATCTGTACACTTATAAAAAGGCCACAGTAAACCTTCGAGAACGCGTTCTTTTAACTTAAATGGATATTCTCCTTTTACGAGGTTTACACATTTGTTTGCATTTTGTATGTAATAGGATCGCATTTTTAGTAGGAGTACACTCTTCGCGACAAACGGAATGTTTGAGTCGTATGGTCTTTAGTCACAAGGAATTACTTTTTTGATGTTTTTCTTAGCCTTCTCTGCTTGAAGATAAATATTTTTTATTCCGTGGTCGCATTCTGCTGTGCGATTTGGTTTGAGACTATGATCGAGTGCTTTCCCTATAAAGTCTTCAGTGTAAGATTTACAATAAGAAAGCTTGTCTCGATGTTTATAACACCGTTATATGCCCGTATTTACTTACACATATTCAACATATGTAAAATATATTTACATTTCGGTATATAATATCTAACGAATAACATAAAAAAAAAATAATATTAGTACTCGAATCGGCCTTTATAATACGTAACATTTATTTCGTAAAAATAGTTTGATTTATAATAAATGTACGAGAATTCCAAAGAATTCCATTTTATAACATAAGAACAAAAAATCGTTTATCTCTAATATAATTATCGTATTTCTAGTTTAAACGGTGCCTTATAAAAATAATAAATAAAAATAAATATTGTATGGAGGTGAAGCTTGGAACTGGCAAAAAAATGATAAAAGGATAAATGCCGTAGAAATTAGATTACTTAGAAGAATATGTGGGAAAATGATATATGATAGAATACCAAACGGCGAAATTGGGAAGAAATGTAAGGTATATGATTGCATTATAAATAAAATAAAAAAAGGATACTTCTGATGTTTTGGACATATGGAACGGATGGACGAAAGAAGAGTGGTTAAAAAGCCGGGGAAAAAAAAGGAAAGCATGGCCTAACCAAATTGATCAAATACTGAAAGGCGGCCACATTCAAAGTCGGAAAAATCGACGAGCATGCATGTTAATATGTATGAATGTGGAGGAAGCTAGAGATGTATGTCGGACAAAACGGTATGGCGGTCCATCCTCTCAGTAAGTTAGTGAGTTTTATTTTATAAAAATATTAAAAACCCTTATTTATAAATTGTTTCTAATATAATGTACAATGATGTAAAACTCATATATTAAAATATTATTACGAATAAAAACGTACGTTTTTTAAAGTTTTATTATATTTTATGCGAATGATATGTTTCGCCTTGCTAAGGATATTTAATAAAGTGTCATTTCCATCAAATGTAATAAAATTTCTTAATTTATAATATATGACATGCTTCGAATGTACAATACCTTCATCATCGGTCACCGTCGGGTTTGATATATTGTTTTTTTATTGATCTGAATGAAAACGTCCGTTTTCTAGTTCCCATATTTTTTATTTTTATTATTTTATGGAAATTACAAGTTAAATAATTAAACTCGTTGAAAAAATACGTTTTATTTCAAATTAATTGGTTTCATATTACTGTTAAAACTAACTTACTATCGCGTTGTTTCCCCAGATAGGTAGGAAGAGAGGATGGACCATCACACTGCTGTTTTAACATGCCTTTGAGATTCCTATACATTCATACTCCGTAAAACGCATGCTTGTCGATATTTTCGACTTCGAATGTGGTCGCCTTTTAGTAATTGATTCATTTGATCATGCCATGTTTTCCTCGGCTTCTTTTTCAATTCACACTGCTTGCATACAACTATTCTTCTCTCATACACTCGTTCCATATGTCTCAACCATCTAAGTGATTATTTTTTAATTCATCTTAGGATGCAATCATCTGCCTTATATTATTATTACTATTATTATTATTATTATTAATATTTTGTTGAATCGCTCTTTACATCACGACAGCATGAGCCAAATGTAAAGGGTATTATAGCTACCATAGTGATTCTCGTGATATGAGATAGGTGGCTAATCTATCGCCATTTTATTGTCACGTTATTCTTCCTTATTCCTGGTACTCTACCATATATCGTTTTTCCCGCGGATCCCTCTAGAAACAATAAATATGTTCATCTATTATAATAATTATTTAAATGAATAAAATTTTGAACAGTGAGACTAGTGTTTGTATTCTGCGGTGCAGGAACCTACAATTTTTAACGAGCTATTTATCTTCCTTCCCGAAAGGCTCAGAGACAAAAGGGAACGAAAAGACCATCACCGGAAGACAGTCGACAGACAGTCGGCTTGGCTCAAGTCTGAAGTAAAGACAGGGGAGTGCACGCTAACGAAAATAAACGAGGAACACTAGGACCGGATAATGAGTGAAAAAACATAGTTGATTGTCACAGAAGCGCAAGCGGCTTCATACGGATTACGTACGAAAGAGTTTTATAAATTGAAAATGGCATAAAGATGCACGCTGAATATCTAAAAGCACACTGTTATCTCTATACTTTAAATAAAATATTAAACTTATAAATATAAAATAACAAAACACTTTGTATTGATGGTGAGGTATTAGTATTGAAAAGCTCCGTTATAAATTTATAATAGTAAACACGATTGTTTAGTGGTTTTACTTGGATTGAATTTATATAAATTATATAAATTGTGACATATTTATTTCGCCTTCGCGAGTTTATTCTCAGTTGAATTTGAGAATACCCTCGCAAGGCGAAACAAATTCGTAAAATTTATATAAATTAAATCCAAGTTAAACCACTCAACAATCGTGTTTACTATTATAAATTAAAACACTTTGTATTTTATATCTATAAGTTTAAAATGTCTAGCCACAAAGTGAGTGCTTCATATTAAAATTAAAATAAATTATTGATACATTTTTAAATAAATTACTGTTGTAGAATTCTCGTGTTCAAATAAAACTTATTTTTTTAATGTCATACGAATATAACTTCTAATATTTTATTACACTTAACCCATACATTATTATGATTATTTTTCTATAAACTTAAATACAGTTATAACTACTACACATGTACATGAAAATCTGATTTCAATAAAAATTAATTAACGCATACAAATAATATGTATAAAAATAAATAATAATATTACAAAATTATTTATTTTCATTGGTTCGTTAAAGTAAAAAAAATGTTTTTAAGTAATAAAGTTTTTTTTACAAAGAAACGTGTGTTCTGTGAAATCCCTTTACGATTTTTTTTATGAATTAAAACAATTCTTTAATTTTATTTTTAGTTTGTTTTATATACACGTTTCAAAGATTTTACAAGCATCATCATCGGGAGAGCGATATAAACTGAGTTTTTAAACTTATTTTTCTGGAATCTTGACCACCACGGATATATCCAAGTTCCCAAAGGATATATTTCTACCAACTATAAAAATCTACAATATTTTATAAAAAAAAACGTAGAAAATAAATATTCTCAAAGATAAACATAGCAATATTCTAGTAATGCATGCTGCCATACTAACGAAAAAAGTTCTTTGACTCATAATTAAATATGATTTTCTTATGTAGGAATAGATAAAGTTAGGTTTGGTTAGATGTTTCGACCGGTTTCCAATTTATTAAATTCAATTAAGAATTGCACGAATTATTTTGTATAAATTCAACAGAATAATAAACTGATTCGCAAGCGTACGTCGTACATTCAATCGGTTAAATCTTGTTTTACAATACGTTTTAGTCGATTTTTACAATAGGATGCAGGTAGGTAGGTATTTAAGTAAAATATTTTTACTATGCAATATCTACTAGTTTACAATTCAAAATAGGAAAACGCTCGTTTTAGCCCCTTCGAGCAGCGAGCAAGGAACTCCTCTTCGCCCCCCAACGTTATTTACCAACTTAGTTCCTATTCTATTCCTTGAAATTTTGCATTTCGTTAGTTTCTCCAGCCCCCCGAGCAGGCGCGGGGCGGGTGCGGGTGGGGCGGCCGGGGGTGCGTGCACGCGTAGGGGAGAAATGGAAAAATTGTACGGAAAAATAAATATGAAGCGAAATTCGGGGCTGAGCGCACTACTCGCACGATAAGAATATTTCGGAATGACGTGTTATATTTTACAGCGAAAATATGATAACGAAATATATCAGGGAGTGGAAGAAGCGTATTTTATTTTACTTTTTCTTGACTTTGTGTTTTTGTGTCACTGAGAAATGTAGTTGAATTTTGATATTATTATACAGACGTGATGCGAATATGAAATGGTTTTTTTTTCTACTATGTAATTGGGTTTTTACGAAGTTATCTATGTACCGTTACTTCAGTTCATGAAATTGCGATTTAAATTATTTCATTGTCTGAATTGTAAAATAATAATACCCTTCACTATGATTGAATCAATGTAATATAAATGTTAATATAAAAAAAACGATATAATGCAATTATCTTAGAAATATATTTTTGAAGTACGTATAGGTATATTAAAATCAAATACTATATAGGTATTATTGATAGATTTTTTTCTATCGCGATTGCTCGTATTTGCTGTTTTCGGTTGTATAATGGTATTGTTTAAGACACGTTATATTCAAAAGCATTAAAACAATAAAAATAATTAATAATATAATGTTTTCATTTTGTCAAGACTGCCACATCAAAAAATAAGCGTTTCATACAAATATTGTTTTTTATCTAATAATTATAGGAATAATAAATTCGTACATTATTTCACAAGACTTCAATGTTTTAAACGTGTTTGTTGTAGTTTATTACATTAAAATTCTTTTTATATAAATATACAAAAATATTTATGGTACAAAATAGACTAAACAATCTTTAAAGTTGCTTAGAAAACGGTGGTGATAAAATATTCAGTTTCATTTTATAATAGACAATTCCTGTCGAGTGTAATGCAAAATCATGTTCGATACTCAAATGATTATCCCCACCCCAATTCTCCTCCTGTCCTTTTGCACGTCACTTGTAAACCCTCCACCCGAAATATTCGAGCGTACATCAATCTATAAAACGTGTAGGAGTATAACCTAACCCTTATCCAATACGAGCAGCTATGGCGTCTCTCCGTGAGGCGAGTCACCCGTTTCCCGCCCTCTGGTTTTACCCCCACGCGCAGCTAAATTCACGCCCATTACACCAGCCCCCAAGCGCGCGCAAAATTACATAATAAAACAAGCATCCCCAACAAAAAAATCAATATTTTCCCACACCCAAAAGAGTTCAAGTTCTGATTGAAACCTCCTTTTTGTAGAGTTGCCTCCCGCGCTGTTACCACAGGGACGGCTGTGACCTGGCTTTGTCAGCTAAGTGGTAATTTGCGCAAGTTTTCCGCGCAGACTGCAAGATGGCCGCCGAGCGTCACTTGAGGTATCCAGCGAAAATGGAAAACTAACATGGCATCCGTGATTCTAAAATGTCTATATTTTCAATATTTAAATTCACGTAATAAGCGCATAATTATTTATCAATAAATCACAATAATATTTTAAATGCTTGGGGGCGTTTGATAATCGTCTTAATTAAATAATATGTATTTACAACTTATCGTTCTTCGCTTTAATAACGTTGAAAAAATATGACAGTGATACAATTATCTTATCATTTGATGTTTTTGACAGAAGAGAATCTGAGTAAGTACATAATTAAATTGTATAATTCGAATTTCGTATCGAAGCACTAATTATATGAATGACTTAATATTTTTTATAAATAAATACCTACTGTTGCAATCACCAAGCTTCTGCCGAAATTTTTTTGTACCCTTATTATATTAAAATTTGCGGACATATTTCGTGAATATAGAATATTTATGTTTATTTACAGATTACAAAAACTAGTATTTAATGGTGTTTTTATAACGACGTGCGATAATTACTGTTTAAGTATCAGATTGTTTCGGCTAAAACCATGAATTATTTTGGTTTAATTATTTGCAAAATATGTTTGGACATAAAATTTTTTAAACAAATATTAATAATTGTGAAAATACATGTTTATTAAACTTCACATTTATTCGTATGCCTTTTAGTTATTCATAGTAATTTACAAAATATAAAAGATCATTTAATATCATTGATTTGATATTATTATATTTATAAGTTGACTTTAAATTTCTGTCTTTGGAATATTATTAAACGATTTTAAATGAATGTGCACAAAAACAACTACAACATTATTCTTTATTTGTATAATAAAAATAATGATAATATTTTCTCAACAATAAATGGTTAAAGTAGAATATTTATGTATTTTTCCAGATATAACTAATACATTTGATTGTTTTAACAACAAGAAATAGCAACAAATTTAAAAACAGATAAAAAATATTCTTTTAACTCACACAGAAGAAATGAATTACCCGTGATTTCAATTAAATTAATGTTTGATAAATGATTATAACCATATTAAATTATTGATGTTGTTGATTGAAATTTCTTGGTAGAAGTTCATTGTAAATAATGAAAATAAAAAAAAAAGTATTAAGAATTTTTCTATGTTTATTTTTAGTGTAAAATCTACTTATTAATTTTCGTCTTCGACCAGCTCGCTGCCATCTTCTGGTTAAAATTTGCGGAATAAAACCAGAAGATGGCAGCGAGCTGCCGTAACCGGTCGAAGACGAAAATTAATAAGTAGATTTTACACTAAAAATAAACATAGAAAAATTCTTAATAATTTTTTTTTGTTTTCATTATTGATTATAACCATATTACACGATACAATAATTTATTAAAAAACATATTTATTATTTCTGAAACAATGATTTTAAACTGAATATTCAAAAGCGAATAAGAATGAAAACGTCGCTTTTCTAGAAGCAATATTTTACTAATAGAAATTACTTGTTACGCTTAGCTAAGGCATTATCAATATATGCATATTATCCCTTTGCAAACCGAAATATGTCATTCTAATAAAATAAAACTTCTAGAAAACGGACTTTTTCATTCGTATTATTAAGTTAAATTGTTATAATGTCTTTTTTACAAAGTAAATAATAAAATAATGTAAGTTAATGAAGTGTTCAACAAAATAATAAAAGAATCATTAGGATGGTTTGGACACATGAAACAATGAATGACGGAATAATGGTAAAGAAAGAATATGTAATGACTGAACTAGAAATATCGGAAGACTGATCAAATCAATCAAATATTAAATGTCGGCCACAAAAGGAGTCGGAATAATCGACGTGCGTGCATAACACGATGTATGAATGTTGAGGAATCGAGGGAAGTATTTTGAAAAAAAAAAACAGCTTGGCGGTCCATTCTTTCCTACTCGTTCATGGAGACGGCGTGATGGTTAGTTAGTTAGTTTTTATTTAGTGAATGCAACTTTTATTTTTAATTATTTGCAATTTTAACACCATAATGTTCAAGATACATATAAAATATGACACTTTGTTTTATGTGCTTATGTAGACAACAGTTGTATAAAACATAATTAGTCATAATATATAAGAAGTTTATATTCAAATAAAAGTATGGCTATTAAAAAGTTTTCAGAACACGCGCTCAGCTTGCGAAAATGAACGTACGAGCCAACATAAATTCCGCGGGGCTCTGAATTACTAAATTTAAACAGAGGCTGTGATACGGAACCCCCCGAGGCAATTAACTCCAGCCACCCGCCACCCTAATACCCGCAAGTTCAAGGTTGGTTACTAACTAACCCGATTCGGGAAATTTAAGTCAAGGCCACGTTCTCCATTCATGGCGCCATTATGCAAATGCTAAGAGGGCGCTAATCACCCGCGCCCGCTCGGGGAGGCGCGTTATTAAGACTGAAGGTGCTCCTCTCGCTCGCTTTCTCTGTCTCTCTCCTCCTTAGACGTCTCCTTATTAGGGGATGTTTCGGAAGTAATTTGTGCGCGCCAATTGTAATTGACTCTTTGGAGGGATGGCTCCGATTCAATTACGCGGATTGTTTTGTTAAGGTCAGCGTTTAATTGATTATACACGATGTTTGGATCTATACATCAAAATGTCGGTTTATAACAAAATGCCGATTTATATTAAAATGTCGATTCATTTCAAAATGTCGATTTATATTTAATGAAGTCGATTTATATCAAAATTAACGAATTTATATATTTGTATTACGCAGATGAACTCTCACGATTTATGGACATAACTATTCTTTTTTTTATATTATATTATTATAATAGAAAATCCATTATTTTGGGGGAAACTTATAATACTGCAATCATATATATTAAATGTTTAATTTGGAACACTGTTACAATATCAAAATGTATTGTGTTAAAAATCACTTAATTGGCATCATCAATTGTTTGTAGTTTCTGACACACGATATTCCAAAATTAGTTGGCGAAACAGCTTTTGCGATATTTTTATGAATTTTAAATAAATAAATTATGATATCATAACAATCTTCCAATTTAATAATTCTTCTTCTTCTTGCTTGTTGTAGACCTATGTGGTCTGTTCCCCAGAGTGTTGCTCTTCATGTGAGGTAGACTCCCAGCTGTCCTTCTATCTTTTAGGAGGTCTTCCACGAGGACGAGTCCCATAAGGCTGATTATGTAATGCAATATAGGAATATCTGGTGGTGTCCATTCTTTAAACATGACCGTATCATTCCCTTCTTCGCTCTCTGCCCCATCTTTTAATATCCTCAACCTCACATATCTGTCTAATTCTAGTGTTCCTCATGCGATCTCTCAGTGTCTTGCTGTCGTCCTCAGTATCTTTTTAAAAAAAATTTTTTAAAGACTAACACCAAATATTTAAATCAATGATATTAGAATTTATTTTACAATCTTCAATGTGAGCATAAAATAGCTCATTATTATGATGAAGGAATCTGGTCGTGTCCAGGCTCGAACCCAAGTCCCCTTGATCAGAAGCCAAGCGTTCTATCCCCTAGACCACCACCCGATTAATCTTTATCTCGGAAGTCTTCAAAACTTGTTTGGTTCTTACTGTGTTTTTTAATTGTATTTTTTTATTTTTATTTTAGAAAAAAGGCTAACACCAAAGATTTAAATCAATGATATTAGAATTTATTTTACAATCTTCAATGTGAGCAGAAAATAGCTCATTATTATAAAGAAGGAATCTGGTCGTGTTCAGGCTCGAACCCAAGTTCCTTTGATCAGAAGCCAAGCGTTCTATCGTCTAGACCACCACCCGATTACTAACTAAATTTGATTGGGAACAATATTTGCGGGTAGAATTCATTTTTAAGTAATTACAAGTAAAAATATATGTAAATAGTACCTATGCACAAATAAAAATACATTTTGGTATATATTGAACCCTATAATTTGAAGAACGATGTAAAATATAATTTTATTTCCATGGTTTTAACGCTTTAAGCATCACTGTCAGTTTTCTAGATGTTTTATCTTTATTTTATGAAAGAGATAAAATGAAAATAAAAATCCTTTATACTATTTTTTTAATTATTTTAAAAACTATTTTACGTAATTGTTCAAGAAACATAAAATATAATGAAAAAATTTAGTTAAACTACGACATAATTTATGTCAACATTAATATAACAGTATACCTAAGTTTGTGTGCTTAAAAAACACTCAAGGACATGTGTGTATAAAACATTTATATATATCTTGAATAATGCAAGAGTTCTGTTTGGTATATTACAAATGAAATAAAAAACCGTTACAATAAAATCAAAATGTTACCAAAGAAAGCAACTCTAACTCTACATCCTCGGTTGGCTCCATTCAATCCAGGCCGCATGCAAATTGGAGTTGTATGCAAATCGGTTCCTTTATTATGGACGGGGTACGTTGGGCCACCGTGGGGTTCCAATTTTCAAATTAAACAATTGCGTTTCGTTCTTTATTTGAAAAGTCGCATGTCAATCTCCGGAGCTTTTGTGTCCCGAGACGTCTTACGTGACACGTCTGGCCGGTGGTTGAATTCGTATTTTATTTTGATAAAACGAAAATAAGCATAATAAAAGCACATGTTTGATTATAAATTACTTTGTATATCATATACGATACTGCTTTTTTTCAAAATTAATGAACAATAAATAAAAAATATTTGGTAAATGATGAAATTATAAACCTGCTGATTCCATTTAATTTAGTTTTAATCAAATCAAATCAAATCAAATCAAATCAGTTTATTAACTCAATAGAAATTACGAACAGGAAAATGTTTAAGACATCTATTTAATAAATCATTCTTATATATTTTTTATTATTTCATGTTATCACACAATAAAAACATTAGTTTTCTTCTTCTTCGTAATAATGGCTAGCTCGTGTGTTTTTGTGATAATCCCAAAAACAGATGTTTCTCTCCGCTTTTTCTCGACACAGTGGTGGAAGGTTTGGCCGATTTCGTGTCATTTCCAGGGGGGCCGGGTGTAATAGTTTCGGTAACACCACAAGTTAAGGAGCTTTCTTTGCCCCTTAGTTAGTAAAAAGTAGAAAAAATAAATATTAACGTCCTTAAAAGCACCGAAGAAAATTGTTCTAAAGTAAGTAGGTACAACGTAAGCAGCAAAAATCGAACACGAAAAATATCTAAATACTTCTATTCTGGAGTAATATCTGGGATCATTCTCAGAAATACTATGTATTTTTAATTAAATCCTTACAGTTCAAGTCAAAGCGATTAAATATTAATAAAAAAATAAAAAACATATTTATAGAGCTATGTGAATAGAAACATAACAATTGTATCTTTATCATTAAAAAGTTTAAAAACTCGCTATTACTATATCTTAAGAGGTATATCTCAAATAGCATACCATCTATTATCGATTTTAAATAAAAAAAAATATAAGTAGCTACCCAAAGTTAAAGATATGCATTTTTTATATTGCATATTTGATTATGTTGACAATAAATACTGTTATATATAGAAAATTAATGATATATTTTTTATTAAATAGTAGCAATAAAAATGTTAACTCAAATACCTTTGACTATCACAACAGCGTCACTAAAATTACAAAAAAAAACTTTTTATTCATTTTTTACACGTCTGCCGATAGGAATGAACAAAGGCTTATGACGACAAAAAACATGAGCCACACTTTCGATTCATAAATACACGAATATTTCATCACAAGCGGTTCGTGAAGATTATAAAAAGTTTTAATTTTTAATATTTTTCAAAACCCAATTTTTGCCTATATTCTATAACATGCACATATTTAAAAAAATTAAATCAATCATATCAAAGGTGTAGTATGTAAAACTAACTAACTAACTAACCATCACGCTGTCTCCCCGAAGGGGTAGGCAGGAAAAATGGACGGCCACACTTTAACCAATGCGGCACTCCATCCATTACAATGCATAATAATTTAAATATATAATAATCACAATGTCAATCAAATAGTATATGGCATTGTTAGAAAAAAATAACATTTTGTTTAAATAATTGTAATAAGGTAACTAATAATACAATGGTTAACGCTATACATAATTTACTTTAATATTTTTTTTGAGTATTTGAAAAATTACAACAAGAGATATTTTTTCTAAATAGTGGTAAATTTTTATCATTTCATACACAATACGATTTTATTTAGTAAGTATGTTATCATTAGTTAATTGCTTTGTTATGAAGAATACTGTTGAAATATACATTACTTAGTTTGAATTAATTCTGAAAAATATTGTATTTTCCCAACACTTTATTATATATGCTCTTCACAAACATGCTTTGTCTCACCCTACTTGCTGAAAACCAATTTAAGGATCTTTTTAACAGAATGTATACAATCACAATAGAAGAAACAGTAAACAAAATTAGCTTACTCAAATTACCTTAAAAATATATGCCTTTTATACTTCGATTAATTGTGTAAATATGTGAATACTATCTATATTCAAGAATTATTAAAATCGATTAACTGGGGTGACCGCAATCGAACATTCCCATCACTATAATCCAGAAATGTTCCATTTTTAAATGCTTTGAATATTCCAAATTGTCACTTTCGCTTTAATAACAAAAACGCCCCTGAGGGTACCTACCGGGAGGAAGCACATGTCCCATTAGCCGTACCTAGCCCGTACCTTTTCCTTTCAACGAACTTCCTGAGAACGCATCTGCATATTCGAGTAGGAGCGCATTTACATACACGATACCCAAGATGAATTGCGCCGAGAATAAAAAAAGGGTACGAGAGTATTATTTATCATCCCGTTTAATGCATTTGACATTTCTATCCCTCCGCAACGTCTGAAAGATGATATTTTTGTATGTTAATAGAAAGCGAAAAAGTTCATATGTAGGGTATTCGTTATTATCAAATTTGTACATTTCAACCACAGCTGTGCAATTACGTACGTAAAAAAATTGCTCAATGCATAAAATTATGTTTTCTTGTTTGCAGAATCAATTTGATGTTTGTAATTCTTCTTCTTCTTTCTACTTATTCTTTTAGACCTATGGTCTGTTCCTGTAATCAGGCTGGTCTCTCTTGGGAGGTTGACTCCCAGCCAACTCTTTGATGGTCTTCCGAGGGACGGTAGCCGACAGGAATCTGATGCGCCACAACGTGTGAGATTCTGGTGAGGTCCATCCTCTGCACGTGCGCATTCCAGTATCTTCTGCGTTGTCTGCCCCATCTCACGACATCTTCCACATTGCAGATTTCGCGGATAGCCGTGTTCCTCACCCTATCTCGAAGAGTCTTTCCTGCTATCATCCTCAGCGTCTGCATCTCTGCCACCCGCACATTAGCCTTCGTTCTTGTGGTATCCGCTCTGGTCTAAATGCTATATGTCAGTATAGGCCTTACGCAGATTTAGTATATTATGACCTTACCTGACTGGACATCAACTGGTCGAAATAAATATAAAAGTGGAAGTAGTTCTTTAAAATCATTGTTTTATTTGATTATTATTTAAAATAAACCTCCTTCAAGAGATTTCAGTAAAATAGTACAGCAGTTTCAATAGTGGGGATGAAAGGGTCTATTTCTCCTCTTTCTCTTGCCATTTTGGTAGCAGGCTTTGCCGACTTTGTATCGTTTCCAGGATCGCCGGGTGTTACAGTTATACTAACAACACATGTAGAAGTACCATTCTTGGCCCAATGTGTTTATTTATTTAGATGATTTAGTTAGTAATTTTAAAAACTCATTTTGTATCTCCTTTCGAATAATATGATTATTTTAATGTTTAAACTTGAAACACTGTTCAGTTATCACAATTTATTTATATGACGCGACAGCAATTTCTCCAATCCGTGTTGTCATCATCAGATGTAATAAACAACTTTCAGTCGGCGAAACAGACATATAAATAAATTGTGATACGTAATAAGGGTTTCAAATTCAAATATTTAATAATGTTATAGTATCGTATCGTTATATATAGTATAGAAAGACAAAGACAACCACAATATATAAAACGCTGATTAGACCAGTCTTAACAAATGCCTCGGAGACTTGGACGCTCACTAAACGGGATGAAAACAAAATAAACTGCTTCGAAAGGAAGATCTTCCGCAGAATCTTCGGACCCATTAAAGATGGTCAGACGTGAAGAAGGAGATACAACACAGAGCTCTACGATCTATACCAGGACGTCAGCGTGGTCAAGTTTATAAAGATTAACAGACTGCGCTGGCTAAGGCACTTGCACCGCATGGGAGATCTGGAGCCCCCCAAAATATTGTATTACAATCTAGCAGGTCGAAGAAGCATTTGTAGGCCGAGACTGCGATGGCTGGATGGTGCCGTGGCAGATTGTCGGGTCCTGGAGCAGCAAGACTGGGAGGTGGCGGCCAAAGACAGGAAGGGATGGAGACGTTTCTTGAAGGAGGCCAAGACCCACCAAGGGTTGTAGCGCCGGAGAAGAAGAAGAAAGTATCATATCATAGTATTTCGGCCAAAACAATGGATTATATGATAATTTATTTCATAATATTTAAAAGTTTATGAGAATATATTACATTTTAAGTGAGAAAAAAACTATGGGTTAAATGTAGCAAACATGTTTTTTTTTTCTATTTGATTTCAGAGTGCTCAATCTGGTGTCTTGGAACAAGTAAAAGGCGACGTTTTTTATAAAGGTGCGTTCACAGAATAGGGTGAGTAGCGGGCAGGTAGGCGGGCGTCCTTCCGGCGATTAAAGAAAGTGAAAACGGGTCCCACAAATAATAATATTGTATAAAAAATATTACGCAAGTCTAGGGGAGATGCCACTAAGAGCGAAAGGGTTACCAAGTGACGGATTAGAAAGAAAAAAAATTATTTCAGTGCTCAAACAAAATAAAAAATCTCTATTGATTTCAAACTCTTTCTAACTAACTAACTAACCGTCACGCCGTCTCCCCGAAGGTGTTGGCAGAAATAATGGACTGCCGCACTGTTCTGTTTTGACATTCTTCTATCGCTTTCTCAAAATTTATGCATCATGGCATGCACGCACGTCGATTTATTTGACTCTTCATGTGGTCGACATTTGATATTAGATTTTTCAAATTTAATATCTTTTTCAATAAAAATAAAAAATCATTATAAGGTTAATAATAATGAAATAAAATGATTTTTTTAGAACTACTTCCTATTTAGTATTTTTTTCGACAGTGGCCGGTTTCACCAGACTCGCTGCCATCAACACACTGATCGCTCTTGTTTTTTAAAATGAACTTTCATCAATATATTTCAGTGAAAACATTGGATTATATTTTAAAAAAAATACGTGTTGCTATCGTTTTATGGATGCTGTGATGATCAGAAGATGGCAGCGAGCTCCTCAAAATAAGTAACAACTAGAATAATAATAAATTAAATTAAACTGAATATTTTATTCGTAATTCTTTTTCTTTAAGTGCCCTGTTAGGTCCCCCCAACGTTGGCAATCACCTCGGCAAACCTATCCCTATCCTGCACCACTCGGAACAGCTCCTCCAAACTTCGGATGCCGGTCCACTCCTTTATGTTTCGCAGCCAGGACATTTGTCTCCTATCGGGCCCTCGGCGCACAGTGGACGAAATGACCAAAAAACGCGAATTAATTGTTTGTTGGTAAAGTATTGAAAAAAAAAATTTTTGCTTGTTGTATTTATACATAATTATTATTTTAAAGTAAAATTTAATCAAAAAATCTTATATTTAAATTGGCAAAAAAATAATATGGGATTTTGCAGGTAAACAAATATTAACAGTATATTATGCAGGTAACATATTATTTTAATATATTTTATTGTTATTTATTAAAACAATCTACACATTCACAAACATAACTCTTATATATACGTGTATTTATATATACTGAAATGATACATAAGACCAAATTAATTGCCTAGATGTGATTTCTGCCAACCATCCCAAAAAGCTCTGTAAGAGAAGAGAAATGTAATCATATACTCGTAGACAAAATTTATTTATTTATTATGTATTATTTATTTTATTAGAGAACATGCAGCTTATACATGAGAAAAAAAACACACAGTTAGGAAATTAAAATTGAAAGACAATTACAAGTGCTCGTAAATTTAGCTCGTCAGAGAATTATAATACAATCATAATTTGAAAAGTTTAAAAAAGAGGAAAAAAAAAACAACATTGAGCAGCTTCAGCACTACTAGCACACTCCTCTGCAACTACAACAATTAAACGATCCTTTAATACTTCATCAAACCAACAAACAACCTAACTATCTGCAACCCCACCGATTTACAAAAAACAAACAAACTTATCTACACACATAGAAAAATAATACAAAACCTAAGTGTTCAAAGAGTCTTCGTTATCATCAGAATCATCACTTAAATTTTCAGAGTCATTGGACGGAAATTTTAGTATACTTAAAACATAGGCAATGGTCTAATAGAAGAAATTACAGGGTCTGATAATTTAGTAGCCGCATGATCGACAAGGGATAAGAGTTTTACTTCCATCAATCGATCAGTTACTATGATTGCTTCTTTTTTAGGGAAGCACTTTTGTTTTATATTTAATCGTAAGACGGATAAAACGTTTCCGGACACTTGAGTTTTGCTTCCTTTCTTAAACCTTTGTGTTGATCTTTGGTCAATTTTGAGCTGACGATAAGCGCTAAAGGCTCCTCTGGTGAATACGATGAAAGCTTCCGTATCCTTGATGCTCGACGTGGTGAAAATGTTATTTGTTTAATGAGTTTTGCAGCATCATTTTTCCCTGCGCTACGTAAACTCATTTCATTTGCTAATCGTAGTTCATCGGTACTGCGATTCTGCATTATTTTCTGTATTATTTTCTGTCTATTATCTTGTATTATTTTCTGTCTAGTCTGACACCGCTTTCTGTAAATGATTTTGTTGGCCTGCCTTAAGATTTCGAAAACACTATTTTTTCTTCTCACCACGCTAAATTTTCTTCTTCGAACTTCACAATGTAACTGCGACTTTTTTCCACCTTTTCATTAATTGTATTGAAAAAATTTTAATGATCTTGCATAATTTGGTTCTGGAAATATTTAAATTTGCTACTACGTGGTATTTGTGTGCGATATATGTTATTAAAAACACAATTGCTTTCCCACAATTAGCATTTAATGCTCTTCGTTCTCTTAATTTTTCAAATAATTCTTTGCGTGAAACGCAAACAGCCCTCCCTAAAAACAACAAGAGTATCAAAAAAGGACAAAAGAGGAGAAACATTTATATATTGTATTAAAGTATAAACTACAGTCTATAAGATGTATTTATTGTCAAATGGGTGCAACGAATGCTTCGTTTCTAATCTCTAATTGAAATAAGAGTTTAAAACTCAAAAAATGACAAAATTAGAGGTTTACTTTATGTTAGTTTATATCTCACGCGTATATGATAAATCAGCATAGTTTTATAAATTGAATAGAAAATACCTTGAGAAACATCGGCCATTTATTTATTTTGTAAATTTCTTCAAAAAACACTAAATACACAACCGTCATTGCTCGGGCGCAGAAGCGAACTAAAAAATGTCCTGCTGAACTTCCAGCGTAGGCCCATTTTGTGACGTTGCCAACTTGCCGTTACGAGCTTTTGACAAATTCCAAGAAACACAAAGTTTAGACTGGCTATAATGCTACACTAAAAAAAAATAAAAAAAGCCAATTAATGATATTTTCAAAAAGCACTTAATTCGCGTTTTTTGGTCATTTCGTCCACTGTGCGGCGTTCCTCATTTTTTTCCTTCAGTATCAGTTGAAGAAGGTGGTATTTTTCCCCACGATATGAAATCTTCCGAATCTTGATTCTCAACAACTCCCTGTCAATTCTATCTCGCCTTGGGACTTCGGTATTGGTAACCATGTTTGTCCAGGCAATTCTGAGCATTCGGCGATAGAGCCACATTTCAAATGCTTCCAGTCTGTTCATTGAGTTGACTTTTAAATTCCACGTTACACATCCATACAATAAAGCAGACCACACATTACATTTGATCATTCTCTATTTCTAATTAATATTTTGAAAAATCATTTTAACTTAATAATAATGATAATTAAAAAATAGTAACACCACGGATTTAAATTCTACTAGAATTAATTTTACAATCTCCAATATGAGCAGAAAATAGCTCATTAATCTAATGAAAGAATTTAGTCGGGTCCAGACTTGAACCCATGCCACCTGGATCATGAGCCAAGCATTCTATCTCCTTGTCTATCACCCGATAAATAAGGTATACTTAATAAAAAAAATTGAACTTTAAATGTTTATATATTTAAAAAAATATATATAATATATTAATTTAATAACGATAAAATCATAAATACATTTTATTTTACAATTATTTTTTCAATTATAATAGTAACATTTTTATTTGGTAATAATTCTATAAATATTTTCAAAATCTAGGACCATTAAATAAAGTGCGTTTTATTTTCCTTCTCCTGATTCCTCCCTTGTACATTTGACGCAACAGAAGAATATATTGTAGAAAGGTGCGCGTACGGTCATAATTTCTGGTATACCTGCGCATTCCTTATTTAAATTTTATTCTAGGCTCATCTGCCGCGGCCGATGAAGGGTTGGTGAATAAATAATAAAGGGATCCTCGTATTGAAAAGGGCAAAGACTTAACCCTTCAGCTGGTAAATGAGGTAAGATTGTGTTTCAAACATTATAAAAAGGTGAGCATTAGGTTTAGTAAAGTTTAAAATTCTCATTACATAAAAATGTTATTAGATACTTAGGAATACATTAAATAAAATTAAATTTAAATCATGTTTTCATTTTTTAATATATAAATATTTTGATTTAGTTTTTTAAAAAATCACAAGAAGTATGGATAAAAGCGATGTTTTAATGAGTATTTATCAATGTAGTGAAAATAACCATCCACAATGGAGTTCTGATTTCAACCCTTATGTATGGAAGCAAACCATGGAACTGGCGGAGGAAGGATGAAAGCAGAATAAATGCGGTAGAGTTTAAATCCCTTAGACGCATGTGTGATTGGATTTCAAATGCTAATATCACGAAGGAAGAAAGAGCGGAATGAAGTTTTTGAAAAAAATTATGAAAGATATGAAAGACTATCAAATACAAATATAATAGGTGAATGCAGTGCGAATGGAATTGTTTGGGTAAAAAAATTAAACTGTACTTAAGATGTTTTGGCCGTATGGACATAACGAATGGAGAAAGAAAGGTAAAGAAGATGTACGAGTATATTTTAACGATGTAGACGGAACAAAAAAGAGAGGAGGACAGAGGAATACGTGGTACGATCAAATCTACCATTTATTAAATGTCGGCCTAGTGAGGAGTCAAAGAAATCGACGTGCATGCATATTAAATGTATACATGTTGAGGAAGTTAGAGTAGTATGTTATTTGTAGAGAAGTATGTTGTTATGTAATTAATTTTATTGCTGGTAGAAATTTAATTAAAAAAAAAAACTATATGTTGTCCTATATAATCATAGATTTTTCGAAATTTGGATTACAAAAAAAAAAAATTGTTCTTGCACAATGACGTAAAACTCCATATTATAAAAATTTTACAAATAAATATGTGCGTTTTCTAGAAGTTTTATTTTATTTCATGTTTCGCCTTCAATGCGAAATATGTCATTCCCATAAAACATAATAAAACTTCTAGAAAACAGACATTTTCATTTGTATTAATTATAATAACTAAAAAAAAAACATAAATGTATTACACATAATAGTCCAAATTATAAATCAAAGATTTAAACTAGAATTGAACATATTTATGGAAGCGAAGCATGGAACTGGCAAAAGAAGGATGAAAGTAGAATAAATGCATTAGAAATGAGATCTCTTAGACGAATGTGTAAGAAGTGAATGCGGTGCGAATGATGGTGTTATAAACAAAATAATGAAAGGATCATTAAGATGGTTTGGACATATGGAAAGAATGAATGAAGAAAGAATGGTAAAAAAATATATATTTTAACGATGTAAATGGAACCAGAAATAGAGGAAGACCGAGGAAAACGTGGCACGATCAAATAAATCAAATATTGAATGTCGGCCATGTGAGGAGTCAGAGAAATCGACGCGCGTGCATGACACGATGTATGAATGTTGAGGAAGCGAGAGAAATATGTCAGGAAAGAAAAGTGTGGCAGTCCATTCCCTCTGCCTACCCCTTCGAGGAGACGGCGTGATGGTTAGTTAGTTAGTTTTGAACATATTTTTGATATCGATAAAAAAGTTGACATCACTCAAATGTTGTACAGAAAATAGAATTAACATGTTAAATTTGAATTTATTTGTTATCCGGCGAGTCCTGCCATATAGATAGAGCTCTATCATACTTTGTAGTTGATCCTGTTTACCAGTATACACCGCAAACAACGTTGACAGCATAGACGGTAGACGAATACCTTTGTTAGTGGATGAAATGTAAAATAGAAGAAATTCGATATCGAGACGCGAATCAGAAAATATTCAAGATCAAACAAGGACACAATAGGCCGCCCCAACCCTAAAACATGCCTTGATTTATAGGGAAACGAGTATAAGAAGACTCAGACGGCTCTGGATGTAGACATTTTACATAAATATGTTTGATTGCATCGATGCTTCGCTTCGCATACAAATTTGTATGGGTAGGATTGTGTAGATATTATACATACATTCATACGTATTTATATATATTACTGACAATCTACTCGACATATTGTATACAGAATACTTGATTCATGGTGATATCTAACGTTCATGAATTTCATATTTTTCATATAAATTGCTTGTCATTCCAAATTGATTATTATTCAAATGAATTATTAGGTAGGTATGTATCATATACGAGTATATTGTATTATAAATTATCAATAAACCAAGTTTCTGCAATCGTGCTTTCAACGTTGTGGGTCCGTTGGCGTGGAATATTTTTCATATTACTATATTATATATTTTTCACTAACTAACTAACTAACCATCACGCCATTTCCCCGGAGGGGTAGGCAGAAAGAATGGAACGCCACACTGTTCTGTCCTGACATACTTCTCTCGCTTCCCTTACACTTATACATCTTGTCATGCACGCACGTCGATTTCTCCGACTCCTCACGTGACCGACGTTCAATATTTGATTGATTTGATCGTGCCACGTTTTCCTCGGCCTTCCTCTTTTTCTAGCTCCGTTCACGTCGTTTACATATACCTTCTTTACCATTCTGTCTTCACTCATTATTTCCATGTGTCCAAACCATCTTAATGACCCTTTCCATATTTTGTTCATAACACTTTCATTCGCACCACATTCACTTCTTATACTTACACTTGTCACTCTACCATATACAGATTTGCCACACAATCGTCTTAGAGATCTCATTTCTACTGCATTTATTCTACTTTCATCCTTCTTTTGCCAGTTCCATGCTTCACTTCCATACATAAGGGTCGGCACAAGAACACCATTGTGCACTGCCATCTTGGCTTTACGAGTATATGGTATTATAATCTATCAATAAAGCAAGTTTCTGCGATCGTGCTTTCAACGTTGCGGGTCCGTTGGCGTGGAATATTTTTCATATACCTACCATAATATATATTTTTCACGTTTGTATTAAGTATAAGGATAGTGACATTAAATTGTAACGACTACTAACAATTGCACTGTTTGTCAGTATTTTCCTAGTGTGCCTTTTGAGTTAGTGATTTTACAAAACGGCTCACTTTTAATATATATGAACACATATAGAAGTACACATGCAGAAAATGCAGAACCAACATGTCTCTGGTGATACCGGTGGGGAGAGCAATAAAACTACTAAACGTGATCGCTCCGGCGATCGACGTCTTTCATATTTGTGAAAGTATGTTCAAAAGCCAAATTCTTTTGATTTATTTTCCTTTTTCTTTATATATACATGACAGATTTATAATTCTTTTATTAAATAAATATTTTATTTTATTAATAATTAAAATTATTTTATAATTTATATTTATGACAGATGTTATAAATAAATCTTTATAACATCTGTCAGATCATGTAAACAATTTTATAATATTTTTTAAAATGTATCTTTACTGAAGGACTGTTTGTCCGAAACATGTCAATGTAATTATATTTTTTTAATATACAACTACAAAGTATATAAAAAAGAAAAAGATAAATAAACCATCATAACAACTACTCTTGACTTTATAGTGTATATTGTATTCCTAAAGTCGAACCATCTCTTATGCGTTCCTGGTATAATATTATAATATATATTGTAATTTTACTTGTTCTCAATAGATGCCTTAAACTATAATTGTTGTTTGTAAAGTGATTTGATTTTAAAAAAAACGCAGTGATGATGTGAATGGGCTTAGTATAAAATTGAACAACTCTGCCCCCGTATAATTCTGTTTGTGAAACACTCGATTACTTGTAAAGCCGTAACAATTAAACAGTGTCAGATCTCATTGTAAAAAGGGGTAGTGAATCGCTAACGTTTTATATTGAACTCTTTGCGGGGACGATCAAGTTGTTTGCGGGGATCTGCTGTATTGATTTTAATACAAACTTCCGATAAATCCCAAACAGCGGTTCAACAACCCTAATAAAAAAACAGAACAGGTAAAAAAGGATCGTTTGTCCTGTATTTTACGGTTTAAGGCAATTACATTCTTTACGGATTAAAGGGGGCTTAGTAATTTATTGAAAGGGATCTGAGACTAGAATAAACTCAATGCTGCAGAAATATTCCAATACTAGTAAATATTACGATACGTGGAGTAATAAATTATATTAAATTAAATAAAAAATTTCGGCCAAAACAATGAACTATTTAAAAATTTGATCTTCTTATTTTTGTCCTGTCACACCTCCGTGGTGCATAGGGCCTCAAGGAACCTTCTCCACCCGACTTTATCGCATGCCTGATGCCTTAACCTCGCCCTGCAGGGTTCTTCTCCAGGTGGCTCTAGGTCTGCCTCGCTTTCTCTTTCCCCCCATAGCGGACCAGTCTAGTGCATCCTGAGCGATGCAGGCTGGGTTCCGTCTCAGAGTGTGACCGATCCATTGACTTTTCGCCTGCCATGGTCCATAGAACGGCATTTGACACTGTTTGGGGCCTGTTTTGAATATTGAGCGAAGGCACCTATTTATAAACACCTGGAGTTTACCAATAATTTAATAATTAATACGAATGAAAACGTCAGTTTTCTAGAAGTTTTATTATATTTTATGCAAATGACATGTTTCGCCCTTCTAAGGCATTATCAAATGTGACGAAACTTCAACTCGTTGCAGTTTATATACTCTAGTAAATGGAGCTGAATATGGTAATTAACGAAAATTGATGTGACTTTATACATTTTTAACAAATAATTATTTTGGTAGGTCCATAATTACCATATTCTGCTCCATTTACAAGTATATATAAACTGCAACGAGTTGAAGTTTTGTCACATTTGATAATGCCTTAGAAGGGCGAAACATGTCATTCCCATAAAATAAAATAAAACTTCTAGAAAACTGACGTTTTCATTCGTATTAATTATTTAATATGGAGTTTTACATCGTTGTTCAAGAAACATTAATAAAAATTTGATTACAATTTGAAGTTTTTGCCAGAGTCAAATTGTTTTAGGTGCCTAAATACAGTTATTTAAAAGAACAGTGGATACATGGAATATAAATTAAATAAACACAAGAATCCGGATCGTCCAGCTGACGAAATGTGCACCATCTAAAAGAACATAGTGTGTTATATATTATAATTTTTATTTTGTTATTTTATTTTATATCAATGTATTCAATATTATTTGTTTTAGATTTATTTTGTGGACGTTGGACGATCGAAAAGTGCGCTGGAGATGCCTATTGGTGGCGATGAGGTTCGCAACCCTTCGATTGTCGCACTGTCGCACGCACTTTGGTCTGGTGTAGAATTCACATGACATTAAAGTGGCAAATATGGCAATATAATAGCTAATAAAAATTATACATTAATGAGGTTCAAACGACATGTCGTACACAAAAATATTGTGTGTATAATATTTTATTGGTTTGATTGTTCCACGTTTTCCTCTGTCTTATCATGTACTTTTTTTACATCGTTATCGTGTACTTTCTTTAGCATCCTCTCTTCATTCATTCTTTCCATGTGTCAAACCATCTTTGTGATCCTTTCATTATTTTGTTCACAACACTTTCATTTGTACTGCATTCACTTCTTATATTTTCATTTGACACTCTATCATATACATATTTTCCAACCATTCATCTAAGAGATCTCATTTCTACTGTATTTATTTCTACTACTATAATCATTATTTTGCCAGTTCTATGCTTCGCTTCCATACAAAAGGGTCGGTACATAAACATCATTGTGAACAATCATTTTATCTATTATGGAATGAGTAATGATTAACAGCGAATATAAGCAATTCAAGTTTCTAGTGCCAATCCTCATGTATGGAAGTGAAGCTTGGAGCTGACAAAAAAATGATGAAAGCAGGATAAACGCCGTAGAAATGAGATCACTAAGAAGAATGTGCGGGAAAACGTTGTATGATAGAATACCGAACGATGAAATAAGAAAGAAATGCGAGGCAGATGACTGCATCATGGATAAAATTAAAAATGGAGCCCTGAGATGGTTTGGACATATGGAACGAATGGATGAGAGAAGAATGGTTAAAAAGTTGTACACAAGCAGCGTGAGTGAAAAAAGAAGCCGAGGACGCCCGAGGAGTACATGGCATGACCAAATTAATCTATTACTAAAAGGTGGCCTCATTCGAAGTCGGAATAATCGACGTGCGTGCATGGTATGCAGAGGTAGCAAGGACAGAGCATTGTGGCGATCCATCCTCTCTGCCTACCCCTCAAAGGAAATGACGTGATGGTTAATTAGTTAGTTTTTATAAACAATTAAATACTCTTATATTAGCTTTGACACGACGAATGAATTTGGGATACGGTGTGATGGTTAGTTAGTTAGATAACCTATTATATTTTTGAATGTACATAAGAATTAAGTTATAAAAAAATTCTAGACCATACAACAGACGAGTGATCACATTGATAGATTATTTTCCACTTAAAATATTAATTGATCACCCCATTTTAGACTGAAAGCATCAAACAAATAAATAACAAAAAAACCCTTTCCGTTCGGGTATCTAATTGTCCATCATTTCCGTTTACGCCGGGAAGGGTTAAACTATTATCTATAATAAGTGAGTACTAGCTGCTCTGTAATTTATCTAAATATTCGTTATATAAGTAAAAAAAAACTAATATGCCTTTTGAATGTAAGCATTCCTACAAAATAAAAAATACTGTCGAATTCGGTTATTGCGATCACGGAAATAGCGAGATCTCGGATGTAACGAATCAGATACTTCATGTCTTTATATAATGGATATTTTTATAAACATCTAAAAATACATATGCTCTGACGAGTGCATACTTCTTCTTCTTCTTCATTGTTGTAGACCTACGTGGTCTGTTCTCCAGAGTGTTGCTCTTCCAGTGAGGTAGAATCCCAGCTGTTGTTCCATCTTTTAGGAGGTCTTCCACGAAGGACGAATCCCATGAGGCTGATTATGTAATGCAATATAGGGGAGTCTGGTGGTGACCATTCTTTATACATAACCGTACCAATCCTTTTTTGCATGAATTTATTTTTAGTGAATACTTAATAATAATAATAATAATAATAATAAATTGTATGATTTATAGAGCGCCATTTTTATGAATAAATCATCTTAAGGGCGCTGCAGCTCCATTTTATGAACTCGTTAAAGATAAACATTTTAGTTAAAATAAACATTTTTAAGATAATCCAATGATTTTACTAATATCTTTTCATTTTAAATAATAATGAAATAAAACGATGTTATTTTAATTACTTCCACTTTTGTCTTTATTTCGACAGCGACCGGTTTCGCCAGGCTCGCTGGCATCGACAGACAGGTCGATGCCAGCGAGCATGGCGAAACCGGTCGCTGTCGAAATAAAGACAAAAGTGGAAGTAGTTAAAAAACATGGTTTTATTTCATTATTATATAAACATTTTTGTTAAAAAATAAACGTTTTGTTAAAATAAACATTAAGTAAAAAATACTTTTTTTTTTAAATAAACATGTTATAAAAAAAACTGCTTGCTTACTTACTTCCTATGTCCATGCAACTCTTTAAGAGTTTTAACCTCCTTAATAAATTTCTTCCAAGTTCCTCGATCTTGCGCCTTTGCTCCCAGCAGTCCGATTCGTCCAACCTAGCCAGATCACCCAGAACATTCTCATTTGGCACTGTCTAGGCCTTCCAGGACGTCTTGCTATAAGTTGGTCTTGACGCGTACAGGGTCAAATGAGTGAATACTTATTAAGAAGCCAATTTTGTCGATCCTATTAGGCGCTGTCTAGGCATTCCAGGACGTCTTGCTATAGTTGGTCTTGACGCGTACAGGGTCAAATGAGTGAATGCTTATAAGAAGCCAATTTTGTCGATCCTATTAGGCGCTGTCGAGGCATTCCAGGACGTCTTGCTATAGTTGGTCTTGACGCGTACAGGGTCAAATGAGTGAATACCTCGGTCGAATGAAGTCGGTCCCATCTTCTTCGTAATAACCAAGTTCGATTGAACTTCTAAATTAGAATTTCATAATGAGGCCCAAGTAACAACAGTTGCAAAAAACTTGAATTAATTTTAAATCATTCACATTATTTGGTTAATATCAATAGTGATGTTTAATAATATAAAATGAGAAAGAAATTTTCGAAATAAATTAACCTAATCATAGACACACAAAATAAATTATTATAAATACCAATTAAATAGATAACCAAAAATTTAAAACATAACTCTAATGTGTTTTTTAATCAGCAAATCTAATTATTACTGTGAAATATTTTAGTTAGGTCGTGAAATTTACAAACTGTTTTTATATTATATTAATAAAAGGTATATTAGAGACATTCCAAGTGTATGAATTTATTTATCTAGAAAAAATTAAAAAGAAAAATTTATTTGAATGTATATTAATAGTACTGTCAAATGAAAATGAAGATATTACTGCCATCTATTGTAATAAGTGTGTACTATTTATAAACATTGTAGTATCCATTTGCCTTGATAAGAAATACTTTTAATTTAAATTTTAAATAAGATGTTTAAAATCAAAATAAATACAAAAATAATAATTTTTATTCGCTCACCATTTAAAGAGGCTCAAATTTAAAATAATTTGAAATATTTAATATAAATTAAAAAGTTTACAGTTGGAATCCAATGGGAATACCGTGTATATACTGCCATCTATTGAGTAGTAGCGAAGGCGTATTAATATGAACCCGTCGGTAGAGCAGATTATTTGTTTGCTTAATTCGGGGAATACAGAGTCATTTGATATGAAGGGTGTCTAAATTTTTTTTTTCGTATTTTGAAATAATGCACGGGGAGCTATTCTGATTCGATCGCTTAAATTAAAAATATATTTCCCAATTTGTAATATTTTAAGAAACACTTAATTTTTTATTTTTTATATAATTATGTTTAACTAACTAACTAACTAACTAACCATCACGCCGTTTCCCCGAAAGGGTAGACAGAAAGAATGGACTGCAACACTTTAATCGATGCTTCACTCCATTCTTCTCTTTTCGCCAACGCGAGAGACGCGGTGTGATGGGTTGCGAACCTCATCGCCACCAATAGGCATCTCTCGCGCACACTTCAATCATTCAACGTCTACATAATAAATCTAAAACAAATTATACAAAATACAATGATATAAAATAAAATAACACAAAAATAATTTAACACATAATGTTCTTTTAGATGGTGCACTTGTCGTCAGCTGGACGATCCGGATATTTGTGTTTATTTAATTTTTTATTCCACTGTTTTCATTTTAATTAGGCACTTAAAACAATCCAACACCAGCAAAAACTTGAAAATTTGATTGAAGAATTTATTCAAATTGTCTTTGGAACAAATGAAAAATTTATTTTTACACCTGTCAAAATTATTTTTATAAACGAAAAAACTTGTATTATTTTAACATCAGAAGAGTGAAAACGTATTTCGTGTCACAAATAACTATCACAAAGTGCGGCAACAATCAAATTGACCAAAACAATTCACTTATACAAGAAATATATCCAAATTGACAGGAGCACCACATGAATAAAACCATTTTTTAAAAATCAGAACCAGTGTTTAACTATGTTTAATTATGTTTAACACAACGGAATAAATGTTATTTTAATGTTTACCTTCATTTTATATTTATATCAAAATAATTATAGTTGATCTGACCAGAAGATGGCAGCGAGCTGCCGAAACCGGTCGAAGACGAAAATTAATAAGTAGATTTTACACAAAAAATAAACATAGAAAAATTCTTAATAATTTTTTTTTATTTTCATTATTTACAATGAACTTCTACCAAGAAATTTCAATCAACAACATAAATAACATACTAGTAACATTTTTATACAAGCATCGTAGCCCTAAAATATAACAAAAAATAATACTGGATTCGTCACAAAATAAACAGTGGGTAATAAATAAGATATACTTACAATAAATTCGAGCATTATTATTATTTAATATTTTGGGTAAAATCTAATGGGATATTGAAATTATATTCATCTTGTACAATTTTCTTATTTATATTGTATTTCATACACATCTTGGTGTGTAAACAATGGCTAATTAAACTCGTTTAGTTCGCTTTAATAAATTTACTATATGAATGTTTGTATTAATAAACTATGGCAAAGAAGAGCTTCGAAAATATTATATATATATATATATATATTATAGATATAAGAGTAAAACTATTCTTCCAGTATGCATACCATTTTGAGAAACTGTACGATAGTTAATTTTGAGTCAATTGAATTTAATATACGATAACAAAAAATGTGTTTTTTAAATTCTGATTAAATCAATGATTAGAATTTATTTAACAACAACGACAAACCATCACGCCGTTTCCCGGCTTATTTTGGAACGTTTATGCTTTTGTTATAACAAATGTTAGATTCAATTTAAATTTTATTATAATAATTTATAGTTCTTATTGGGGTTTAGGTAATTACTTACAACAAAGGAAATAAATCAAAGATGAGACTTTTATTTGATTATATATAATATTTTCTTTATTTTTAATAGCTTTTTTAATATCTAAAATTTCGAGATTGCTCAAAGTTATATTTCTATTATTAACACGCATAATTATTAACAATTAACAAAAGCATAAACATTCCAAAAGAAATCTTTATAACATCTGTCAGATCGTGTTGACAATTTTGTAATATTTAAAAATATGTACCTTTACTGAAGAAGGACTGTTTGTCCGAAACATGTCTACATAATTTTTTTTAATTTTTTTTTTTAATATAAGTGTTGTATAAACATTTTATTTTAATATAAGTGTTGTATGTACAAAGTGTACAAAAAAGAAAAATAGAAATAAACCATCAGAACAACACAAAATATGGCGTATATAGAAGAAATATTAAATAATTAATACAAATGAAATGGTCTGTTTTCTAGAAGTAATATATTTTATAGGAATGACATGTTTGGCCATCCTAAGGCATTATCAAATATAACATTTGATAATGCCATAGAAAGAAGAAAAATGTCTTTCCCATAAAATATAATAACATTTCTAGAAAACAGACGTTTTCATTCGTATTGATAATTTATTTAATAAGGAGTTTTACATCGTTGTTCTAGAAATTACAAATAATAATTATTAGTGATTTTGATGAATAAATAAAACATTACCTTTATTAAATGTACTAGTTTATACAATGTACGTAGCTGTACAATAATTTTATAAATACCTACCCTGAAAACTTGATTTCAATACATAGTATCTTTGCAAGTCAAGCAATACCCCTTAATACAATTTATCCTAACCTCTTATTATATGCAATCGATAAAACAAACTTGATACATATTTTCCAACTGAACGACTATTAACTTGTATAATATTTTATTTTCATTTATGTAGTCAGCATACATAAGCATAATTAATATTAAAATAAACCACATTGCTACCACTTCATTACATTGTAAGCAAAATATGTCCTTATGTGAGCAGAAATTGAATAATTAGCAAACTGCCTTATCGAATACCTATCTGTATTCTGCATATTATTGCTAATGAAAACGTATTATGAATAACTCTTTGCATCACCTGTTTTGCACTATTCTCAATAATAATTACAGCAGGAGTTATTGTAACTTCAGTGGAGTTAACTGTCATTGAAATAAAATAAAATAAAACGTTTCCTTGAAAAATAAAATACACCTTACATAACTTGTACTTTATGCATTAAATATCTCCCATTATATTTTATTCTTGTCATTTTACCTCATACACTCTGAAACACAAAATAAGACCAACAATATGTACATAAAAATAAAATATAAATACGCTCTCTTCTATATTCACCATTACTTTGTGTTGTGGATTCATAATTATATATTTTTCTCTCTCTCTGTGTCCCGTCTGGTCTCCCTAACGTTGACTATTACTCTTTCATAGTGATGACCTTGGGAAAAATATCCAGAGTGGTATCCCCTTGCCTTCTCTGGAGGATTTTCTGTCGGGGTTACCTTTCCTTAGCTGGGTGTATCCAGTTTTATGGCGCTGCTGGAAGCTCGCCATTCGTCCTCTCTCTATCTGCTATGGCACTAAGTAATATGTGCCACATTGCCCGGGGTTCGCGGGGTCTTTAAAAGACCTGTCGTGGACGCTAGAGAGTTGGACTTGATAGTAGTGCTGCTGTTGTAAATGCAACATGGCGCCTTACGACATTTTGTAGAGGCATACTTTCCAGCAAAACATACCCCATCGTAGCCCTACTACCCTTTTGAACCCCCTTGAACTTTATATATTTTTAACAACACTTTATTTTTTACAAACAATAAATTAAACAACAAACATGTTTCGGTACACAGAAGTTCTTCATCAGTGTAATTAGTAGTAAGTGTTGTTACAAAGAAAGAAAAAAGATTTAATAAAAAATACACTAATCGAACATGACTGTGAAAAGTACCTTGGACTAACTATGGACAAACATCGTAAATAGAAAAAAAAACAAACATAGAACCTAACAAACTCATTAGCATCACTACACTCTTTTATAAACAAAAATGATAATTGCATACCAAAAAAAGAAAAGTTCTAGTGTACGAAGTTTATGTTAAAAGTACATGTATGATCCCCTTCTTTGGGCTAGGAAACCTAACTGATATTGCTAGACTTTAAAAACAACAATTTAAAATAATGAAAATAGCCATATCACAAAAAGTGTCAAACAGGGTTGTGTAATGTCCCCTTGGTTGTTTAATCTATAGGTACATGGACAAGTGTATGAAAGAATTATATGGCATAAACGCTGGTGCAAAAATGAACGATATGTCCATCAGCTGTTTGCTATATGCAGACGATGCTGTTTTAATCGCTGACAGCATGGACGAACTACAAAGTCCTAGTGTCAAGAATGAAAGAAGTATGCAATAAGTATGACCTTGTGATGAACGTGTCAAAGTCTATAGTTATGGTATTTGAAAAGGAAGAATGTATGACGGATTGTGACATAAGTGCGAACGGTGAGAAATTAGAGCAACTTACCGAATTTGTTTATCTGGGAAGCATGTTTACAAGAGTTGGAAGAATGGAGAAAGATATCGGAAGAAGGGTTGGAGCTGGAAACAATATAAATGGTGCACTCAAAGTCATTACCGCTAATAGAAATATATCGACTGAAGCCAAGATGGCAGTGCACAATGGAGTTCTAGTACCGACTCTTGTGTATGGAAGTGAAGATTGGAATTGTCAGAAGATGGATGAAAGAAAGATTAATGCCGTGGAAATAAGGTCTGATAAAATATCTAATGATGAAGGAAGAAAGTAATGTGATGAATGCGTCATTAATAAAACTAAGAAAGGGTCACTGAGATGTTTTTGACGTATGGAACGAACGGATGAGGGAAGAATGTTTAAAAATAATTATGCAAATAGTGTGAATGGAAAAATAAGTCGATGAAGGCCAAGGAAGACATGGCATGACCAAATTGCACTAATTTCTCGCCGTTCGCACTTATGGGTATTTCTAATAAAATTAAATAAATAAAATATGCTTAAAAATAATCAAATAAATAACTGTGTTTTGTTTCTCTTTTCTTTTTTATATTTAAAAAAAAATACATAGACATGTTTCGGACAACCAGTCCTTCTTCAGTGATACGTATTATAAAGATATATTTTTAAAATATTATAAAACTGTTTACATGATCTGACAGATGTTATAAAGGTTTATTTTATTTCCATTCACATTCTACATTCTACATTCACATATCGTGACATGCATGCTCGTTGATTGTTCCTAAATCAGTTATTGATTAATTTGGTCATGTCATGTTTTCCTTGGCCTTTCTCGACTTCTTCACCAATAAATCTTTATAACATCTGTCAGATCATGTAAACAATTTTATAATATTTTTAAAATGTATCTTTATAATATGTATCACTGAAGAAGGACTAGTTGTTAAACGTCTATGTAATTAAATAGTTTTTTTTAATATTAGTGTTGTATATACAAAGTACATAATAAAGAAAAAGAGAAATAAAGAATAAATGCAGAAGAAATGAGATCACTAAGACGAATGTGTGAATATACTCTGTGTATGATAGAGTGCGAATGATGGTGTTAGGAACAACATAATGAAAGGATCATTCAGATGGTTTGAACACCTGGAAAGAATGAATGAAGAAAGAATGGTAAAAAAATTATATGTTATCGATGTAAATGGAACCAGAAATAGAGGAAGACCGAGGAAAACGTGGCACGATCAAATAAATCAAACATTAAGATGGTTTGGACATATGGAAAGAATGAATGAAGAAAGAATGGTAAAAAATTCTATTTTAACGATGTAAATGGAACCAGAAATAGAGGAAGACCGAGGAAAACATGGCACAATCAAATAAATCAAATATTGAATGTGTGAACGCGTGCATGACAAGATGTATGGATGTTGAGGAAGTGAGAGAAATATGTCAGGAAAGAAAAGTGTGGCAATCCATTCTCCCAGCCTACCCCTTCGGAGAGACGGCGTGATGGTTAGTTAGTTAGAGAAATAAAGTATCATAACAACACAAAGTAAGGCGTATGTAGAAGAAACTGTCTATTGTTTTACTAACTAACTAACTAACTAACCATCTCGCCGTCTCCCCGAAGGGGTAGGCAGAAAGAACGGACTGCCACACTTTTCTTTCCTGACATATTTCTCTCGCTTCCTCAACATTCATACATCGTGTCATGCACGCGCGTCGATTTCTCTTACTCCTCACATGGCCGACATTCAATATTTGATTTATTTGATCGTGCCACGTTTTCCTCGGTCTTCCTCTATTTCTGGTTCCATTTACATCATTAACACATATTTTTTTTACCATTCTTTCTTCATTAATTTTTTTTTGTTTTACTAGAAAAGTCAATTTATCGTTTAATTAAATTCTTTGCTTATAAAGGCATCAAGAAAACTGAAATAACCCACGTTAATTGACTAGAAAGCATTTTGTGAGCTGCGTACATGTAATGGTTAAAATACCGGTAATAATAATAGGATAAAAAAACACTCGTTCACGTCGATCGTAAACGACCGCGGTCATCTGCAATGCGCCGCGGTGCACAGGGTGGGCTATTCCGCCTTTTGTGCCGTTTTTTGTTCTTCCTCTTTGTAAATATGTGGACGTAATGAAGTGGTATTCACGCAGGAACAGCCTGTAGACATAACTCTTCCCCTTTCTATACAAATTACACTATTTATTTAGAAATATTGCACTCGTTTTTTTGGCCGTAAAGTGCACGTTGTGTGCTCGCCGGGCAACGGGCGTTTGCGGTCAAGCTGTTGTATTGGACGCACAGTCCGCGATGAAAACATTTGAACTGGTTATACATTTTCAATTTATGAATTAATTTATTAATCGATTACTGCCGAAAAATTGTTTTGTTTGATTCCAGACCTTAGCAGCTATATGGATGGGGAAAACCGAATAAGGCGATGCCAACCTTATTATTATTATAATATTTTTATTACATTACGCCGCGTCTCCCGCGGGGCGAAAAGAGAAGGATGGAGTGCCGCATCAGTAAAAGTGTGACAGTTCATTCTTTCTGCCTAACCTTTCGGGGAGACGGCGTGATGGTTAGTTAGTTAGTTAGTTTTATTTTTATTATTTGGTTGAATTGCTCTTTACATCATGATAGCATGAGCCAAATCGATGTAAAGGATATTAGAGCTTTCGTTGTGATTGTCGTGACATGTGATAGGCAGCTAATCTATCGCCATTTTACTGTCCCGTGAATCCTACACCAGACCAAAGACAGTGTGACAATCACAATGCCCTCGCCGGGAATCGAACCCGGAACTTTCGGGGTGGCAGTCAATGCACTTACCACTCGGCCACGAAGGTCGTCTTATGAACCAAGAACTGTAACACATTATATTATTGTATAATTCAGTAATAATAAAAACAAAAGTACCATATAAATATGTAAGCTACAATAAAATTTAAAATCCATTGTTCTAAATATGAATCTTCTCCAATACCTGTAATACCAATATTTAAATTAAATTTTTTTACATAAATATTTGAATATTATTTTTGTATAAAATTATGTTTACCACCCCTGATCTGTATGTATATAAAGGACTCGGTTTACAATAGTGTCACCAGTCTGTTGATGCCAGCGAGACTGGCGAAACCGGTCGCTTTAAAAATAAAGGCAAAAGTGGAAGTAGTTACAAAACATCGTTATAATTATATCATACATTGTATGAAACAGTTAAATTGAGGTGTAGGGACATCTGTTCGTATTTTTACGCAATATACTGTATATTACATGTTTTAAGCACTTTATTTAAATTGCATATAATTTGGGTTAAATATTGTTACAAAAAATCGTTATAAATCGCTCAGCAATATGTTAAACGGAAAAATATACTATTATAAAATGTTAATTGATCTATAGTCAGTTGTCGTATAGCCACACCGAAGGTCCCGGGTTAGATTCCCGGCGTGGTATTGTGATTGTCACGCGGTCTAGTGTAGAATTCACGTGACAACAAAATGGCGATAGATTAGCTACCTATCACATACTTTGATTTGACTCGCGCTGTAAAGATGTAAAGAGCAATTCAACAAAATAATAATAATAATTATAATAATAACTAGTTGCAATCCGTGAAATATTCAAGGATGTAAAGATTTTCTACCCTTTGTTCTCATCTTCGTTCACTGTACAATCGTAATCAGTAATAAGTTTACCTTTTTAATGTAAATTAATTTTAAATAGTCCATTATTTTGGCCGAAACACTATGATACCTTTACATTTTAAACTGTTAAATTAAATAACTTTGTTTTTGCATCACAAGTGTATTTTATTTCAGCTGTTTCATCATCATCAGGTGTTACAATAATATATTATATCAAATGTCAAATTTTCGGGATTTTTTTTGTAATTTGACATAGGAACAAATACACAGTCATAAAGATTCGAAAAATCACGAAAATTTTACATTAGATATATTATTGTAACCAGTGGCGGTACTCCCATAGAAGCCCAGAAGCCCGGCTTGCGTAAGAAATTTTGAATCAAAACCCCCAAATCTAAGTAATCATACCTCCGCATATACCAACAACCCACCAAATCACCTTCCAACAATGTTACCATCAGACGTAAGAGGAATAGCCACATGAGCTGAACCTCTGTAAGCCAGAAGAGGTTTTGATTTAAAATTTCTTACGCAAGCCGGGCTTCTGGGCTTCTATGGGAGTACCGCCACTGATTGTAACACCTTAAGATGTCAACATAGTTTGATGAAACAGCTGTCACTTTTCCAAAGTTAATCATATGTGACCCACAACATAAAGTGATGACAAACATACAATAGAAGAAAATATCTGTTCCATTAATATGTTACGACTCATGAATCAACTTTTTATTATTCAAGTACTTAAAGAAAATTACTTACTTACTTCGTTTCTTTTTAACAAACATTATAAAACCCGTGTGCTTAAATTTATAATACAACGTAAAGTAAAATTATGTTGTTAAAAATGCATTTACTTAATAGGTGACGCACGAATCGCGAATGTTGCAGTTAATCTGGCTGGTCACGGTATATTCTCTTTACATATTACATACAAAGTAAGCAAATATCGCCATTTTGTTATCATAAGCGCCAAACAAATAACTGAGAATCACTATGATAGAGTTTTGAAAATAAGACAATTGTTATTGTTAATGAGACCTTTCTAACCTTTCTAACGCATTCTGCGGTATATCCACATCTCAAACCATATTAATTACTCAAATTATTTATAACGCCATTTACAACGTTATGCACGTCTTATAAATTTTGACCTTGCACCTAATTTAATTAATCTAAATTTAAATATGAGATAGGCAAGGGGTCTATCGAAAAAAAAATTACAAATGATCTACAGACCAAAAAAGTTTGAATATCTCTGGATTAGCAGTCAATTGTGTTCGAATATTGTAGGAATGTCGTTAAAAATGTAAGGTTACATTTATGTGCGCCTTATCACATATAATATAACTTGAAATAATTACATCATTTAAGGGCAGACTTATTACAAATTGTATATATGGAATGCTTCGGGCTACATCCTTTACACTTGTGTACGAAGGTATGCTTACGGGACAGAAGCCAGCTGTCTAGTCCCAGGTCTGTCCACTATCCGGCCCTGCAGGGATCTTTACAGCCTTAATGACGGCTTTGAAGAAAATATACGAATGTAAATTGACGACCTTCGTGGCAGAGTGGCAACAGCTATGGCTGCCATACCGAAGGTCCCGGGTTCAATTCCCGGCGATGGCAGTATGATTGTCACACTGTCATTGCTCTGATGTAGAAATAACGTAAAAATAAATGGCGATAGGTTAGCTACCTATCACATGTCATGAGAATCAATATGATAGCTATATCGATTTGGTTCACGCTGTAATGATGTAAAGAACGATTCAACAAATTTTCCATTCCGAAGGTCCCGGGTTCGATTCCCGGCGACGGCAGTGTGATTGTCACACTGTCTTTGGTCTGGTGTAGAATTCACGTGACAATAAAATGACGATAGATTGGCTACCTATCACATGTCACGAGAATCAATATATAATAGCTAAAAAATAAATTGTATACAGTATTTGGGTTCAAACAACCTGTTAGTTTGTTAGTTATTTGGGTACAAATAAAAAAAAAAAATTCTCACACTTTAAGTCTGGTGTAGAATTCACACAAGAATAAAGAAGTGAAAGATTAACTAGGTACCTATCACATGTCATGAGAATGAATATCAAATCAAATCAAATCAGTTTATTAACTCAAAAGACATAACAAACAGCAAAATGTTTAAGGCATCTAATGAGTGCCTTCACTAATATGAAAGACGTCGATCTCCGAGGAGACCGCGTTGAACAGACTAATTGCTCTTCCCACCAGTGTCACCAGAGGCAGATTGGCTGGTAGGTAAAACAATCTGTGCTGTCGCTGTCGGAGAAATCTATCAGGGACAAAAAGACCAACACCCTCTAGCACAGCCGAGTTCTCGAAATAATTAAATCTGAAATATCTTAATTTATAGAAATGGGTATTGAGATGCCCATTTCTTCGAAGCTGTAAATAATTGGTTCCGAGTATTCCCAAAAGAAAGAAAAAGTGGTTCCTACTTTGAAAATTAATTTGGTCATACCATGTGTTCCTCGGCCTTCCTAGACTTATTTTTCCATTCACACAACTTGTATATATCTTTTTAACCATTCCTCGTATTTTCCTCGTATACAACAGGTCGTTTGAAACCAATTACTGTATACTATTTATTATAGCTATTATGTTGATTCTTATGACATGTGATAGGTAGCCAATCTATCGCCATTTTATTGTCACGAGAATTCCACACCAGACCAAAGACAGGGTGACAATCACACTGCCATCGCCGGGAATCGAACCCGGGACCTTCGGATTCTTCCTTCATCCATTCGTTCCATATGTCCAAACCATCTTAGTGACCCTTTCTTGATTTTATTTATCACGCATTCATCCGCCTTACATTTCTTTCTTACTTCATTATTAGATATTCTAGCATACATTGTTTTACCGCACATTCTTCTTAGTGGCCTCATTTCTACGGCATTTATCCTACTTTCATCCTTCTTCTGCCAACTCCAAGCTTCACTTACATACATAAGAGTCGGTACTAGGACTCCATTGTGCATGCAAATTAAAATGTAGGTGACTATAGAAAGGATTTTTGAATAAATCGGTTAATTTTTTTACATTCTCCTTCTGTAAAACAGAGTAATAAATTAGTTTTCTGTATTTTAAAGACATATCCAGGAACCGTAAAAAACAAGTAAAATAAAACTTGTATCAAGTTTATTATCTTTGACAATTTTATGCATAATTTTTCAAGCGAATGCATTCGGTACGCATTTCAACTGAAATCAATCTACCCCTCATTGAGAAGGGTAGTTTTCAAGGGCGGTTTGGCCTTCTAATAAGACGCAATCATTAATATTGTCAGCCAGCGGCGCTTAACGCGCGTGTTTTCAAAATAATGAACCCACCGACAATGATTACGACCCCAAAAAAGTATTTTTTGTGTGAAGGAAGAGTGACCGATTACACGGAAGATAGACAGGACGAAATACGATATTTTAATGTCGAAAGATAAGATATGAATTAAGTATTCATTTTAATATGTGAACATATTTTGAATTTGGTCAAAATAAATATTTTTTCATTGTCTACTTGATGTTGCGTGTTTTATAATACTGGTGTTTGAAATTCAATTAAAATAAATTTCATAGTAAAGTTTCACATTTATTGTATAATACGGGATAATTTTATGAAAATCTGTTATTTAAAAATATTTTATAATACTACTTAATACATTTGATAATGTCATACATTTGATAATGTCATATAATAATGTCATAAGATAATATAAAATTAATTCACATGAAAACGTCAGTTTTATAGAAGTTTTATTATATTTTATCGGAATGACATGTTTCGCCCTTCTAAGGCATTATCAAATTTGACGCAACTTATATTAATTGAAGAATACATCAATTGAGTCTACGCACACAGGATGACGATTTTATTTTATGTATAATAATTAAAATAATTGTTTACTTATTATCATATATTTTCTTTATCATTTAATAATTATTTCCAAATTTCTGAATATTAATTTGTTTCAATATATAAAAGCCAACTTAATATAACACATTACATAATCAAGAAATAGAATACACATAAGTGATGTAATTAGAGCTAAAATGTTGGAAAAATGGGAATTATGGCATGACCAAACTAATTAAAATTACGTTTAAAATAATAATCGAGTAATTTTTAATTTAAATTCAGATTATTATGTCTCATTTATATTTCTAAGTACACCAATCATACACACATCTTAACATCTTAACACTAAACAATATTAAATTAATATATTGTATAATATAAAACCTCCATTTCAGTAAATTTATTATTTTATTATTATTAATTTAATAAATTAATTACTTAATAAATTAATTACGCCTTGGCGAGGCAAAACATTGCAGTTTTTTCAATAAAAGAGTGATAATAAAATCTTTCAATAGTTGTAAATCTGTGTATGACAGAGTGACAAATGCAAATGTAAGAAATGAATACAGTTCAAATAAAAGTGTTATGATCAAAATAAGGAATGGGTCATTAAGAAGGACATGTGGATAGAATGGTAAATAAAGTTTATGATAACGACGTAAACGGAACTAGAAGACCAAGGAAAACGTGGTACGATTAAATCAATCAAATATTAAATATGGGCTACGTGAGCGAGGGAAGTATGTCAAGAAATAACAGTGTGGCTGTCTATTCATTTTGTTTAGCCCTTCGGAGAGACGGCGTGATGGTTAATTAGTTAATCAGTTTTATATTTTAAAAGTTATTTTTCATTGACACTCATCATCATCAGCCGTCTGTCATCCACTGCTGAACGTAGGCCTCTCCCAAAGCACATCACTGCACCCTATCCATTGCCGCTCCCATCAATCCATGTCCAGCAATCCTTTTCAGATCGTCGGTCCAGCGGGCAGAGGGACGTCCAACGTCTGCACCCCAGAACCCGTCTTCTCCATCGACTGTCGGTTCTCCGACAGATATGGCCAGCCCACCGCCACTTCAGCATGCCTATCCTCAGAGCCACCTCAGTCACCTTGGTTTTTTGTCGAATAAATTCGTTTCAGAATCTGTCCTTTGAGGTTATTCCAAGGGATCTTTCCATAGCGTGTTGGGCGACCTTGAATCTGTAGACTAGACCTTTTGTCAGTGTCCACGTCTCGGCTCCGTACGTCATGAGTGGCAAGACGCACTGGTTGAAGATTTTAGTCTTGAGGCATTGTGGTATTTTAGAAGTGAGAACATGGCGTAATTTTTCAAAGGCCTAATCCAACTGAATTCTTCAGTCGGCTTCTTTCTCGAAATTGTTTCTACCTAATTGTATGATTTGGCCATTTCGAGAGCCGACCCATCGACGGTTACTGATTTCGGGATAAAACTCGTACGTTCATTATACATTACTTTCGTCTTGTCCAAATTCATCCCGAGACCCACTGACACTCAATACTATTTAAATTTACTTGCAATTAAATTTTACAAGATAACAAAAATGTGTTTAAAACAGTCGTACTAATTACTATTCATTAAATTTTAGGAATTAGTGCATATTACATATGATACAATAATAATTACGATAAAAGTCTAATAGTCCCGATACCAATTTATTGATATGAATATTCATTAGAATAACGCATCCATTTGCACCCATGCTACACCTTAACGGTAAGCAGGGCCGCACTCGCGTTGGTCTTGCCAACTTTGAAGTTGAATAAAATTCCATTGTAATATGTTAGGTTGATTAAATGATTATAAACAATTTAAACAATGATTATCGAAAGATTATTAAAACTTGCTTTAAATTTTGGTAAATGATATGCCAAAAATAAAAATGAATCGTCTTTATATATCATACTTGTCTTATAGTTTGTATTCTTCTTCTTTCGGTACCGTGTCAGGTCCTCCAAACGTTGGCGATCACTGCAGTAAAGGCATCTCTGTCCTGTGCCACTTGGAACAGGTTCTGAACTCTTGTAATCCTGTCCACTATTTAATGTTCCGCAGCCGGGACAGCTGCCTTCTATCAACTCTCCGACGTCCCTAAACTTTACCCATTGATATCAGTCGAAGGAGGTGGTATTTTTCTCCCCTTAGCACATGACCTAAATATATATATATACCTTTCTAATTTTCACACTCGACAACAGCTCTTTATTGGCTCTGGCTCTCTGTAGTACGTCTGCATTACTGACCCTATCGGTCCACGGTATACGGAGCATTCTGCGGTATATCCACATCTCGAACGCCTCCCTCTCATTGTATTTCATGGCCAACTTCAAAGTAGACGACGATCCAAAGAGATGGATCGACGCCTGAGAGTCGACCTCGCAGGAGGCCTATTCATCTTAAAAAACAGGTCACAAGGCTTACATTAAGAAAAATAAGAAATTTTGTAAAAAATTTTTTTTTTTTAATTGTGGAGGTACTTTGTTTTTACACCAGTTTATTTTGTTTTATCAAACCCACTGATTTTGCTCCCACCGAAGCTTATTTTTTTTATAAATTGCGTTTATAAATCTAAAGAGTAAACTGCACTATTTTATTGAGAGACAAAAAAAATAAGGGGCGTACAAAAAAAATAAAAAAAGTCCGCTTCTGTTCAAGCGCACGTTCTTAAAATGTTACTAAGTTACCCCTATGTTTATTTTTTCATTATGTAAATTATTGTTTCCCTTGTATTTTATCTAATAGAAGAATGATGACCAAACGGACCTCGTAGGAGTTTGATGCATGGAGTCGCTAGTTAAAGCGAACAGGTGGAAGCCCTCGGTAATTGCCGGTGTGTCAGAAAATTAAAAGATGCGTAGGTCAGACCTCGCTGACCGCGGATCAAAAATGCAGTAAAAAGTTAATTGTATACACTGCTACCTGCGCAACATGAAGACCCTATTCACGAATGTGAATACTCTACAACTGTTACATCAGAAATACTATACACTTAATTAACATTTAATACAAGTCGTCGTCTCCTTGAAGAGGTAGGCAGAAAAAATGGCCCACTACACTTTTCTTTTCTGACATACTTCTCTAGTTTCTTCAACATTCATATATCGTGTCAAGCACACAGACTCCTCACGTGGCCGACATTCACTTTTGATTGATTTGATCATGGCACGTTTTCCTCAATCTTCCTCTATATATCTTGTTCTGTTAACATCGTTAACAAATATACCTAATACTTTCTGCACAATAATTTAATATTGATGAAAACGTATTTTTTATGGAAGTTTTTATTGTATTTTATGAAAATGACTTGTTTTGCAATTATAAGATGTTTAATGATTAAATGTTAATTCATGATTATTATTTTCGCAAAATAATCGTCTAAAAATGAAAACGACTTAACTCCAACCAGAGCTTCATAATAAAAAACTAACTGTTTGTGTTGTTACTCTGATGAAGCTCGATTTAATGCTTTATAAACAAAAAAAGCTAGAATGGCAATGCACAATGGTGTTCTTGTACCGACCTTTATATATGGAGGCGAAGCATGGAACTGGCAAAAGAAGGATGAAAGTAGAATTAATGCAGTAGAAATGACGAATGTGTGGATACTCTGTGTATGATGAGTGTCGAATTAAAATATAAGAAGTGAATGCGGTGCGAATGATCGTGTTATAAACAAAATAATGAAAGGATCATTAAGATGGTTTGGACATATGGAAAGCATAAATGAAAAAATAATGGTTAAAAAATTGTATGTTAACGATGTAAATGGAACCAGAAAAAGTGGAAGACGGAGGAAAACGTGGCACGATCAAATAAATCAAATATTAAATGTTGACCATGTGAGGAGTCAGAGAAATCGACGCGCGTGCATGATACGATGTATGAATGTTGAGGAAGCGAGAGAATTATGTCAGGAAAGAAATGTGTGGCAGTCCATTATTTCTGCCTACCTCTTCGAGGAGACGGCGTGATGGTTAGTTAGTTAGTTAGTTAGTTTAGTTAGTATTCGTCACTTATCGAACCCACGACCTCCGGTGTGGCTTCTATAGTATCTAACTAACTGTTCGTATTATAAAATGGACTTTGGTACGGGTAAACAAAATATGCAAAGTTCAACTAGTAATAGTACTAAAGGATTGTAGATTGTATGAATTTATAATGAACTTGGCTGTAGATAGTAAAATACTGTATTTTGTTGTTTTTTCGCGGAAATCCCCCGCTGTGAGTGCGTCAGTTTATTTTCATGAACAAGACCAGTTAAACTTTTATTAATTACCCTAATTTATCTAAAAATATACCACTCATAGGTATAATTACATGTACATATACGTAAAGCGACAGAATAAGTTAAGCCCCAAAATAACGTAAACCTTTTGATGGTTGAGGTATTAGTTATGTAAAACTCTATATTAAGTAATAATACTAAACACGATTGTTTAGTGGTTTTACTTGGATTTAATTTATATAAATTATTTAAATTGTTTTGTTAGAAAAGCCCTCGCAAGGCGAAACAAATTTGTCACAATGTATATAATTTATATAAATTAAATTCAAGCTAAACAATCGTGTTTACTATTATTAATTAGCGTAAACTTATTTATTGTTTTTTGAACAATTATGTAAAACTCCATATTAAATAATTAATACAAATGAAAACGTCAGTTTTCTAGAAGTTTTATTATATTTTAAGGGAATGACATGTTTCGTCCTTCTAAGGCATTTTCAAATGTTATCAAACATTTGATAATGCCCTAGAAGAGCGAAACATGTCATTCCCATAAAATATAATAAAACTTCTAGAAAACTGACGTTTTCATTCGTTTTAACGTAAGCCTATTTAACAAGTTAAATAGTTAAAAAGGTTTGTTTTCTAGAAGTTTTATTATTATTCAATTCTATTTTTTGATGATGCCTTAGCAAGGCAAATATATCATTTTCTTAAAATAAAATAACAATTCTAGAAAACAGACGTTTTCATTCGAATTCATTATTTAATATGGAGTTTTAATATCTGTCCTGTGCTACTTGGAACAGATTCTCAACTCTTCTCATTCTTGTTCACTCCCTTATATTCCGCAGCCAGGATAACTGCCTTCAGCCAACTCCTCGGTGTCCCTCTATCCTGCCCATGATTATCAAGCGAAGGAGGTGGTATTGAATGAGCGAAGCTGACGAAAGGCGCCGTTCGCCTATAACAGCTTCGGGTAAGCGGTGGGAATCTTTTATGCCTTCAATAGGTTCATTTAATTCACTTTCATAGTCTAAGTTTCATATATTATGAAAATAAACATACCAATTTAAAATAGAGTGTGTATATCAACCTTTAGTCGTCCAGCGGTCCCGTATGGGACCATAAATTTGCGTCGTTCAATGCCCAGCGGTCCCGTACGGGACCGGTGATTTTGCTATCGGATTGTACTGAATTATGACAATAGTATTCAAAATAAGAATATTAGCTTATGTCAATAATGTCTTTGAGATATCGATTAATAATTTTATTTTCGTTACAACGTTCACTCTTGGAATATGCATTGTCTTTTATTACGGTCCACTTGATAAAACACACAATCTACACCACTTTCCCTTTTTTGTCGTTTTCTGAACTGCACGGCTGTAATCTAATTGCTGTTGTGAATTTTTAAATGGGGTATTTATATTTTTTGATGTTTTTATTCTTAAACTTTATGTGTAATTATATAAAATGTGAAAAATTACAAATTAACCTTTTGCCAATTATACACAATCTTTTATTTTCATAATGCTTTTTATTGTACCTAAATAAAATGACTAATTTTAGACATATAATTATTTTTATAACAGCTATGCATTGTTTGCAAGTCGTTTGAATATTTCACAAATAAATGGTTGGGCATTGGGTTACCTTTATTGCACGCGGTGCACGGGCGTTCAAAGGTTAATACAAATGAAACCGTCTGTTTTCTAGAAGTTTTATTATATTTTATGTAAATGACATGTAAATATATTGTTTATATCCTTTTTCATTTTCGCAGACAATGCATAAAAAATATATTTTGTACCTAACTCTAACAAAATATAACTATTATGCGGGTAATCTTACTTCTAATTAATATTTTGCTACTTGAGCTGGTAGGTTAGAATAATTAATATATATATTCGCCTTAAAAACTATGCTCACATGAACGATAATCACACAAGTATTTTCATAAATAAATTAGTGGTGGTTACCTACGTTAATATCTTGAATTATTTAAATCTTAAACGGTAATTGAGTCTACTAATTTTAAAAATGGAACGTATTATGAAAAAATTAAAATAATGTATTTTTCTATTATATATTCCACATCGCGTTTGTATTGTGGACTCATAATTGGATAATTCTAAAAAATTTGTATCACAACACTAAATTATAATACTTTCGTCTGAAGCACCACTTTATTCTTTACAACAACCAACCGGTTTCGATCCCGCCGGAGCTTCGTCAGGTTTACAAAAAACATTGTTCAGTGTCCGAATGATTGTTGTAAATAATAAAGTGGTGTAAATGCAAATTTATGAGTGTATAAATATTATTTTTAACCATATTGTAATTTTAACATCTGTCAAAAGCAATCATCATTAGTTTTTTTTTAAATATTTATCTTGAATATTTGTAAAGATTTTGTCAATATTTACACTGATAAAGGTAAAAAGATTTATAATATAGGTGTTGTGATGAAAAGTTATTTTGACTATTTAATTTTAATGTAATAATTAATACAAATGAAAACGTTTGCTTTCTAAAAAAAATGTTATAATTGTTGTGAATGACATGTTTTGCTTGTCTAAGGCACTATTAAATGTCCTAATTGATAATGCTTTAGACAGACAAAAAGAAGAAAAGGAAGAAATGATTAGCGTGTTTTTTTGTCTTATTAGACTATACTTTTTTATGCGCCCACGCTCTCTATTTTTTCTGGGTCTTCTACTGCCCCCCTGAAAGTCTCAAACGCCCACAAGGGGGCGTTTTCGCCCACTTTGAGAACCTAAGTTGTAGAACGATATAAACGTCGACGATAAGTTTATCCAGATTATGATAGTTTCTTCTTCCTGTTATTTTTTACAGGCTTGATCTCTTCCACGGGGTAGACATGAAGGATGGACCGCCATACTGTTCTGTCATGACATACCACTCGAGATTCCTCTATATTAATACATCATAACATGCACGCTCGTCGATTTTACCGACTTCGAATGTGGTCGTCTTTTAGTATTTGATTAATTTGGTCATGCCAAGTATTCCTTGGTATTTCACGGAATCTCTTTTCATTCACGCTGCTTGTGCTACTGTCATTGTTTTAAAAAAAAATTATGCATATGTAAAAAAACACTAATGGATAAACAAGTGATCTCCGAAAGAAAACAATGAAAATCTTATATGTCACGATGACGAGTATTTCTCATGTACGAAGAGGTTGAGATTTAATATGCATGTAAAGTATAATAGTAAAATACATTTTTCATATTAAATTAAGACATTTTTGTAAAATGAAATACACCCGCCACTGGAGATTTATAAAAATGTAATATATATCTACATATTTTGATATTTTTTGCCCGTTAACACGTTCAGCTTATTAAATTATTGAATAACGTATTTGTTAGGACTTGTGTTTCATTTGCTTTGACCTGACAAAACAAATATTTCATTTGGTAAAAGTTATGACCCCTAGTCATGCAACGCCAAGTTTTTTGATAAAATAAAAATGAAAATAAAATTGAACGTTTGAGAAATGCAAATGTAGATTTATCTTAATTATTTCATGGAATATCGTTTATCTGAATAATTGTATGTCTGAGCGTAGTATGCTAAAATATACTTTTAGATTTATGTTAATTTCAAGACGAACATTGCTTACTTATTTATTATGTAATTTTCATATATATATATTAGATTATTTCTCCAACATTATGCTAAATATATCGATCGTCCAGCTGACAACAAGTGCACCATCAAAAATAAAATTTTGTGTTAAATTATTTTTATTTTGTTATTTTATTTTATATCATTGTATTTAGTAAAATTTGTTTTAGATTTATTTTGTGGATGTTGGACGATGAGGTTCGCAACCCATCACACCGCGTCTCTCGCGGGGGCGAAAAGAGAAGGATTGCCGCATTGGTTAAAGTGTGTCAGTCCATTCTTTCTGCCTACCCTTTCGGTAGATGGCGTGATGGTTAGTTAGTTAGTTAGTTCTTCTTCTCCTTGATAGCCCGGTGTGAGATTTGGTTTCCTCAACAACAGTCCTCCACTGGCTCCTGTCCATTGCAATCCCTCTCCATTCTTCAGGTCTTTCCATTTTCTCCCAGTCCTCTTCCACGCGGTCCACCCATCTTTTTCTTAGTATTTTTTTGGGCGGCACCCATTCGTTCTAAGTATCCAGCCCATCGTAGGCGTCGAGACTTTCACCACTGTTTCCTGGTTAATCAGTACTTCTAGCTCAAGATTTATTGATTCGAAAAGTTCCATCGACGTCTTTTGACTTAAGAAAGTATATTGTCTTCCTAAAGTCGAACCATCTCTCATGCATAGTGACGGTACTCCCATAGAAGCCCAGAAGCCCGGCTTGCGTAAGAAATTTTCAATCAAAACCTCTTCTGGCTTACAGAGGGTCAGCTCTCTTGTCTATTCCTCTTATATCCGATGGGAACATTGTTGGAGAGTGATTTGGTGGGTTGTTGGTTTATGCGGGGGCATGATTACTTAGATTTGAGGGTTTTTATTCAATTTTTTTTATGCAAGCAAATCAAGTCATGAGAAAAAAATCTAGAGCTCAACTGGTCTGTTTTGCCACATCCACCCTACTTTCCAGATCTCGCTCCTACGGACAACCAACTTCTCTGTCCCTTACAGATTTTTTTGAATGATAAAACTTTCATTAATGATGACCAAGTCAATCAGTCCGTCGATACTTTCTTACAGCTAAAATCCACAAAATGTTATGAGGAGAAGTTGCCAATAATATGGGAGAAGGTTATATTTAACAGTGGCGAATACACAATAGATTATTATCATGTTGTAATTTTTTTAAATAATTTTTTTTTTTTTTAATGTATACAAATACTTGTAGACAAATACTGGATTTCATTCATTGCGGGTTAATCATTTTTAAGGATTAATTGTATCCCAATAAAGACGAAGATGAAAATTGTATTTTGGAAACAGAATATGGTAGTCGAGGCGTTTAAAGGACTTATGACCTGTCATTGGTTGGGTTAAGCGATTGGTTTATGTTAACAACATTCCCTATTCCGCCCTTCTTATGACCACCACGTCTGACAAATTTTTGAAAGATGTATATATTGTATATATACTACTATGTTATGCTACCTTCTGTTTAAAAAAAAATAACAATTTACATCTTTAAGATACAATTAATCCTTAAAAATAAAAATATGTTAAAAATTGGACGTAATTTATGACTCAACCTAATACATTTGTATGATACATAATTAAGTTATCTTGTACGTGCGAGTGGCTAAGAACCAAAGCCTAATCATAAAACCACGAATCATTAGCTCGAAAAAAAAAAACAAATAAAATTTCCTCGTGGGTTTCAAAGGAATGTTTAACAATAGCATGTCAAATTTTATGTCACCCGAGAACATTTTGCATGTTCTAATTAAGGTCCTATCACACCGAATCTTAAATACGGGAGGCGCGAGGCCTCCATTATGCGACTTAATAAGACGTTACGATACAAAATTACTTTAATCATGGGTCCTTCGTGCCGATGGACGCTTCGGACCTTTTCATTTGGAGGTTATTAATTTGCCACAAGACAATTTGAAAACACGCCGTCTGTTATTTTCTATGTTTGGTGAACTCGTCCTCGCATCGCCCAAATGGCGGATGGATTCCTGGAGGCGGGTCCAACAAGTGCAAACATTTTATTTTCTTCCGTCGGATTGTTTCAAGGGAATTTGTGCCATTATACTTCAGCTGGTCTAACAACGGTGCGCCCGGGCCTGGAATGGCATTTAGCATTTAATTAGATAACTATTAAAAAATATATATATTTTTTAATGTATACAAATACTTGTAGAGAATTACTGGATTTTACCCATTACGGGTTAATCATTGAAGATTAATTGTATCTCAATAGAGACGTAGATGTAAATTATTTGGAAACAGAATTCTGTTTGCAAATAATTTACTTCTTCCAATGACAGGTCATAAGTCCTGTAAACGCCTCGACCACTATATTCTGTTTCCAAATAATTTACATCTTCGTCTCTATTGAGATGCAATTTATCATCATTTATTAAAAAATAACTAACTTACTAACCACCATGGGGTCTCTTCGAAGGGAAATACAAAAATATTGGACTGCCAAACTTTTCTTTTTTGACATTCTTCTTTAAATTCCTCAACATTCATACATCGTGACATTCACGCACGTCGATTTCTCCGACTCCTCGCGTAGCCGATATTCAATATCGGGTGGTGGTCTATGGGATAGAACACTTGGCCAGGTAATCCAGGTGACATGGGTTCAATCCTGGACACAATCTTCCTTATTGTAGACCTATGTGGTCTGTTCTCTAGAGTGTTGCTCTTCCTATGAGGCAGATTCCTAGCTGTCCTTCCATCTTTTAGGAGGTATTCCACGAGGACGAGTTCCATTTCATTTTAATAATTCAAATTTTCATTTTTTAATTATTGTAATTCTAAATAGTTGTAATAATTTTCTAAAAAATGCACTTTAGACTATTTTTTACTGTAACCCTGAGGAAACTTTGTAGGAGCGAAACCGGTTGGTTCCATAACACGAAAAGAGTGGCGTAAAAACAAAATATAAACGTTTTTTTTTTTAAATACTTTTGATAACTAACTAACTAACCATCACGCCGTCTCTCCGAAGGGGTAGGCAGAAAGAATGGACTGCCACACTTTTCTTTCCTGACATATTTCTCTCGCTTCCTCAACATGCATACATCGTGTCATGCACACGCGTCGATTTCTCTGACTCCTCACATGGCCGACATTCAATATTTGATTTATTTGATCGTACTACGTTTTCCTCGGTCTTCCTAACCTAACCTAACCGATTTGATAATGCCTTAGTAATGTGAAACTATCTAGTAGACTTTTTCATTCATATTAATTAATAAACATAATAAGTTATTACAGTGCATGCTGCGAAGTATGAATGTAGACGAAGCTCGAAAGGGTTGTCAGGACAGAGCAAAACTAATCCAATTTTTCATGAATCCGAAAGATAATATTTAAAAATGTTACAACCGTCTTAATTTGGGTAGCGTGTATAAAAAGTATGCGTGTTACGTAATAGAGAATTATATGTCATAAAGTTAATAGTTTGATGAGTAAATGATTCAAATTTAACGGTACTTTTATGAAACAATATTAAAATTCAAATTCTACTAAGTACTAAATTCTTCTCTATTCCCTCAGGTACAAGACGACCTGCGTGGCCGAGTGGAAAGTTTTATGACTCTTACACCGAAGGTCCCGGATTTGATTGCCGGCGATGGCAGTGTGATCGTCACACTCTCTCTGGTATGGTGTAGAATTCACGTGACAATTAAATGGCGCTACCTATCACATATCATAAGAATCAATACGATAGGTATACTCTATCAAGATATATATACAAGTAGTGTGAATGGAAAAATAAGTCGAGGAAGGCTAAGGAAGACATGGCATGATCAAATTAATCAATTACTCATTGGTGCCCATGTTCGAAGTGGGAATAATCGACGAGCGTGCATGTCACGAAGTGCGAATTTAAGAGAGGCGCAATAGTAATTTCATGATAGAATAGTGAGGCGATCCATCCTCTCTGCATTTCTCTCTGGGGAAACAGCGTGATGGTTAGTTAGTTATTTAGCTATATATACCCTATACATCGATTTGGCTCGCGCTAGTAAAGAACGATTCAATAAAATAATATTAATAATAATACTCGTATTATAATAAACAGCTACGCGTATGATTCTTACTACATCTGATAATGAGGTAGAGGTGAAACATGACATCCGAAAAATAAAATAAAACTTCAAGAAAACAACATTTTTATTCATATTAATTACACGTGCTCGTACATATTTATTCCGAAGCTACATCATTCATACTAATGCTTCTAAAGTATGTGTGTTTAAATACCTAATAAATATTAATAATGGTTTTCATACAAATGATAAGTCAAAGCAGGGAAATGACAAGATATGAGAAACAGAAGAAAAGTATTTGATTAACTGGTATGTTGATTAACCAAGACATGCGGCGATGCGTATTGACACCAACTCATAAAGCCCCCTTTATATTATTGATATTGATGTACTTTTTGTTCAAACTCACGTTCCGCGAATATTATGTAAATGTAAGCACCTCCCGGTGTTGATGTTTCCTCTGGTAACATGTCCGGCCTATTAGTCCTGTCCGCCCGATGGTTATCTGAGAGCTATCGTACCGTTAATGCGGACACGCGGTGAAGAAACGGCTCAGATACCATCGACTATCCTCTCCTGCTACCACTCTCGGGTGCACACTGCATAACTCTGCCTCAGGGCCTTTTCAGTTCGTTTACCGTAGAGCGCATTTCATATTTTTAACACTCGTAAAAGCAACATTGTCTAGCAATACTAAGAAATACTATAGACGATTGCGGCAGAGAGATGGTCAGAGCACGTAACGAGACAAACATATGGACAAAGCGGCTAGTGTCATGAAGACTAAGAAGTTTTCAGATATCAGAAAACCTTTTAAAACCTAGGTTCTCAAAGTGGGCGATAACGCCCCCTTGTGGGCATTTGAGATTTTCAGGGGGGCAGTAGAAGACAAAGAAAAAATTTCAGACCCAGAGAACGATGTATAAGGACGACCACCGAGCCGCTGGTCCGATCAAAACAGGGAATCTGAATGGACAAATCAGGGATTAGCTGCAGCCTGGAGACTGACGGGTGACAGGAGCGCATGGTGTGCCATGGTCAATAATTTACAGGATGGACACGACCTTCAATCATGATAAATACGACTGAGAAGAAAAAGAAGAAGAAATGCATTAGCGAGGCAAAACATGTCTCTCCTATAACTAAATTCTAAAAATAGACGTTTTCTTAAATTAAAAAAAAAACGAGTTGTTTTTTAATTTTTTTACAAATGTATTTTTTACGTGATATATTATTTCGGGAACCATTTTCGTCCACGCCGAACAATATTTTCATTTTAATAAATAAAAGGTATTAGTAAAAAAATGTGATTAAAAAAAATACTTAATTTCACTTAAGCGTAAAGTAGAAATCTAAAGCTCCTGTATTATGTTTAATAGCATAGATATGGTAAGGCAATATTGTATGCTTGTTGTCATTACTATGATGGTTGTTATTTTAAAGATCATAGTGTTCTAATTAAGGTAATGGGAATTCTGGAGTATGTTTAGTACTGGGGCATAAAATTTTGACTTATCAACTGAGGATGAAGTGTTTATTTAAATATAGCATTTCTTAGGTTATATGTATTATTAAAATCAATCGGCAGTACCATGTCAAGCATTAGATATACGAGAGTTACGCAAATACGTAAATCATAGTAAATTAAAATCTCACTTTCTAACCCTTTCATTATAAAATGAATTTCTTGTGTTTTTTTAAAATGGAATTTTTCATATATTGGCAAATATTTTATAACATAATTCTATAGAAAAAACAAACATTTCTCATCCAATTACTAACAGATCGAATAAAAAATTTCCAGTGCCGTCCAAAAGTATTTTTATGTTTCATAATTAAATTAATTTTGTAATAAGATTTAAACGGAAAAAATAATAATTTTATATACTTTCGTATTACGCACTTAATTCGCGGTGTGGCATTATTAAAAATAATTTATAATAAAACACCTTTATTTAGTTTAACGAACGAGTTTAACCAATTTATTTCGGTTTAACGAACCAACCAGCTTCGCTTCCGGCGGAACTTCGTCATTGTAACAAAAACAAACTATTTGTTTGTTCTATGAATTTCGTAAGGATGCTCATTTATTCCTATAACACAATAAAATATGATTGTGATATTATATTTGTGAATAGAACGACAAAATCTACAAATCATATCAGAAAATATAATATATTATACCATTTTTTTTTTATTATTAAGAAAAGTCACCTTCCAAAGAAGCTTTATGGTGGCAATCTAACCAAGAGCACTGGTTATTTAAGTGTACTGCTTTACATAAAAGTACTAATTAAAGTACACATGTAAATACACAGGTATTTCACATTCATGTTGTAAGTTAATTTTTTTATATTATTTGAATTACTTGATCGGTTTTACGGAGAAACACATCAGACTATTATGTCTTCTAAATCAATTCCATCATTCATCATCAGCCGTCTGTCATCCACTGGTGAACGTAGGCCTCTCCCAAAGTACGCCACCGCCCCCTATCCATTGCCGCTCCCATCCATCCATTTCCAGCTATCCTCTTCAGATCGTCGGTCCAGCGGGCAGGGGGACGTCCAACTTTACGGAATCCTGTACGCGGTCTCCACTCCAGAACCCGTCAACATTCAATATTTGATTGATTTGATCGTGCCACGTTTTCCTTGGCCTTCCTCTATTTCTAGCTCCGTTCACGCCGTTTACATATACCTTCTTTACCATTCTGTCTTCACTCATTCTTTCCTTATTTTGTTCATAACACTTTCGTTCGCACCACATTCACTTCTTATACTTGCATTTGTCACTCTATCATATACAGATTTGCCACACATTCGTCTTAGAGATCTCATTTCTACTGCATTTATCCTCCTTTATCCTTCTTTTGCCAGTTCCATGATTCATTTCCATACATAATTCTTATATAATAATTAACAATAAAATAAATAACTCCTTGAAAATAGCGTTTTAAGTCGGATTAATTATTTAATATGGAGGATAGACGAAACGAAAAAATAACTTAAAACTTGGTTTGTATGTCAATTTGGAAAAAAGTTCCCAAACGTCACTGCCGTCTAGAGCTTGCTGCTAAAACAGTTGTACAGGATAATAATTATTGGAAGGCTGGCTCGAGTGCGACGCTTTAATTTGCGTAATTTGATTCGTGCCCGGACTGCAAACTGAATTACAAAGTCGGAGGTCTAAGTATCGAGTCGACGTATTTATAGATAAAGCTGGGCTTACACAAGCTGCTGTGCTAGTGTCTGAATGAACTCAAAGAAAATAAGAAAAAGAAAACACCAATATATACCTTGATAAAAATGTGTTTATTTAAGAGGCAACTACTTTCGCTTGAGCTTTCCGTGACAATAAAGTAAATAAATTCACAACTGAAGTTTGACATACGAGTATGTATGTTTTGGGAACAGAAATAAAGGTGATTCAATGTATTTTTAATTAAAATTACTTAATTACTAGTTGACGAATTTTTTATGAATTAAACCACTGTTTTTTCTACTTTTGAGTTTATTTTTCTCGACACGTTTCGAAGGCTTGCAGCATTATCGAGAAAACGATACAAACTCATCAAAATGATTACAAACTGAGTGCAAGAACCTAGAATTATATATAACATGTGTTAGTTAACAGGCTAGTTCTAGGGAGATAACAATAGACATATCAATGGGTTAAATTTTGAAAGGATTTTTAGATGTCCATTTGTTTTATCTTAAAATATAAACTTGTCCCCTTACTTAATCAATAGCCTTAGAGCAATAAAATACCCTCAACCCGAAATGTTTTATATGGATTTAAACATAATTTTAAAAAAAGATTTTTTTTAGAGATAATCAAATTCGTTTACTTAAATCTCTCTAGATCAGTGGTTACCAAACTTGTTTATCTCGTGAACCCCCTTGCTGATTTCTTTTATTTTGTGCAGACCCCCTGAATGAGAATGAGCCAATACAAAGGTCGCCGTAAACCTTGCGCGGACCCCCTGACGTTGTTCAGGGACCCTCAAATCAATTTTAAATTTCCACGGAACCCCTGAATGATCCCAGGGACCCCTGGGGGTCCGTACGGACCACTTTAGGAACCACTGCTCTAGATGGAAGTTTATTTTATGTAATAATGAAATAAAACGATGTTTTATTTGACTATTTCCACTATTGTCTTTATTTCGACGGTGACCGGTTTCCAAAGTGGAGGTACTTAAAAACATCGTTTCATATAATTATTAACTATCTTTATGTAATTATAATTATTAATTATATTAAAATGTATAATTCATTTTGAATGTATACAAATACTTGTAGACAAATACTGGATTTTACCCATTGCGGGTTAATCATATTTAAGAATGGCGGAATGGGGAATGTCGTTAACATAAAGCGATCGCTTAACCCAACTAGTGACTAGTCATAAGTCCTGTAAGCGCCTTGACCACCATATTCTATTTCCAGAAAACAATTTACATCTTCGCCTCTATTGAGATACAATTAATCCTTAAAAATATATAATTTATTTTCAATTTCTTTCCAACTCTTCCAATTAATCTAATTTTAGACCGTTATTATTCATAGAATTTTTATACTCACTTGCTAAAGTGCTTCATTTATAAAACAATTATGTGGTATACGTCAAATATTTTCATATCAATTATACTTATATCAAATTATTGTTGCCTATGAGGGCATAAAATATTGCATGCAAACCTTTTAAGGACTGCAGGAAGGTTTAATTTGGTTTTCTGGTATGAAATTTAATTATAATAAAATACTTCTTATATGGTGAGAATATTGTCTGTATTTAAGGTCTTTGTTTTTTGTCCATATACATTTCATAGCATTCGCGTGTGTGTTATATAACACATATCACCACACCTGTCAGGTATGTGAGTAATGTTAATTTATGTTATCTTGTATGGATGAATATATTAATATTCATTTTCATAATTATAAAATGAAGTATTTTTTACATAATCTGATAGTAAATTGTTGCTTATTTTATCGATTGGGACGAGATAACCAAACCACAGAGCTAAAAAGAAGAATTGGACTAAGCTGGACATCCTTAAAAACCGGAAAATACCGATCAACATGTAACGAAAGTCTATGAAGCCTGCGTTCTGGTACTTATGGTCTTGAAACTGTTACATTGTTCAAACAAAATGCCGAGAAACTACGAGTGACCCAAAGAGCCATGGAAAGAGCCATGTTAGGTATAAGCATAAGAGACAGAGTCAGAAACGATGCGGTGAGAGAAAAAAACAAGGTCACTGACATCATCCACCGGGTGGCGACTCTAAAATGGCAATGGGCAGGTCAGGTAGCCAGAAGCTCAGATGAAAAGTGGACAAGAAGACTGTTGACTTGGAGACCGTGAACGGCAAAGAAAGGATGATCTGAACAGACATGTCGGAATAACCTGGATGCAGTCTGCACAGGACAGAGTGACATGGAAGCGAATGGAGGAGGCCTTGGTCCAGGAGTGGGCGGGAATAGGCTGATGAAGAAGTAGGAGAAGATTGTTATAACTTAAATTTGATTTGTGAAATGTATACTTACATCTGTATACGAATCCTGGATTTTCACCTGTGGGTGGTTGATTTAAATTTTTAATTGTATCTCAATAGAGACGAAGAAACAAACTGGAAACTGAATATGGATGATCAAGGTGTTTACAGGACTTATGACCTGTCATTGGTTGGGTTAAGCGCACGCTTTATGTAATTACAACATTCCCCATTCCACCATTGTTATTGATCATGTATGATACATTTTTTGGAAGTTGTATATATACTCCAAATTCATACTTATCTTCACGTGGCAGTTCCAGTTAGCCATCTATGTAGATTTGATTGTACTAATTAATTTTTTAAGATTAATCTATACAATCCATCCACTAACGCCATCTATGAAGAATGATTGTTTAGCATTTAGCAAACTACTTTATTAACACAATGCGAAGAGGCTACCGCCTCCTATCGTACTGTTAGAAGTCGCCTGGAGTATCCACTCCTATTTTATACGCCAAATAATTGACCAGAATATTTACAAATATTTGTGAAATGTATACTTACATCTGTATACGAATCCTGGATTTTCACCTGTGGGTGGTTAATTTAAATTTTTAATTGTATCTCAATAGAGACGAAGAAACAAACTGGAAACTGAATATGGATGATCAAGGTGTTTACAGGACTTATGACCTGTCATTGGTTGGGTTAAGCGCACGCTTTATGTAATTACAACATTCCCCATTCCACCATTGTTATTATGATCATGTATGATACATTTTTGGAAGTTGTATATATACTCCAAAGTTTCAGTTATCTATGTAGATTTATCAATCTATACAATCCATCCACTAACGCCATCTATGAAGAATGATTGTTTAGCATTTAGCAAACTACTTTATTAACACAATGCGAAGAGGCTACCGCCTCCTAGCGCACTGTTAGAAGTCGCCTGGAGTATCCACTCCTATTTTTTACGCCAAATAATTGACCAGAATATTTACAAATATTTGTGAAATGTATACTTACATCTGTATACGAATCCTGGATTTTCACCTGTGGGTGGTTAATTTAAATTTTTAATTGTATCTCAATAGAGACGAAGAAGCAAACTGGAAACTGAATATGGATGATCAAGGTGTTTACAGGACTTATGACCTGTCATTGGTTGGGTTAAGCGCACGCTTTATGTAATTACAACATTCCCCATTCCACCATTGTTATTAAGATCATGTATGATACATTTTTGGAAGTTGTATATATACTCCAAATTCATACTTATCTTCACGTGGCAGTTCCAGTTAGCCATCTATGTAGATTTGATTGTACTAATTAATTTTTTTTTTTTTAAGATTAATCTATACAATCCATCCACTAACGCCATCTATGAAGAATGATTGTTTAGCATTTAGCAAACTACTTTACTAACACAATGCGAAGAGGCTACCGCCTCCTATCGTACTGTTAGAAGTCGCCTGGAGTATCCACTCCTATTTTATACGCCAAATAATTGACCAGAATATTTACAAATATTTGTGAAATGTATACTTATATCTGTATACGAATCCTGGATTTTCACCTGTGGGTGGTTAATTTAAATTTTTAATTATATCTCAATAGAGACGAAGAAACAACTGGAAACTGACTATGGATGATCAAGGTGTTTACAGGACTTATGACCTGTCATTGGTTGGGTTAAGCGCACGCTTTATGTAATTACAACATTCCCCATTCCACCATTGTTATGATCATGTATGATACATTTTTTGGAAGTTGTATATATACACCAAATCCATACTTATTTTCACGTGGCAGTTCCAGTTAGCCATCTATGTAGATTTGATTGTACTAATTAATTTTTAATATTAATCTATACAATCCATCCTCTAACGCCATCTATGAAGAATGATTGTTTAGCATTTAGCAAACTACTTTATTAACACAATGCGAAGAGGCTACCGCCTCCTATCGTACTGTTAGAAGTCTCCTGGAGTATCCACTCCTATTTTATACGCCAAATAATTGACCAGAATATTTACAAATATTTGTGAAATGTATACTTACATCTGTATACGAATCCTGGATTTTCACCTGTGGGTGGTTAATTTAAATTTTAATTATATCTCAATAGAGACGAAGAAACAAACTGGAAACTGAATATGGATGATCAAGGTGTTTACAGGACTTATGACCTGTCATTGGTTGGGTTAAGCGCACGCTTTATGTAATTACAACATTCCCCATTCCACCATTGTTATTATGATCATGTATGATACATTTTTTGGAAGTTGTATATATACTCCAAATTCATACTTATCTTCACGTGGCAGTTCCAGTTAGCCATCTATGTAGATTTGATTGTACTAATTAATTTTTTAGATTAATCTATACAATCCATCCACTAACGCCATCTATGAAGAATGATTGTTTAGCATTTAGCAAACTACTTTATTAACACAATGCGAAGAGGCTACCGCCTCCTATCGCTCTGTTAGAAGTCGCCTGGAGTATCCACTCCTATTTTATACGCCAAATAATTGACCAGAATATTTACAAATATTTGTGAAATGTATACTTATATCTGTATACGAATCCTGGATTTTCACCTGTGGGTGGTTAATTTAATTTTTTTTTAATTGTATCTCAATAGAGACGAAGAAACAAACTGGAAACTGAATATGGATGATCAAGGTGTTTACAGGACTTATGACCTGTCATTGGTTGGGTTAAGCGCACGCTTTTATGTAATTACAACATTCCCCATTCCACCATTGTTATTATGATCATGTATGATACATTTTTGGAAGTTGTATATATACTCCAAATTCATACTTATCTTCACGTGGCAGTTCCAGTTAGCCATCTATGTAGATTTGATTGTACTAATTAATTTTTTTAATATTAATCTATACAATCCATCCACTAACGCCATCTATGAAGAATGATTGTTTAGCATTTAGCAAACTACTTTATTAACACAATGCGAAGAGGCTACCGCCTCCTATCGTACTGTTAGAAGTCGCCTGGAGTATCCACTCCTATTTTATACGCCAAATGGAATGTTGTAATTACATAAAGCGTGCGCTTAACCCAACCAATGACAGGTCATAAGTCCTGTAAACACCTTGATCATCCATATTCAGTTTCCAGTTTGTTTCTTCGTCTCTATTGAGATACAATTAAAAATTTAAATTAACCACCCACAGGTGAAAATCCAGGATTCGTATACAGATGTAAGTATACATTTCACAAATATTTGTAAATATTCTGGTCAATTATTTGGCGTATAAAATAGAAGTGGATACTCCAGGCGACTTCTAACAGTACGATAGGAGGCGGTAGCCTCTTCGCATTGTGTTAATAAAGTAGTTTGCTAAATGCTAAACAATTATTCTTCATAGATGGCGTTAGTGGATGGATTGTATAGATTAATATTAAAAAATTAATTAGTACAATCAAATCTACATAGATGGCTAACTGGAACTGCCACGTGAAGATACGTATGAATTTGGAGTATATATACAACTTCCAAAAAAATGTATCATACATGATCATAATAACAATGGTGGAATGGGGAATGTTGTAATTACATAAAGCGTGCGCTTAACCCAACCAATGACAGGTCATAAGTCCTGTAAACACCTTGATCATTCATATTCAGTTTCCAGTTTGTTTCTTCGTCTCTATTGAGATACAATTAAAAATTTAAAATTAACCACCCACAGGTGAAAATCCAGGATTCGTATACAGATATAAGTATACATTTCACAAATATTTGTAAATATTCTGGTCAATTATTTGGCGTATAAAATAGGAGTGGATACTCCAGGCGACTTCTAACAGTACGATAGGAGGCGGTAGCCTCTTCGCATTGTGTTAATAAAGTAGTTTGCTAAATGCTAAAACAATCATTCTTCATAGATGGCGTTAGTGGATGGATTGTATAGATTAATATTAAAAAATTAATTAGTACAATCAAATCTTCATAGATGGCTAACTGGAACTGCCACGTGAAGATAAGTATGAATTTGGAGTATATATACAACTTCCAAAAATGTATCATACATGATCATAATAACAATGGTGGAATGGGGAATGTTGTAATTACATAAAGCGTGCGCTTAACCAACCAATGACAGGTCATAAGTCCTGTAAACACCTTGATCATCCATATTCAGTTTCCAGTTTGTTTCTTCGTCTCTATTGAGATACAATTAAAAATTTAAATTAACCACCCACAGGTGAAAATCCAGGATTCGTATACAGATGTAAGTATACATTTCACAAATATTTGTAAATATTCTGGTCAATTATTTGGCGTATAAAATAGGAGTGGATACTCCAGGCGACTTCTAACAGTGCGATAGGAGGCGGTAGCCTCTTCGCATTGTGTTAATAAAGTAGTTTGCTAAATGCTAAACAATCATTCTTCATAGATGGCGTTAGTGGATGGATTGTATAGATTAATATTAAAAAATTAATTAGTACAATCAAATCTACATAGATGGCTAACTGGAACTGCCACGTGAAGATAAGTATGAATTTGGAGTATATATACAACTTCCAAAAATGTATCATACATGATCATAATAACAATGGTGGAATGGGGAATGTTGTAATTACATAAAGCGTGCGCTTAACCCAACCAATGACAGGTCATAAGTCCTGTAAACACCTTGATCATCCATATTCAGTTTCCAGTTTGTTTCTTCGTCTCTATTGAGATACAATTAAAAATTTAAATTTGATTATTTAATTTTTACTTAATCATGCAGTAATTTGTCACTTGTCCCATTATTTGGATTAGTTAGTTTGAAATCAAATCAAATCAAATCCTAACTAAATTAGAGACATCTCAAGATACTCCCATATTAAATCGAATTAATTATAATAAAAAATAATACGTAAACAACAGCAGTCTAAACGAGTATGTCGTGATGAAACAAGAATATTCATTTTATTTTATTTTAATTGAAGCAATCTCAATGGTGCAATAAAAAAAACCCAACAATCACTAAAAATACAAGACCGAAGTTATTTATGGTTTGCCTTGAATTCATAGGTAATCACATTATTATATTTTATATATTTTTTTAATTTGGGTTCTTTTCACCTGAAATATGGTTTTTATAAAGAGAACAAATACGGATTTATTTCATTTCATTTCTCTTTTTCTTTTTTTATACACTTTGTTTATATGTACAACACTTACATTAAAAAAATTAAAATTATATAGTCATTTTTTGGACAACCATTCCTTCTTCAGTGATACATATTATAAAGATACATACAGATTTAAAATATTATAAAATTGTTTACATGATCTGACAGATGTTATCAATCTGTATGTATCTACATAATATGTATCACTGAAGAAGGACTGGTTGTCCGAAACAAGTCTTTGTAATTTTAATTGTTTTAATGTAAGTGTTGTATAAACAAAGTGTATAAATAAGAAAAAGAGAAATAAAGCAATTACAATACAACGTATTGCGAATATAGAAGAAATTGTTTAATTTCTTCTGTATTTATTTTAATATATGATATACACACATACACGAAAAAATTACATTTATTTTGTATATAATGTATGTAACTACACTGATACACTGAAGGGCTTCTGAATTTTTAACGTGTTAACTAATGGTTTTAATTTTAATTCTCTTTGTACAGTGTTGTGTTTTTTATTTATTTATTTATAAACATACAATAATTACATTGTATTCCCATGAGTAGAAAACTCATTATGGGACAGAAGGGAGAAGTTACATATAAAATAATTATGAACATTCAGAAAACAGAAAAAGAAATTGACTTAAAACTAAGACATTTTACAATATGAACATTTTGTTGCTTTATAAAATTATTTTACATAATATTTGATCATTTTAATACATCATAAATTGCACTATTTAAAGGAAATATAAGAACATTTTTAAATAGTGGATTCCATTAACTTAATAGTATTCACCATATGAAAATAAAAAACAAAAACCATATAAAAATAATAATTTTACGCAATTGCACGTTAATAAAATTGATGTTAAAATTGCAACTATATTTCTAATATCATTTAGGTATATGAAATTTCTACTCAACTTCTATTAAATTAACTAAATCATCATATCATACAGTTTTTAATTTTACACAATTGCTGATGGTATGAAATATGAACACAATGTGTTACAAAGTTAATTTTTTTATTATTATTATATATTTTGTTTTACTAGTTGTTCATACTAATTTTTTTTAAATATCTCAAAAGAACATTTTTAAAAAAATAATTATTTTCAACTTACGTGATAAAATAAAATCGTGCAAGAGTTGTGACGTGTAAGTTCAGCATTATATGAAATATGTTGGTCGCCGCCGCGCGATGTCGCCGTTCGTTTTCTAATACAACTCTTTATTCGATGTAATAATGCCGGCTACACGCCCCGCGAGCTGTTAGCCGGTGGGATAGCCCACCACAAATTACAGGGGCCGTAATGTCAATACCGATTTACTGGGCCAATTAGCAAGATCGGTTCGGGAAGTGCATCGTCTCATGTGCTCTGGCGGGAAAAACACGGTGGCCATTTTGTTTATTGACTTCAAATTAGTATGTGCACTACACAACCTCACGTTATTAAGGAGTTTATTACAGAAGAAATGGCTTCAAAACCGTTAGGTTCAATGCTTTAGAAGAAGGGTGTTTCTACGATTATTTTAATACGTTTTACCTCAAACATTTTCACTTTCAATGCAATGTTCTTTAAATAAAACTATATGGTGATTTTAGTCTTCAACTCTCTTTCTTTCTCTTTAACATTACCTATCATCTGGAGTCAACCCTACTCGTACAAAGACGCCAATCTTTTCCAATAGCATTGGCTATTAAATTGCTTTATACGAGTATAAGCTTCTTCTCCGGCCAATCTAATGATTGGTCTGCAGCAAGGCGACGCATCTCCTCTTCCACTCCGTTCGGTCCTCGACTACTCTCTTCAACTCTGCATAAGAGGTGCAGCCCATATCTTGGCAAATCTGGTCTAGATACTCTTGGCGAGGTCTTCCTCTGCCAATCGATCCCTCGACCATTCCCTCCAACACATTATGTAGGAAAATAGCCCATATTTTCATATTATATTATTATGACACGAATCTAATCAACAAGGATTTAAACAAATGTCTTGCTAAGTTCTTGGCAGAAAAAAACGAATTCGGCAGGACAAATATATCATAAAATCGGCTCAGATATAATCGAGACAAATATAACATAAATTTAGTCGGTCGGGTAATAAACAACAAAGAACAAAAGCAACTTTTTAAAAACTTTTCTATTTTTTAGATATTTAAAAGAAATACCAATTAGAATTGTTTTATAGCTTTATTGTTTTATTTATTAAAGGTAACATACAGCAATATCAATAACATATATATAATAAAAAAACATTTAGAATAATTGAAATAAGGCCAATTACATGCTACCACAAATATAAAATAATATTTAACAATTAACAAATGATAGTGTAAAACAAGATTGAAGTTAAACTAAGAATTGTGTCATTAATAAAATTTGCTTTCATTTTGAGTTAATAAAAAGTGATGTCTGGTTTGGAGTGCGAAAATTTGTTAATTATTTGTTAGTTATTATTGTCTACCTATATAAAATACATGGTTGTTTCATCATAAAATTGAGCTTACTCAAAGCCCAAATAAGCTTTTTTCGATTACAATATTTAGGTAATGCGTCAAACATCGGTAAACAGTGGGACCTGCCATAGTCGGGAAAACTCTGAGCGGGAAATTTCTGATATGAAAATTCACTTAAACATTATTTCTTAGACGCCGGAATATTTTCTTTCGTCATCCATCAAATAAGATGGATTACCGTATCAGGCGCATGGTTGCTGAGCAGGGCGGAATTAAGGCAAATGAAACACTTAGAAGTCATTTGATATCCGGCGATTTCTTCGGCTTCAGTTAAAACACAGTTAAATAAAGATCATTTCGTAACGCCATGTATTATAATAATATTTGATATTTAGACCCGAGACGATGTATTGAAACTCACGCATATTATATTTGTGAACTTAAATTGTAATTTGTCATTTTAAATAATTTTTTCAGATATAATTTTTTAAATAAACGATATAATAATACTCTTTTTGAGAGTGTTTCAAAAGGGTTTAAATTTGTTTAAACTTTTTATTATAATATTTTTAAGTACTGTACTTAAGTAAACTTTATTTTGTGTATAATGTACTTAAATACTATGTTTATAAAATTAACCCCGATAAAATATATTTATAACGATTAAAAATAATAAAGGAAGTTGTTATATCACCAAATTGGAACATTTAAATTTGCATTTGAATTTGGAACATTAGAATCTGAAACTACCTTAATATGTGAAATATCAGTGCATTCACGATAAGACTTAACAACTAATTTATCTTATTGTGAATGCACCGATAATTTGCATATTAGCATGGTTCCATATTCTAACGTTAACTAATTAATTAACACTCTGAGACGGAACCCAGCCTGCATCGCTCAGGGCGCACTAGACTGGTCCCCTATGAGGGGAAATACAAAGAAAGAAGGGAAAGACCTAGAGCCACCTGGAAAAGAACCCTGCAGGACGAGGTTAAGGCAGCAGGCCTCACTTGGGATGATGTTAGGCATCAGGCATGCGATAGAGTCGGTTGGAGAAGGTTTCTTGAGGCCCTGTGTACCACGGAGGTGTGACAGGACAAAAAGAAAAAGAACTAATTAATTAATTATAGTTAAAATTAGCTACTTAATAAAAATTACAATAAATTTATCTCTTCAATGTTTTCATAACAAGTTCCGGTTTATTACTTAAGGTCCCATGAATTCAATAAGAACAAAAGTACTAAATATGTCCTTTCAGCATATAATCTAGATAACTTTCCGGACTTTAGTAAAAACTTTTATAGCTTTTCTTATCACTTGTCAAGTTAGAAAAAAATAGTAACCTTATCTCGACTCCGATACAAATCTGTCGCCGAAATTCGGCACTGTTCGGGAGTGTACGTCCACACGTACAAAAACTAATATCGAGTGTTCTACCCCATGGCCCAAACCACCCCCTGTGCAAAATGCTAAGTGCCAACTCACCCCATTTTCCCCACGTCATTATGATTCCGTCGTATATCCTAGGCCCTGGGGAAGGGAGGAAATGTGGGCACAAGGCGCTCGAGAAATGTCTTGTTATCAAAGAATGCAAAGTACGGAAAATACGTGATTATTGATCAATGCAAAATTTTGATACGCTTATACATAATCTCACTTCTTTGATTTTTAGTTTTAGCGATATTTAGCTCTTTCATTTTGTTATCATATTGTCTGCAGAAAGGGGAAAATACCCGTTTATTGGACCGGTAGTGACCGATGAGAAGGGAATAAATACCCTTTTCGCGAATTAGGCGAATTCTTAATTAAGTGCATTTTAACAATAATTTTATCGACATATTTAAATCACAAATGTCCGGATCGTCCAGCTGACGACAAGTGCACCATCTAAAAGAACATTATGTTAAATATATGAAAAGGGTATTAATCTTAAAAAGATTAACATATGTAATCAAAATCTTCATAGATGGCACATTGAAACTGACATGCGAAATCTGGCACAGGTCTTTAACATATATACAACTTCCAAAAATTTGTCATACATGGTCATAAAGAAAGGTGGAATGGGGAATGTTCTAATTACATAAAGCGTGCGCTTAACCCAACCAATGCCAGGTCATAAGTCCTGTTAACACCTTGATTAACCATATTCAGTTTCCAATTTGCATCTTCGTCTCTATTGAGATACAATTAGAACATTACGTGTTTAAAAAAACAAAGGAATTTTATTTCGTTACATTTCATTCTATAAAATTTGTTTTAGATTTATTTTGGGGATGTTGGACGATCAGGGTGTGCGCAGGAGATGCCTATTGGTGGCGATGAGGTTCGCAACCCATCACATCGCGTCTCTTGCGGGGCCGAAAAGCGAAGGATGGAGAGCCGCTTCGGTTAATGTGTGGCAGTCCATTATTTCTGCCTACCCTTTTGGGAAGACGGCGTGATGGTAAGTTAGTTAGATTTAAATCACAAATCTAAGTACAGATCCATCTTCAAGTACACAAGATATCCATAGTAGTTAGTGTACAAAACTACCCGGACACAAAGTTTTAACATGCATGTGCTTTTAGGTATGTTTTAAAATTTTCTATTGACACGATCAGTATTATTTATAACACTAAGTCAAATGTTACAATGATTTGATTTATTCAACAATCCACATTTATTCCATTATTTATTTGTTTATGTGTATTACATTACATTTGAAACTATCACTCAATCTTAGACGTTTTTTTCCCTTTTGTTTTTTTTTTACTTTTAAACATTTCAATATTTAAAAAAAATCTTTGAATTAGCTCCTTCGGGGTGAAAGAGATTGAAAAACAGCAGCGGTGAAGCAACGTTGCATAGATATGCTTTAATTTTTCAACCGGCTGCAGAACCAGCACACCTGTGGGTATATTTATATGAAGAGCAATCACAACTGTTGAATTAAATCAAACAATCAAACATCGGCATGAGTTCAATAAGTTTAACATAAAAATATTTTATGTATGTATTAATTCTCAAAATACTAGACTAATCTTAAATCTGCACCACTTTCATATTTTTGTTCTAATAAAAATTTTCCCAAAAAAAAAAACAATAAATATATTTTTTTAATAACGACACAATCGAGGATTAGTACTATTATTAATTCTTATAAATTATTATTCAGTCTTAAAAAATACTAAACTAACCTAAATAAACTTTGTTTATATAAACATGAATTTCAAAATGAGTGAATGTACGAAAGTATATAAATGCGTATCAGTAATTGGACACATTCTTTATATTATGTAATTTTTTAAATCTATTGTTTTTTATGAACACCCTCTACGATTTTCATGGCAAAAGGCAATAAGATGGGTAAGTATTTTTCTGTGGTACCTCTCTATATATTACCACTTAGCCATGCGTTCGTTCTGAAGCCGTTTCTCCACTTACCTCCACCCCAACTGAAATTGGTTCTTTGTTATTTGGGGGTGTGTACAACGAGCTCTAGATTCTGTAGTAACCTGCCCAGGAATATTAAACATGATTTGAAAAAGCACGTTTTGAAATGTTTTTTTGTTCTTTTAATGTCAAATTATATGTTCAAATTTTCATGTCTCAAGGAAACTTTTGCATGTACATTTCCATAAGTGTATTTCTTACTTTATATTTTCAATTCGTAATTTGAAAGATAAAAATTCTCTGAATTTTAATTCTAAACATGTTTTTTTCACTTAAATATTAAATTTGAATTATTCTATGTTTTAAAATACGTGATTAAAACTTATATCCTTACTTTTTATTTCAGACTCTTCGATTTCATAATTATATTGTTTTTATGATATAACCACAATACAATTACCATCAAATACTGATCAGTTAAATTTAATTTATATTATAATAATAATAAAAAATAGAAATATTAAATGGACAGAACGCTGATCCTGAGGACTTGGGGTTAAACCTAGGACACGATTTCCTTCTTAATAATAACGAGATATTTTTGCTCACATTAGATATTAAAATTAATCAATTTTAATGATTTTTTATTCATTAACCATATTAAATTATTTAATTCTCATATGGTTTGTGTTTTTTTAATTAAGAATAAAACATTAACCTTTTGTAGTATTTGTTTTCTTGATAACTGCTAATAAAAATAGTACTTTTTCATATTTAAAAAATCCTGGAACAACAATAAGTTTATTTTTAATGTTCTCACCATTTCTAAAAGTATAATTTGCACAATTCTTGAAACACCGCAAAAAAAAAATATCGAAAATACCTGCATTTTATTTTTTCATTTTTTGACTGCGTTAAGAGCTGTTTCTTCATACTCACAGCTGACACTTCAGGAGATCTTTCCACATGGATTTCCTGCCTCCCCTTTTCCTACTTTCTCGTTGCTACCCTCTTTCCATTCAGGACACCCCATCTACATCCACTTAATGCCCCTATATCACAATATAACGACTTTATTTTTTAATATGATTCAAACATTGCATACTTCAACTTACCTTGTGCCTTTACCGTATATATTTTATTACAATTTTTTAAATGCTCGTTTCCATTAAATTTTGTACACACGAACACAAAATATTAATTCAAGAATAATTTACTAACATTTATTAAAATAATTATTTAAAAAAGTTGTTTTGTTTAAATATGTATTTTTTTATAATCAGTTTAAAAAAATCAATAAAATGATACAAAAACTTGATTTATAAACCTGGTTCATTTTGACGTAAATGTCGATCGATTGCGTCAGAGGTAACCTTAAATAGAAATATTTATTTTTTAAATTACTAATAAACTAAGCATCACGCCGTCTCCCCGAAGAAATAGACAGAAATAATGGACCGCCACACTGTTCTTTCCTGATGTTCCTCAACATTCGTCGATTTCTCGGATTTCTCAAGTGGGTGATTAATTTGATCATGCCACATTTTGCTCGATCATTATTAATTTATTGTTTCGTTTTTATATTTAGCTTAAACTTTCTTTATATTATAATTATTTTGTTGAATCGCATTACAGCGCGAGCCAAATCGATGTAAAGGGTATAGCTATCATATTGATTCTCATGCTATGTGATAGGTAGCTAATCTATTGCCATTTTATTGTCACGTGACTTCTACACCACACCAAAGACAGTGTAATAATCACACTGCCATCGCTGGTAATCGAACCCGGGGCCTATGTGCGTCATAGCATTTGTCACTCGGTCACGATGGACGTCATACTTACTTAACCGCCCTACCGTTGGGTTATTTTCCGAGAAACTTTTATTAATGAAATTTAATTATATTTTAATTTTATTTTTTTAATTTACGAAACGTCAAATACTCGACCGCACACTTCGCCTGCCGCTTGTAAAGCTATCATATTTATGAAGACTTGTACTCGAGTGTTGTTGGCACACGAGCGTATCCCTAACAGTTTGTACATTTTAGGTACATTACTTTTTCTCAAGCGCGTGCGTGATACGGGATAGCGCAGAATGGTACAGTCACAGTGAACGTATCACGTACGTTCAAATACGTAGGGTGGTTAATTATAATTTTCTTCACTATAATAATTATTATTAATATTATAATTATTATTATTATTACAATTACTTTTATTATTACTATATGTTATATTTTTATTATTACTATTCTTCTTTTCATTATTATTATATCTCTTTAGAATTCGAAAGTATTGAATGCAATTACATTTGAAACCAAAACAATGGTTGGTGGAGATGCAACCGCCATATCCCGATATGTAGGAATTCCTGATAAGTACCCACCTTTAGTATCCTCCCTCACACGATTTTTTCCCTTATTTACCGCCCACCCCGCGGGAGATGCCCCCTCCCGCGGCCCTTGTTAGCGTGGCACAAAAGAGGGTGACGACATTAGAGTTTGGAAAATCACTCCGAGTTTGACGGAAGCAATACTCTGATGTTTTTCAATGTGCGGATAAGGAATGTGTCTGTATTTGTGAGCGAGGTAAATAAAAGTGTAGTGAAAACAGCTAACTGTAAAGACCAGTGACTGATTTTCATGTAGATTTTTTTTCTTAAAATTAAAAGCATCTTGTATTGATTAAACATTAATATTAAATAAATGTATCACTAATGATTAAAAAGATTAAATCTACATGGAACTGGCAAAATAAGGAAGAAACCATAATAAACGCAGTAGGAATGAGATTTCTTACACGAATGTGCGATAAATCGGTGTATGACAGATTGTCAAATGCAAATATGATAAGTGAATTCAGTGCAAATGAACGTGTTATGAACATAATAATTAAAGAGCTATTAAAATGGCTTGGACACATTCGAAAGAATGAATAAAGACAGAAGAAAAAATAAAGTATATATACGACGAAAACGCAACTAGAAAAAGTGGAAGATCGAGGAAAACATGGCATGATAAAATTCATCAAATATTAAATGTCAGCTACGTGAGGAGTCGGAGAAATCGACATGCGTACATGACAAGATGTTTGAATGTTGAGGAATCGAGAGAAGTATGTCTGGAAAGAACAGTGTGGCGATCCATTATTTCTGCCTACCCCTTTGGAGAGACGGCGTGATGGTTTGTTAGTTAGTTTCAAAATAAATCTATTATGTATTTCTTGTTTCGTGAACAATGTTATAAAACCCCATATTTATTAACTGTCAAATTATAAAACGCTGTTTATGGTATCATATTTTTTTGTTGAAATAATTATTATTAATAAAGCTGATGTCGACATGGGCTGACGATACAGCTGTTGCGAAAAAAATGTTACCATAATTTTATTATACTGTATTTTATAAAAATAACATGTCATACCACATAACATATAATAAAATTTCTAAAGAACAGACTTTTTCATTCGTATTTATTATTTAATATGAAGTTTTACAACATTGTTCAAGAAACAGTAAATTCAATCTCACACTTCAACAGCCTTCCCGTTCACATGTAGGTACCACGATGGAAAACCAAATTAGAGATCGGATTTGGTGAAAAACTCTCGGCTGTATACAGTACATACAACACATAGAGGTCGCGACTGTTGGGGGTGGGGTCGGCTGGGGGTGGTGGTGTATCTAGGGGGTCGGGGGAAATGTTTATTCTGACATTTCACGAGTAATCTGGGCGATTCCAGATAAAACTTTCTGACGGAATGATTAATCGGAGCCACACGGAATAAGGGAGCTTTCAATCAATTCGTAAATGAGAAATAAGACGCGTGCAAAGTGCGGCTTATTAGCCGGCCTTAATAGAACAACTGTTTACCAACATAATAATAGATAACAAGATTATTAGAGGTACTGATAGATTGCATCAATTTCCTAGCAATGCGAAACATGTTACTTCAGTTAAATATTATAATTTAAACTTTTAAATTAAATAACTTTGTTTTTTCTATCACAATTGTATTTTATTTCACGCGACAGCTGTTTCATCAACCTATGTTGGCATTATCAGGTGTTACAATTATATTATTGTCAACATAGATTGATGAAACAGCTGTCGCGTGAAATAAAATAAAATTGTGATACAGAAAACAAAGTTATTTAATTTAACAGTTTAAAATGTTAAGTTATCATAGTGTTTCGGCCAAAACAATGGACTTTATAATAATTTAATTAATTTTAGATTACCTTAGTCTTTGTTTTCATCCATATTAATTATTAAATATGGTTTTAATTAAATTTTCCATTGTTTTGAAGCCTTCAAAACATGTCAATAAAATTAAACTCAAAGGTGAAAAAACAGTGATTATATAACATAAAATAAATAATTCTAATTAAAACTACGTTTTTTTTTTTCGATATTTAAAATTTAAAAAATATCATATTTGTGTTTTAAGTAAATGAAAACGTCAATTTTCTTAAAGTTTCATTACAAGTTTTATTTTTCATTATGAAGCACTTACTCAGTAGTTTGACATTTCAAAATATATAAATACATAAAATGAAATAAGCACTTTGTATTTTAATCTCGAAATCTTTAAATATATTATTTTAAACTGATAAAACTTATGGGTATAAGTGAAATAAGTTGGTTTGCAAATAAATTTTTTAAATTATTTTTATTTGTGAACGTTTTTTTTATTTTTTGGCAGATAAATGTTTTGCCCTGCAATATTTTGAACCATTTTTGTACATTTGTTACTGACCTAGCTTGGCCAAACATAACATTCCCGTAATATGGTATATACCTTTAGAAAACGTACGTTCTCATGTTAATGAGTATAATAAGTATTGTATAATAATATGTATAATAATTTTTATGAGTTAATGAGTATTGTATAATAATATTTTTAGGTCATTTTCTAGAAAATAGAATAATGAAATACATTGTATTCAAACAAGCCTAGAAATGAGTAATAACATAATTTTTACAAGCTTTATAGTGCTTTCAGTAAACAGTTTTCAAATATGAAGTGAACCTGAAATCCACTTTTGTTTTTTTTTAATAATTAAAATAATCTAACGGTTTAACTGAAATCTCTCGATGGAAGTTCTTTTTTTAATTATAATTAAATAAAACGTTTCCCTTTTTTTCAGATCAGTCAATGTCAGGCAGTCTGGTGAAACCGGTCGTTGTCGCCAGGCAAATGTGGAAGTAGCTATTAAAAAAACGTGGTTTTATTTAACTATTATTTTTAATTTTTATTTAAATTTTATGGTTTATTTTGCACTGCACAATAAATTACTTTAATCAGACGATATATTAGAACCCAAAACATCACGGGTCATGATGCCTGGACGATTTCCTTATTTAGGCGTGGCATATTTAATTCCTGATTTACCGTACATTTATGCCAATCGACGAATAACGCCACCGCGGCAAGCGCCCCACTACAATATTTAGCACCCCCAAAATACTTCCCTCCTAAAACGCTCGCCGGGGGGTGAGAATTTTTTTCATATAATGCTATTGGGAAAAATGCGATGCGTGTGGGTGAGCCGAGAGGGAGGCTTATTGAAGCATGAATGAGATTTTTGTATGTGAACGCCGATCGGGAGAAAGAGAGACAGGAATATGAGGCTGCCATTTTGAATTATGTGCAGAAACCACACAGGTAAGTTGATATATAATGTAAAGAAGTATATAATACTATTTTTTTGGAGATGAATAATAAGAATAATTTTTAAAATTACAAGAGCATAGTATTATATATTAAAGTTTCAGTACAATTGATTAAATCTTAATCTATCACAGTTTAAATCTTTATAAGCTGATAGTTAATAAGTACGGAAATCTTCTTCGTCTACTGTTTTATTTAGGATTGCGTCCTGTTGTTTATCGGAGCCTGTTCCTGGGATGAAGATTTCCAAATGTCTCGCCATCTTTTGGGTGGTCTTCCTGGAGGTCAATTTTCTGTTGGTACTTTATTTGCGGCTATATTTATCACTCTTTCAGAACATGCTCTTTCCACATGATATCTCCAGTATCGTCTTCTCTGTCTTCCCCGTCGCACGACATCTTCTACATTGCAGATCTTTCTTATTTCAGAATTTCTTACTCTGTCTCGGACAGTCGTGTCCACAACGGATCGGAGAGTCTTCATGTCTGTGGTTCTTGGGAGACTTTTTGTTCTGATGGTGTCAGCTCTCGTTTCTATTCCATATGTTATTATAGGACGAACGTATGTCATGTAGATTCCTATTTAGAGGTATGGAAATCATATATATATATATATATATATATATATATATATATATATATATATATATATATATATATATATATATATATATATATATATATATATATATATATATATATATATATATATATATATATATATATATATATATATATATATATATATATATATATATATATATATATATATATATATATATATATATATATATATATATATATATATATATATATATATATATATATATATATATATATATATATATATATATATATATATTATTAAAAGTATATTTTGTTTTATTTTTATAAATTTAAGGTTCTTATTTATCGACTGGTTTCAATATTTTCGTAAATATCAGTACAAGTTTATTATTTTCTTTTCTTTTATTAGCTTAGTTAAAGTATTTTGAACAACCTAGGTTTACGTTTCTATCCTTTTATTTAGCAAGTTATTAATGTATGGTTTATCCTTTTATTTAGCAAGTTTATCATTTTATTCTACGCATTGATCATTTAATTATAAATTTTTGCCATTTTACTTTACAAGTTAATAATTTTATTTCGTAAGTTTATCATTTTATTTTGACTAATTTAGATTAATTAAAATATAAAATATATTAAACAAAATATATTCAAATTTAAATAACATAGCTTTCTTGGATTTTAAGATAAACCATTATTAATGTATAGTCCATTATTAGTTTCACGTTTGTAAATTCTTGAACACATTATATATTCAAAAGTATAAAAGTTATATTGTACATTACACATATTATGTTTTACCTACACAAACCTCTCTGATTGATATCCGATTCCTAGTTCATTTTATTATAATAAAAACGTACAAAATAATTTTAATAATTGGATGTTGTTAATTATTTGTATATTCTATTAATAACAAAACTATTTTAATGTTATTAATAACATAACCTCAATTGCATACAATTAATTATTTATGGAAGGGAGAAATATCACAAACCTCACCCTATAGTAGTGGCCCCGCCTTCTCTGATCGATAACGGAACTTATTGGAAGGAATTTGAAATTCGAATGTGATCGAATTTAATGGTCGCCGTTGGTTTTGTTTGGTTTTTAAAACACTCGCATTATTTTACTTCCATGCATCGGTCTTCCTATTTTGAAATAATGTTTGGGGGAGTTTTTTTTCAACCCCACCTACGGATTATTGTAAGGGGTGATTTTTTTGTCAAACCGAACGTTCGTACTCATCAAGCTATTATTCGTTATTTTTACTCGTATGAGAAATATATTCTAATGAAATAGTGATTTCGTAACATAAAATGTATTTAGATTATTTTGTAAATAAAAACACTGTGTTTTTTCTTATACTCGTATTTTTGTGTCATATCTTCTTTATCAGGAGAAATATTAAAAGTTTACACGGTTTAGCTAATGTTGAATATCACTGGGTTTTTTTTTCATTTTGAATATACATTTCTCGATATTTCGTTTCGAATATATTGTATTTGCTTCAGCGAAGAAAATATACTAAATTTTATTGCTTTACAGATGATAATGACTAAAAAAACTTATTCCACATCTATGTTTACCTTTCTTGACATATTTTATTATTCATCGTTGTGTGAATATTCTTCGGGGATTCTGATGAGACTCAAAATGTATTTTAATGCTTTTGAAGTTGAAACATATTATCCTTCTTATTCTTTAGCATTCTTCCCTCCACTGCTGCATATAGGCATCTTCTACTCACTCGTTCCTATATTTTCCCTATCGCATCCAAGCAAATACTCTTAATTCTGGAGAGTATCCTGTCTTCCTAATGTTGAACCATCTCTTATGCGTTTCTGGTAGTATACTATATATTATTTTACCTGTTCTCAATGGATGCCTTAAAAATAAATTTTGTAATGTCTGTTGATGAAATAAACTGATTTGATTTGATTTGAAGTCAGTTCAGGTATATTAAATAACTATAAAAATAACACCGTATGATGATGATTAATGTTATTTTTAAATTTACAAATACCCTTAAATTGAATAACATATACCTAATTAATAATATTGAAATGGAATTAAAGAAAAGTTTATTTGGTTGATATGTTCAATATATTCCTATTTTCTTATACTCCTTATTACATAACAATTTTCTTTACCACTAGACTTTACTCCACCCCCCTTTCATTTAGTATGTAAGTAACGATTATTTTTTATGGTAAAATAAATCACATAGGATGGATTTTTACGATCCGAAACATGTTTGTGAATAGCGCACAGTATTAAAATAAGATATTTCTCAAATAAGAATCCACAACACGAAGTGATGGCAAACATAGAATAAAATGTAATATTTTAGTTTATTGTCTTATGAATTTTGTTTTTATAAGAAAAATGCAATTATAACTTCTATATATTCTATAAATAAATTTTTCGTTTGTTCCAATGACGATTTGAATTATTTCTTCAATATTATTTTAAAGTTCTTGCTGGTTAAGTGCCTAATTACAACTTATTTAAAAAACAGTGGTTACGTGTAACATAAATTAAATAAACACAAAAGTCCGTATCGTCCATGTCAACATGTGCAACATCGAAAAAAACATTATGTGTTATTACATTATGTGCTAAATTAAAAAAACGGTGGATACGTGTAACATAAATTAAATAAACACAAAAGTCCGGATCGTCCATGTCAACATGTGCAACATCGAAAAAAACATTATGTGTTATTACATTATGTGCTAAATTAAAAAACGGTGGATTCGTTAAACATAAATTAAATAGACAATATGTGCATCGTCTAAAAAGAACATTTTGTGTTAAATTATTTTTATTTTGTTATTTTATTTTATATCATTGTATTTTATATTAGTTGTTTTAGATTTATTTTGTGGGTGCTGGACGATCGAATGCCTATTGGTGGCGATGAGGTTCGCAACCCATCACACCGCGTCTCGAAAAGCGAAGGATGGAGTGCCGCATCAGTAAAAGTGTGACAGTTCATTCTTTCTGCCTACTTAGTTAATTAGTTAGTTAGTATATATACTGTCATCTTTAGCCACGTGTGAATACCGCAAATGTTATTACTAATGACGAAGCGGTGTACAATAACAACCCTCTAATTTAATATTAGTTATTTAATCCTATTACGCATCCGCCCTTCCTGTAGTCTTTGCTACACATTTGCACAGATGCACGCTATGTTTCAGATAGATAATATATCTAATTTAATCTTAGTTTCAAATATAATCTACAGTTTAATGTATTAAATTTCAAATGGTAATTTATCTAACTTACTAACCATCACGCCATATCTCTGAAGGGTTAGGAAGTGAGGATAGACCATCACATTATTCTATTCTGACATAACTCTCCCGATTCTTCTACATTCACACATCGTGACATGCACGCTCGTTGATTGTTCCTACTTCGAACATGGCCGCATTTCAATAATTGATTAATTTGGTCATGCCATGTCTTCCTTAACCTTCCTCGAATTATTTTTCCATTCATACTACTCGTTTATATCGTTTAACCATTCTTACCTCATCCATTCGTTCCACATGTCCAAGCCATCTTAGTGACCCATTCCTAATTTTATTCAAGACTCACTCTTCTGCCATACATTCCATCATTAGATATTCTATCATACATTGTTTTTTGCAAATTCTTCTTAGTGACCTCAATTCTGCGGCATTTATCCTAATTTTTTCCTTCTTCTGCTAACTCCAAGATTCACTTCCATACATAAGGGTTGACACTAGAACTCCATTATGTACTGAAAAATAAGTTTTTAAGACAGAATTATATTCTATTTTTAAACCAAAATTCTTCTGAAGGTGACTTTCAATAGTCAGTAAGTTTCACTGTATTTTTTTTTAATTGTGGGATAACGACATGAAGTGAATGCGAATGTAGAAAAAAGAACATGAATTAATTAATTACAAGGTTTTGACAGTATTTTAAACAACTCTCAATTCAATGAATGAACCGTACTGATTCTTCTTCTTCTTCTTCTTCTTCTTCCTCAGCCTATTCCCGTCCACTCCTGGACAAAGGCCTCCTCCATTCGCTTTCATGTCACTCTGTCTTGTGCAGTCATCTTCTCACCGTACTTGCGGTCGACCTGCACTTATCTTTGCCGTACAGGGTTTCCAAGTCAGCAACCATACTTAATGAAATTAAATGAAAATTTATAAATAGAAAGCATAAATTGTATTTCGGAACTCACAAGATCACATTTCAAGTATTTAAGAGCTAACATCATAGTACGGTATTATGTAATAAGCAAGTACCCAGAAACATATAGACGTACATCTAGGCTCCTTTGAAATTATATGGTCTTTGAGAGAAGTGGATTCCATTCTGTAATAAAATCTTGTTCGGGGACAAATGCTCATTACTCAGGCCCATCGGCTGTTTCTCTTTAATCTTAAAGGAAAATATGTTTCATTCAGCGATCTAAAGAAATTTCTACGAATGGATATCAAAGAATCGGATTTTTTCGAGATCGAAATAATAACGAGGACGCATTCAAGAAGATTTTTGTTCATCTGTGAATTTATTAAATTTGCATGTTACAAATAAGAGTTATAGAGACTCGTGTTTCAAACAGTATTGAATATTACTGTTCTCAAAAGAGGAACAGACTTTTTATTAATAAAAAAAGATTAACTGTTGCGGGTAAGTTGTCTCATATTTTGTCTCATGTGCTAAGGGGAGAAAAATACTACCTCCTTTGACTGATCGGAGTTGGTAGAAGGCTGTCCTGGCTGCGGAACATCAAAGAGTGGACAGGAATAACAAGAGTTCAGAACCTGTTCCAAGCAAGATAGAGATGCCTTTGCTGCAGTGATCGCCAACGTTGGGGGGACCTTACACGGCACCAAAAGAAGAAGAAGAAAAAGTTGTGATTAAAAGGTTTATTAACTTTTTTTTATATATAATATATATGTTGAATAGACAATATAACATTTTTTTACGAAAATTATTATATAATTAAGTTTTATGATATACGTTTTTTTTTAATTAATCAAAAGTGAATCGACAACAGAAAGTGAATTATATTATATACTTATAAATTCCTTCACTGTAAATTAACATCTCGTGTTTATCTAAATTTTGTTTGGCTTTTAAAGTAATTGCTATCAACTAAAAAAAGCAGCTTTTCACGTTTATTTTTTCAAAACAATTTATCTCAAGTGCAATTCGGTCATCGTCTAACAGTATATAAAAAAACCGGTCCAGAATTACATAAAAAAAAATAAAAAATCGGATAATTAGAATGTCTTCACAAACATTTCGTAAAAAATTATAAATAGTGGGTTATCTCTCAATAAACTTGTAATATTTTAATATTATAATATTATAGGTTTAACTAGAAATAAAACAAAAGCTTGACTCATTCTACTTTTAGTAATATTTTTTATGCTTTATTGGTTCAAGAACTCTTATACAATCGCAATATGTTTCCAGAATCCATTAATTTAAATACCCTGCTTTATTTTAAATACATACCTTAGGTACCTACTTCAGGAAGAATTGATATTAAATATATAATAAAATAATAAAACGCCCTTAACATTTACTCGAGTAAGAGGAAGCAAAATATAAGTGAGAAAAATTAAATCAGATTTTTCGGAGCCGTAATAATGGCGGTAAATAATTATATTTGGAGGAGGCGCAGAGGAAAACGGGAGGAAGTCTCTAAATGAAATAATAAGGGAGTTATTTCATTTTAAAACTCCCGTACTTTTAACCTGCGTTCTCGCTTCGCCCGAAGCCCTGTGTGTGCCAGTAAAGTGACAAGACTAACGTTAGATATACAAATTTTGATAAAAACATACGTATTATGTACGTACCCTTTTTGCTATTGTATCTATTTTATATTCAAGTACATGTGTATTATGGGTTTAAAATTATAACAGATTATACCTAATTATTTCAATATCTTTATTCCCTTGAAAAAAGTGCGTTATTTTTTATAAGATGAGTATTTTAATTCAAATTTGTATACGTAAACTAATTTTGGATGAAATAATCTAATATGTTGAAATTAGCAACTTCGATCTCCACGATATATAAAAATAAATTTAATTTGTATCTGAAGCCTTCATCACGGGGCTTCTCGTTATTGCTACCATGATTCAAGAGTTGCATGTATGGAATAGAAAATGTATTTCTAAAAAGGTTTTATGTTTTACATTGTTTCAAAAGGGAGATGAAATTACGCTAGCTGTGGTGTGATATTAAGCCTGCATATGCAAGATAGCCAAAGATGGATATATATCTTGGGAGTCATGTGCAAAAAGTGATTCTAACTAAACGACAATATTTCTGTAAGTCAAAATATTTCAATTAAATATGACTCATGTATTATTAATAAAACTTGTACAGAACTGAAGTTTACATAATTTTTTTTTTTTTTTTTTAACCCCATGGTCTAATAGTCAGGCTGGCCTCTCTTGGGAAGTTGACTTCCAGCAATCCCTCCATCTTTTGATGGTCTAATTATACTAAATATCTAACATGGAGTTAAACATAAAAGTTTCCAGAACAATGAATGGAAAACAAATTATCCCAAATCGACTGAGCACACGCCTTGGCAGATCCAGGGGCAACTTGACAAGACATGGGAATCTTAGGACAGAAGGGATGCTCTTTCTATGTACTCAAAGTTATCAGCATATAACCCAATGTTCAAGATGTCCAGTCACCTGCATTAAAGAGGGCCTTACTCGAGCACGGCTCGGCAGGTGAACTTCTGGGCCAACGATATATGAAACCCTAGGAAGAAGATCTATTTTTTTGTTTTCATTTCAGTCTTGTTACTTTAATGACTGAAGCAAAGTATCGTTGTAGAAATTCAAAATAAAATTCAAACACGGTTTCTTGCATATCTAAAGAGAGTGTTTTAATGATTGTACATTAAATTAAATGTTTTCATCGCCCGGAGACATGAGTACCTACCAACTAAAATACATTTCATTTTTTAAATTACATTATGCTATTTTGTATTAAGCTCACCGGTCGATATATTCACCTGTTCAATTTAACCTTAATGTTATATGCAGTTATACTTTATGTGTATTGTCAAATTATTAGGTGCGAGAATATACAAGACTCTTAATGTAAATTTAGAACTGATTATATAATATCATGGAGGTACTTAAATCGAACTGGTTAAATATTATATATTACGTGTTTATTTAATAAGCCGAAAAATACAGAGGACAAAAGTCTTCTGAGATAAAAGTATCTTAATAAATATTTGAAAGTCATTTTGAACCGTCAACAATAGGTTTATTTTTCACCATCGTTAGAATGATTTTTTTTAACCTTTCTTTTTAAGGATTGAAATGACGTAACAATCGGTAACGTTAATTGAAAACACAATTACGATAGACAAATATTAAATATCTGAAAAAATAAATAATAAATTATTGAAACAAAACGTTTCAAATATAAATAAAATATGTAACACAAAATGGTGACGTCATCGTTGTTGTTGGGCTTTTGGTAAATTCCATAATGCTGTTTTTTTCACACAAAAAATATGTTGTTGAAGTCAACAAATTTTACAATGTGAGGTATTTTTAATGTTGAACGTGGTACGAAATTTTCAATTATTGATTTTTGAAATCTAAAATTATAACTTCAGACACTTTCAATATTACTCGCAAGTGATTTGTTTGCTTGTTTGGTCTTTCTAAACTATTTAAACTTTGCATACATATTATATAAATCAAAATCGAAATATGTATAATATTATATATCATTAAAGAATTTGGGGAATTTAATTATGCTGTTTGTGACTAAATATTATCCTCGTATTAACCATTGGATTAATAATAAAATACAATTTATTTAACATTTTCAATTTACGCATAACCGTTTATGTTGATTCAAAATTTGCAAAAAAAAAACAGTTATTCAGTGAAAATTATTGCCAAATGATTATTTGCAAACGCGCAGGGGGGGGGGGGGGGATTCGTTATGAAAAAGTCAGGGGAATTATTCCGTCATCCCCAACAAAGATTTTCTTATTTGATATCAAACGAGAATTTTTGCCCTTTGCTGGTTAAGTCGAGTGGAAAAGTTCAGGAAATGCGTGTGTTATTCGCCCGTTTCAAAGGACAAGAGGCTAACGAAGCAGACACGTTCATTCCCTTTGAGGCAAAGTCAAACGTTCTCCAAATGATAGTGAGGATTCGTGTTTCTGTGTATGTAAAACATTGAATTGGCTAACGAATTCGTTTTATATTTTATTTTAATTTACGTACAGAAGTGACGCACGCAGCTGGCGATATATTGTCCGAATAAGGATAATTCTTGGGGAAATGGGATGATTACAAAGAATTACTTCGATGTTGAAGGAATACTGGTTTTCATCAATAATAATGTAGCAGATATTTCAATAACTAATTAATGTTAAAATACAAAATAAAAAATCTTCCTTGGATTCCTTAAGTTGCAAATGGAAAAAGAAATGTAAGGATGATTACTGTGCATCGTCAATTCAATGTATTATATAAAAATTGTTACTTGGGGTTATTAAAACTATTTTCTATGCGGTAATCGAGGTTTTTAGCAATCACACAACGTGACACAATCATGCCTCCACACATGGTGATACTAAAATATAATACCCGGTGTCCTTGGAAATGTCACAAATTCGGCTAAACTTTTCACCACAAAAGCAACAGAAAGAGGAGATAAAAAGCGTTACCAGTAAAGGGAAGAAAATTAAGAAGTTCATACAATATATTTTTAGAAGATTTGTGTAATTTTTAAGCGACGTGTTTACTTTCATTTCTAAAATGACGATTATAAAAAAATATGCGGTGCATAATCATAATAAAAAATAATCTTATAGTTTCTTGTACAATAATGTAAAACACAAAATTAAACAACCAAAACTAATGAAAACGTTTGTTTTCAAGATGTTTTATAATATTTATGGGAATGACATGTTTCGCCTTTCTAAGGAATTTTCAAATGACATTTTATAACGCCGATTGATAGGCGAAACATGTCATTCCCATAAAATATAATAAAACTTCTAGAAAATAAACGTTTTCTTTCATATTAATTATTTTAATCAAAAACCTTAAATAAGTTTTGTTCCTTAACACAAATTATGTATGTATTAATATTTTATATAAACAAATAACGTAAAGATATTTTAAAATATACATTTAAAAAAATTACTTTTAATCACGAACTAAAAATTCATCAAGAAATAGTTTTGCTGTCTCTGTTCTGGAATTATGGAAAGATAAATTTTATAAATATTTCATTTAAAAGTTCGCTACAGCCGGATACCTAATGTAAATTTATGCATAATGTTTCAGTGGGCATATTAACACGTATCATTGATAATTAAAATTTATTTATTCAACGTAATTTGTCTTGAAAAAAGCTCACATTGTCTAGTAATACATTCACGTTTCAAAAGCTGCAATAATATTGTGTAATGAATATTTGTATAGTGAATTGCGGCATGAAACCTGTTTATATTCAAAGCACAGATCAAAACTTGAGTAAATTAACATTTATATTAGTATTTTATAAATAATATCAACAAATTACTGACATGCGTGCTATAATTAATTAAGATTAAAAATTTATATTTAAAACTTCAAGAAGTCTCTTGTATATTTATTGTTTCTTGGTCAATGATGTAAAACTCTGTATTTAATTATTAATAATGAATAAAACGTCAGTTTGTCAAATTGTATAATATTTTCATGGAAATTTTTTTTTTCATCAATATAAAAATGTCAATAATATTGCGTAATTATATATTTATTTGTAATTATAATCATTTTTTTTCATCGTTTTTCTGTTCATCTACATTATTAATTACATAAATATGAAAAAGTGATAGCAGTGGATCGACAAATAAATCAAATATTGAATCTTGGCCACGTCAGGAGTCGGAGAAAGCGATGTGCGTGCATGACACAAACTATGAATGTTGAGGAAGCGAAAGAAGTATGCCAGGAAAGAAAAGTATGGAAGTCCATTCTTTATTGCCTACTCCTTCGGGTGATGGAGACGGTGTGATGGTTAGTTAATTAGTTTTGTTATATATAAATTAATAAAACCCAGTATAAGGAATAAACAATCAAATATCATTTATATCCTTCAATAAAATATCGGGATTTCATCTCTACCACATTTGTTATTCTCTCATCCTTCGTCTACCGGTGCCCAGCTTCGCTTCTATGCATAAGGGTTTGAATCAGAACTCCATTGTAAACGGCTTTATATATTAAACTAAATATTCAAAAACGGAATGCGGTTTCTCTTAATTTAAAACTTGGAAGACCAAAGTGATTAAATTCGCGAAGGTCGACTTTAGCGGCAGATGGTGGATGTATGTAACCAGATGTCCGACTTTGAAACTTTTTTAAGTTTGATCAAATTGTTAACTCTTTCATATAAATAAACTATAAAATACTTGAGACACATGTTATTCGTACAGAATAACTAAATAAAATAATGCATTAAATAAAACAAATCATAATGTTGCATTTGTTTATGATATATTGTCAAGAAGGTGATCAAATAATGAAATATAAAAGTATTTTAGTTTTAAGGTCTAGGTTTTTACTATTTAACTAAATGTTCTATAATTATTGTATCTGTAAATTATCTTTTTTGTCCCCTTTTATGTTCTCTACTCATGGAGATATATTAAAACAAAAAATAAATAAACAAATTAATAAAACGTTGTTTCATGTAAGATAAAATGTGAAAAAAGTATTAAAACGAATGTTTATTAATATTTTTTTTAGGAATGTCATATTTCGCCCTACTAAATCATTTCATAATGCTTTAGTAAGGTGAAACCTGTCATTCGCATCAAATATAATAATATTTCTAGAAAACAGTGGTTTTCATTCGAATTAATTATGTAAATTAATCACAAACTGTAAAATAAATCGAAGATTTATAAATAGCAATGATTATGCGCGTTGAAGTAAATACCTGACCTGTAACCTTTACAATTTAAAAAAAATTAAAGAATATATTGTGTAATTGAAGGTCAATATCCATCCATCAAATTATTAAAAGAGAATCGAATCAGAACCATTACACCCTCTTATAGAGACGTGTTAAAGTAGATGGTTAAAATATATACAGGTATCATTTTAAGTTGTCGTGGAAACTTAAACAATCTTCACGATATAAGAACAAACGATTTCTTAAATCTCCACAATGTTTTAAATCAATAAAGTATTTTTTTAAATATCGGTCTCATGTGGTTCTGTCACTGGCAGGATCTAAATCCCATAGGTAGGATAGTTAAGATGGTTTGGATACATGAAAATAACAAATGGTTAAAAAGTATATGTAAACGATGTAAACGGAACAAGAAATAGAGGAAGACAGACGAAAACGTGACACGATAAAATAAATCAAATATTGAATGTCGGCCATGTGAGGAGTCGGAGAAACGACGTGCGTACATGACACCATATATGAATTTTGAGGAAGCGAGAGAAGTATGTCAGGAAAGAACAGAGTGGTAGTTTATTCTTCTCGCCAACCACTTCGGAAAGACGGCGTGATGGTTAGTTAGTTAATTAAAATAAAAAAAAATATTTTAACAGCGAATTGTAATTGTGAGTGCTTGTAATGAAATCAATTGTATTAATTCATTTAAAAAAATTGAATTCCAGAGTGTGACGCCTTATATTTATCAACAATTAAGATTGAAAATGTTTGAATTTATATAATCTACAATATTTAATAATCAGATTTGTAAATGCGCAAAATTCCAACGGTAATTTCCACAGCATTTTCAGCTTATAATGTAATAAGGGACTCCGACGTCAGCGTCGGGGCGAGGCGGCGCGGCCGTCAGAAAATAAACAACCAATCTGAAATTCGAAATCGAATGCAATGGCTGAACGTAGGAAAATCCCGATCGAATGGTAGACGCTGGCGCTGCCTGGAAATCCAATCAAACGTTAGTAAGGGCGCGTCGTTTCCATGGCAACTGTCGTAGGTCTACGGCTAAGCGCTGTGTTCGTAGCATCGCCTCGCCGTAGTACGTAGAACCCTAGTCACAGAAAATAATATTACTTAGCTTTTCTGTAAACGTAGAATTTCCGATGCAAAAATCCTGCTTATTTCTAACTTCAATTACGGAATTTCAAATATAAGTGGCCTCTTCATATAATTGTGATATGCAAAAAAAAAACAGTTTCCTGTTTTATCCTAATACATTTGGTTATAGATATTATGTTGAAATTATAATCAATTATCTTTTTTATGTATATTCAATTATAGGAGAACTTTTTTTTGTAGAATCTCTTTGTAGCTAAGCAACCGTTTCTCATAAATTAATCATATTGAAAAGAAATTAATAAGATTTTTAATTATATTAATTTAATTCAATTCATGATTTCAAATTCGACTTTTGATCTGTTCATACTCGTGTCTATTTTTTGTGCTTTGGTCGGTTTCCAGAGTAGTCCTTTATTGTTCGACGTTTTTATTTCTGTACTGTGAGCTTGGGGTTATTTTTTAATGGTATGTAGGCTGCTTACCTCCAACTCTCCTCCTTTTTCATCCGGGGTTGGGACCGGCATCGTAAGAAGAAGAAGATATTTTTTAATCAGTTTAGATGATGTTAAATCGAAATTAAAATACGATGGAATACAATTTTAAGACATATTTCATAGGTATTTTAAAAAGCAGTGTGGTTATATGTGTACCTAATATATATTATATATTTTATATATATGTACCTAATTTATTTTAATAGATATGATATTGTAATTGTGCTTCTAATTCGCATTAATAAATGAAAGCGAATATTCTGTGATTCAAAATTAAAAAATCGTATACACTGTATCATCAAATATGTCGTTATGTTTTGGTACCCTGGCAAAGGGAGCGAAACCGGTTAGTTCTAAAAAAACAAACAAAGCGGTGTTAAAACAAGTATTTTTATAATACCACATTACAAATTAAGTATGATAAATTACTCAAAATGCCGAATGCACATATAAATTCCTAGCTAAAATTGACTTGCTCATTTGTGTGTTAACAATATATATTTTAAGTAGCTTTATTTAATAATAATTCAATAAATCCATTACACAGAACACAGCTTTAATGTTTCCTGATTGGTAGGAAAAAACGAGATGGCTATAAAAAAACATCCCCCTATGAAAGCAGTTGTTTGTGGGGTGGGGGCGGCTTATGTATGGGGTGGAACAAGGATGATTGCGTTATTCCAATACCACCCCTACATAATAACATAACTAACCAATGAAATAAAAATGGATTCTCAATTTAAATTTGTAGATATTTCATTGCTCGAGACGAACCCGTAAAATCTATAATCTTTCATTTGAGATTCGTGTATGAAATTTAACAAAATTAAAAGTAAATGGATGACCAAATAAACATACCAAAAAATTGTGATTATTTTTGTAATAATACATGATTACTTTTTTAGAAACTTAAGGAATTAATATTATAGAATTCCATAGTGACGATTTTTTTTTAAATTAAGCCACTGTTTTTTTTCCACTTTAGAGTTTATTTCTCTCAAGACAATTCGAAGGTTTTACATTTTTATACATAATAATATAAACTGTTTATATAATATTAAAATAAAACGAAGTTTTTTTAACTACTTTCACTTTATATGACAGCGACTGATTCCGCCAGGTTCGCTGGCATCGACAGACTGATGACACTATTGCAAACTGTGTACTTTATTTAGATTCAGATCAGGGGTGCTTAACATGATTCTGTTCAAAAATAATCTTAATATAATTGAAATACAAGAATAATCTAATAATAATAAACCATATATATCGTTCTATTGATGATGAAGGGGCGAGACTTTCGAAAATGTGGAGATAAATGAACTCAAAAGTAACTTGCTTTAAAATTTAAAAAAATATATAATTTATTTAGGATGTGCATATATTTTTTATTTTATCAATAAATAAAACAATGATACAACGTACATATATGTTATATATAATTATGTGAAGAAAAACAACAAAAATAGCAGTAGACAACATAATCCTTCTAGCACGTGTTTTTGAAGGCTTCTTTGAAGCCTATATTTAATTTATTTTTTTACTTCAAGTTTTTCGTATCATTGATGTGTATATATTTTACTTTTTTATAGTGTCTAATAACAGATTTTTACTTCAATTGAAGAAATTATTCATTAAAATAAAGGTCTAACTATTTTAATTTTGTTTAATATAAACATTTGAATGGGATCATGGCGACCTATCGTGGGATGATAGGATACTTAATGAAGAAATTCACAGTTCCTGCAAAATTTATGACATAGTGAAATGAAGTCAGCAGAGAAGAGTATTCTGGAGGAACCACATCGAGAGGATGGATCCAGCGAGGATTGCTAAGATTCACAAGACCCAAGAGGGCCGTCGTCCACCAGGAGGACCACCAAAGAGATGGAAAGAAGGCTGGTAGTCTTCATCACAGGAATATAGTTGATATCCTGTATAAACAAGTCGCAAGATCTACAATAAGAAGAAAAAGAATAAGATTTTAAATAAACATAACTGCACTCTAAATATTATAGCAAAAATAGATACATAAATAGAGATATCTATTCCATATGTGCTTTAATAATTCAATACATATTCAACAGTTTTCCTGTTTCTATCACTACTGTATTTAATAATTAATTACGATAATAATGCTTATTTCATTTAAAAAAACATGCTTAGTGGTATTTAACACACTTGTGTAAAAACTGCAATGAGTTAAATTAAAATAGTTAATTTTTAATTAAAATGCATGTCGGCTCATACAATAATAACAAGTTTTTAAAAAAATTAATAAATGCACTTATACGATTTGCAGTGGTAAAACTTTATATGTATTAATTAATTCATTACTTTAGCTGTAGTTATCTACCGTTTAATAAAATAACATTTTATTAGTGCCCTGATGAGCTGATTCCAACGTCAATATTAAAATTTTAATTATATATAATTTGGTAATATAACCAGATCCGGATTTGGATGATTAAAAATAAGTTTTACCATTATAAAATTACAGATATTTTTTTTTACTTTTACTTAAGTGTAAAATATATTTTTTATTTTTTAAATTAATTTTTTATGTCCATTAAAATCAGTTATTTTTCTAATCTTACCTTCACCATGGCAATAATTTTTAAGTGAGTAATTAAAAAAAAAACTAACCATCACGCCGCGGCGCGCCGTTACATCGGAGGAGTAGCCATAGTGTAGCCATACTGCTCTGTCTGAGATACCTCTCTAGCTTCTTTTCAATTCATATCGAAACTAAATTTAAGATTTCTCATATATCGCTAAAAAAAAGCTGAATAATCACTTCATATTTGAAAAACATTTAATAAACGTTATTGCATCAATTAATCACATTTGAATTCAAGAATAAACAGATTCTATTTATATTTGCTAAAACATTTTCTCAAAACAGTTGACGAACCATTGTCAGAAACAATATATTTGAGTTCTGCGCGTAGGACAGAACACAGCTAATAAATTGTGTCTATCGGACTAGTAAATATAGAAGTAGTAAGTAAGACCTAAATAACGCGGATGAAGCGGTCGCATATTTTTTATTCTTAAATTTCAATACGTGACATTATGATAAAATGGTATTCGACTTTTTTTTTTGGTCTGGGTGATTTTTTTCGATAAAATACTGTATCAATAACTATGTATTATGTATTAGTTAAAGTGACACTATATTAATAAATTTATATAGTCGATGAATGAGCGTCTCCGTGATAAAATTAGAAATGAGAAGATAAGACGTCTAACAAAGGTTACTGATATCGCAGAAAGAACAACAAAGCTTAAATGGCAGTGGGCGGGGCATGTAGCGAGAACAACGGAAGAGGCATAGTAAGACCACAAAAAATAAAAATACTGTATCAATAATTAAATACTGTATCAATCAAAATACTGTATCGATAATAAAATACTGTATCAATAACTATGTATTATGTATTAGTTAAGGTGACACTATATTAAATAAATTTATATAGTCGATGAATGAGCGTCTCCGTGATAAAATTAGAAATGAGAAGATAAGACGTATAACAAAGGTTACTGATATCGCAGAAAGAACAGCAAAGCTTAAATGGCAGTGGGCGGGGCATGTAGCGAGAACAACGGAAGAGGCATAGTAAGACCACAAAAACATGGACGGGTGATATTAGACAACTCTTACAGGTGGTAACATATAGTCCAAGATAGAAGGAGTTTAGAAGAGGTCTATATCCAGCTGTGGAGAAAAATTGGCCGAGAAGAAGAAGAAGAAGACGCGCGAATGTATAGTAAAAGAATACTGAAAATAAGTTTTCATTATTTTTATTTACAGGAATGAGAATCAATGTATACTGTCAACATAATACCGGTAAGGGAAGGTAATTATATTCTATACATCACGTCTTTATAAGATAGTACGGGGTATATCCTTGGATCTATCCAACGGCATTTATCTTGGATATGTTGGGTTATAACTCCCTCGAACTGAAAAGGGAAGGATTAGAGGCAACGCATTTTTTTAAGCTGATTCGGAGTTCTATTGAGAACCCATTTATTCTGGAGCAAATAGGCATTTTTGTTCCTGATAATTACCTGCGACAGCGCCGACATCAACTGTTCTTTGCTCCGTCACGCAGAACCAACCTGCCTTTGGTGATGCCAGTAGGAAGAGCAATTCGGACGTTGAATCTAATCGTCTTGGATTTGTCAGTTCGACAGTGTTCATAAAAAATATATTACAACTTCTGGAAAGAGTACTGCCTCACTGACGTCGACATATCAAAAGATATGTATATATTTTTTGGTTTCATGCCGTTCTTTTATCTTTGTTACACCGTTTTGTGTCCAGATGAGTTGCCTACTTACTAACCATCACGCCGTCTCTCCGAAGGGGTAGGCAGAAAGAATGCCACACTTTTCTTTCCTGACATGTTTCTCTCGATTCTTCAACATTCCTACATCGTGTCGTGCACGCGCGTCGATTTCTCTGACTTCTCACATGGCCGACATTCAATATTTGATTTATTTGAACGTGCCACGTTTTCCTCAGTCTTCCTCTATTTCTGGTTCCATTTACATCATTAACATATAATTTTTTGACCATTCTTTTTTCATTCATTCTTTCCATATGTCCAAACCATCTTAATGATCCTTTCATTATTTTGTTTATAACACCATCATTCGCACCGCATTTACTTCTTATATTTTCATTCGTCACTCTAATCAAACACAGAGTATCACACATTCGCCTAAAAGATCTCATTTATTCTACTTTCATCCTTCTTTTGCAAGTTCCATGCTTCGCTTCCATACATAAGGGTCGGTAGAAGAACACCATTGTGCACGAAAAAATAAATAAAATCAGTGTCCAGCTTACAGTCAATACGTAGTTCCGCACATTTTCCCATACGAGATCGACGCAATTGCGTTAATTATTCAAAGAAAAAATATTTACCTAGACTATTAATTCTTCCTGGTACTGATACTGGCCGAGCACGTAATTACCGGGTCGTACGCTGGCGCGGCGTTCACGGTACGCCTAATTCGTAGGAAGACATTGCGTGCCCAGTAACGTGACATGCTTGGGCTGTTGGCACTCCCCCGGCACATTAGTGGCTGGCGATAGACTGTACTTTCAATGCAAATTGCCTGCATTATACCAGCCGAAATCATCTCTCTAAATGAAGCAATATCCACACTTATTTCATTATTTTTTATCTTATGACGTAGTCTTAACACAATGGCTTATAATCAAGTTGATTACGGAAATATCTGTTTCAACCATACTCCCGTCTTTTAAATTAAACGTTTTAAAATCTTCCATTCTATTCATTTCTCCATGATGAGTAATTGTCAAATGATAATTAGCATTTATTAATTAATATGAATGTAAACGTCAGTTTTCCAGAAGTTTTATTATATTTTATGGGAATATTTCCCCCTTTTTAGCCTGCCTGAAACATCATTCCCATAAAACATAATTAAACTTCTAGAAATTTATTTTTTATGGAGTTTTACATCATTGTTCAAGAAACAATATATAATCCTATTTATTATTACTTGAGCAATGATGTAAAATTCCAAATTGAATGTTTGACATTAAATAAAACGTCATGAAATTGCAGTATATCGCTTTGGTAATGTTTTATAAAAATTATTATTCAAGCCCATATGACTTTGAGAGAGTGATATGTTTCGCCATACAGGGGTATAATTAAATATATGAAGGCGACATCTGTCACACTTTTAAGATATTATAAAAACTAATTAATGTTGTGTTATTATATCACAAAGACAATAAAAAATGCATATTTATAAAACTATTAAGATTTTATGAACTTTGTGAAGCACTCAGATAGGACAAGAAAGGTGTCCCACGTAAGTTGTTACTAGGTAACAGCTGGTGCCCCTGGAAACGATACAAGTCGGCAAAACCTTCCACCACAATGGCAAGAGAAGAGGAGAGACAGGGTCCTTTTAAGGGCACGACGAGGAGGAAGAAGGAGCAATTGCAATAATTATTCAACTAAAATTTAACTAATTAACCATCACACCAACTCCCCGCCACATCGCCACACTGTTCTTTATATAATAAATGCAGTAGAAATAAGATCTCTTAGACGAATCTAAAGTAAATCTTTATACTATGGAGTGTCAAATACAAATATAAGAAGAGAATACACTACGAATAAAAGTGTTATAAACAAAATATTGAAATGTTCAATAAGATGGTTTGTACACATGAATGAAAAAATAATGGTAAAAAAATATAAACGACGTGAACGGTCTAGAAATAGATAAAGACCGAGGAAAACGTGGCATGATAAAATCAATAAATATTAATATCAAATGTCGGTCACGCGAGGAGTTGGAGAAATCGACGTGCATACATGACACGATATATGAATGTTGAGGAAGCGAAAGAAATATATCAGACAAAAAAAGTGTGGCAGTCCATTATTTCTGCCTACCCCTTCGAGGAGACGGCGTGATATTATATAAACCGAATATTTTTAGAAGTAACATATGCACACTTAAACGTATTTAAATATATAATAAACATGCACAGCAATTAAACACCACATGTTATTGAATACTTTGCGCTAACGATAACAACCATCAAGCAATTTTACCGCAAACACAATTTAACACATCTAACAATCTGCGGAACATATTATACACAACACCTAATTATGCTAAACCAGCAAACGATCCGTTAAAAATCTGGCAAACGATCCGCGGGAATATTCAGAGGCGATATAAGACACTTGTTGGCTTTGTAGGACACGGAAGAAGACTGGTGTTCTCCTAAAGTCGGGTTCGCTTAACTCTTTAGGCCCGGAGCCCGGGGCGAACGGGAACAAACCCTTCATTACATTAGGTACCTACCCCATTCAGAGTTCCGCAATCCAAAAGAATGAAAACAAGCTTTTAATGAATGCCCCAGACCCCAAATCTCGCGTGGACCGAGACTTGCGCCTAAAAAATACACCAGCTGGCTTCTAATGTCAACGGGGACAAACGCATTTTTGAAAAAAGAAAGAACTTATTTAAATATTCATAAATGGAACATTGAAACTTTTTTTGTGATTATTTGTTCGCTCGGGTCATTTGCATACATGTCCCGGATGTTGGAATGGTTTCGGGATCGTGGTAATGCATCTCCGGCGAAGATTATTGTGCAAGTTGCACAGGTAAGAGAAGTATTGGATTACGCTTCCTCCATACTGCATAATAAAGGGTTAAAAGGTTTTATCTCATTATAAAATCTTGTTAAGAGAATAATAGACTTGAACGTAATTTCTACATATTATGAATATTGTTGAAAATATATTAATGTTGATTAAAAAAAAAGATTCATTCATGTGTTTATTTTATGGCTTTAAAACAATGATATTTTTCATATTATATTACAATAAAAAAATATTATATAATACAATATAAAAAATATTAGATTGATTAACAACAGTATATTTCTAACTGAAAAGTAATACATTTTATCTAAACTGCGTTTCAAAAAAACACGCAATTTTATTTAATTTTACTAACCCTCAATACAAAAAATATAGAATATAATGGCTCAACAATTAATGATAATGATTTCTTTTATGAAATATTATATTTAAAGCATGCGTAAGACCAAACAAGTTTTGAGGACTTCCGAAATGAAGACACTGAGAACGATAGCAGGCAAGATACTGAGAGATCGCGTGAGGAATACCAGAATAAGAGAAAAATGTGAGGTTGAGGATATTATAAGATGGAGCAGACAGCGAAAAAGGGACTGGTACGGTCATATTCAAGGAATGGACACCACCAAACTCCCCTATATTGTATTGCATAATCAGCCTCATGGGACTCGTCCTCATGGAAGACCTTCTAAAAGATGTAAGGACAGCTGGGAATCTTCCTCACAGGATGAGCAACACTCTGGAGAACAGACCACATAGGTCTACAATAAGGAAGAAGAAGAAGAAGATTTTTCTTATGAATTAAAACAGTATTTTTCTTCTTTGAATTAATTTTTCTCAACATATTTCGACGGTTTTCATCGTCGGGATTATCATAGAAATATGTTAAGACATTATGACATTTGACAATGCCTTAGCAAGGCGAAACATGTGATTTCAATAATATATAATATCACTCCTAGAAAATACGTGTTTTCATTTGCATTAACGGATTAAATATTGTATTAATAATCACCATTGTATCTGGATGCAAGCGTTTGTTTTACTTGTTTTGTGATATACAATCTTTATTAATAAAAAAAAAACGTCAATATGCCAAAATAGCATATTAAGAATAAAATCAAAAAGATAAATTACTCCAATGTAAATAATAAATTAAATACATTGGAATAATAAATTATTCCAATGTATTTAAAACCATAAATTGAGATAAAACCAATTTTCATTACCCTCATCCTCAAGTTGTCAGTTTTTAAGAAATGAAAAAAATATTATCAGCTGGACGTAGTTTGTAAAACAATATTTTAGGGGCTTTAATTTAGCGTCATACCATCGTCCCCAGGACTTCCCAAAGCGTTTTGGAACGTAATCCTGACAAATAGCTAATTTATTCCATCTTATCTTATATGGGAATACACTTTCAAATTAGTTGAATAAGTTACAACTGGCTTGCATTAGAAATTATGGACGATTGCATTTCTTTTTTTATGTAGCCCTATATTAATCTCGAAATAAATTTACATCTTATTTTAAAACTTTTTCTTTCTAAACATTTCTAAAGAATTTCGAAATAAAATTTATAAATTGCACAAATATACATTCTTAGTAAATAATATAAATAGAACATTTAAAAGAACATTGTGTTATATCATTTTTATTTTGGGTTTTTATTTTATATCATTGTATTTTATATTTTATATTATTTTATATTATATGATAGAATACCGAACGATGAAATAAGAAAGAAATGTAAGGCAGATGACTGCATCATGAATAAAATTAAAAAAGGATCCCTGAGATGGTTCGGACATATGGAACGAATGGATGAGAGTAGAATGGTTAAAAAGTTGTACACAAGCAGCATGAGTGGAAAAAGAAGCCGAGGACGACCGAGGAAAACATGGCATGACCAAATTAATCAATTACTAAAAGGCGGCCACATTCGAAGTCGGAACAATCGACGTGCGTGCATGGTACGATATATGGATGTAGAGGAAGCTCGAGAGGTATGCCAGGACAGGCCAGTGTGGCAAACCATCCTCTCTGCCTACCCCTCCGGGGAAATGGCGTGATGGTTAGTTAGTTAGTTAGTTAGTTTATTTTATATTATTTGCTTTAGTTTTATTTTGTTGACGTTGGACGATAGAAGTGTGCGCGGGAGATGTCTGTTGGTAGCGATGGGGTTCGCAACCCATCACATCGCATCCCTAGCGGGGGCGAAAAGAGAAGGATGGAGTGCCGCATAAGTTAAAGTGTGGCAGTCCATTCTTTCTGCCTACCCTTTCGGGGAAACGGCGTGATGGTTAGTTGGTTAGTTAGTTAAAACAAACGTTTTCATTCGTTATAATTACTGAGCATTTCTAATATTGTGATTGTCACATTGTCTTTAGTCTGGTGTAGAATTCACGTGACAATAAAATTGCGATAGATTGGCATGCCTTGAGAATCAATAAAATAGCTTAAATAAATTGTATACAGTAAATTGGGTTCAAATGACCTGTGGTATACAAGAAAAAAACATAAGTAGAAAATACGCGCTCACAGTGTCAGAAATGAAGACACCCCGAAGCACATCTGGCAAGACATTACGAGATAAAATAAGCAACTTGAATACTCGTACATTCATAATAGAAAAAACATATGCGGGGTCGAAGATGTCGTTAGTTGGGGGAGGGAAAGAAGAAAATATTGGTATGCACGCGTGAGAACAATGGATCCACCTAGACTCCCTCTGGGCTGTGATGGTCGATCAAAGAAAGATGTCAATAGTCGTATCCACCAGGCTAAACTTGCCTTCAACAAAAAATCTAAAATATTCGAGTCCAACAACATAGACCTAAACCTCCGAAAACAACTTACGAAAACATTGGTTTGGAGTGTTTTACTGTACGGCTGCGAGACTTGGTGCCTGGGCGAAAGAGAACGCAAAAGGCTGGAGGCATTTGAGATGTGGACTTACCGACGAATTGCTCATATTTCGTGGAGGGACCACGTTACAAATGAGAAGGTTCTCAGTAGAGTTGAAGACAATAGGCACATGTTGAACACCATAGCGGAGAGACGCGCGAGATGGATTGGTCATGTGTTGCGACACGAATGTTTCTTGCATAATGTATTGGAGGGAATGGTCGAGGGATCGATAGGCAGAGGACGACCTCGCCAGGAGTACCTAGACCAGATTTGCCGAGATATGGGCTGCACCTCTCATGCGCAGTTGAAGAGAGTTGCCGAGGACCGAGCGGCATGGAGGAGGAGATGCATTGCCTTGCTGCAGACCAATCATTTGATTGAGACCCGAGAAGAAGAAGACTCTCTCTCATTGTATTGTCAAACCCAATGCAGATGACCCCTGGCAGACCACCAAAAAGATTAATCGACCTAGCAGGAAGCCAATCTCTCTTAAGAAACAGACCACAAGGCCTACACAAAAAAGAAGAAGAATAAGTGACACAAATGCAAACTTTGGACATAAATAGAGAATTGTGAATTTGCATACTTATATTTTTAAATATACAATTCGAGTTGGTTACAAACAATTACATAAAAAATATTTGCATACCTCACCTTTAAGACCTCACTGACGGGGATAGGAAGTCAATTTGCAACTTACGGTTACATTCTCTCATTGCGTCATTATTACTGCAGGAACCTACGTATTATTTAATATTTAAATGCACGAAACGACATTGTTGTTTTTATGCAAATGTAATAAACGTTTCGTAAGTCCAAAGGACGCAGGTAGCTGATATTATTTAACAGGAGTCTAGATAAAGAAAAGGGGCCTACTTTGGTGCATAGTTTTTGATAATGCTTTTAAGCATAATTTGCATACGGCTAGGGAACAAAACGCATTATTTTACCACGCCCATACATTACGAACAAATGAACTAAAACTTATACAGGATAACTGTGATATAACTTACGCATTTTATCAGGTAAAAAAAATGATGAAAGAAAAAATATTGTCTTAACTTAAAGATTAATTTTTAAGTTAGATTCCACCAAATTAAATATTTGAAAAAGAAAAAAATTAGCAGGATCTGGCTCGATTGTTTGGCAGATAATTATTTATTTATTGTAAAATAAGATATTGCTAGCACTAAATTTGAACTAAAAAAATTCTACAGTTGTATTGAAATTTTATCTTATTGCAGGAATAAATTATTAAGCAATTATAGGCGATAGAATTACAATAATATTAAAGTTTTTTCTACGCTATAATAATTATTCTTTTCTTCGTTGTGTCAATGGCAAGCTAGTTTTGTAGGGATGGTCCTAAAATGTCGTTTCGTGCACATTAAATGTGATGAAATAAATATGAATTGCTTCGAAAGGAATATCCTCCGCAGAATTCTCCAGCAAGACTGGAAGGTGGCGGTGAGGGACAAGGCGGAATGGAGACGTTTCTTGGAGGAGAGAATAAAAAGAAGGTCCTAAAATGACAAAGTCTCTCATCTCCCCTTACCAATGTGGTGGAAGGTTTGGCCGGCTTTGTGTCGTTACCAGGGGCGCCGGGTACTGTACTAAAGTCACCACAAAAAAATATTCGTTTTTATTTTATTTATGTAATGATTTTACTGAAATCTCTCGGTGGAAGTTCATCTTAAATAATAATTGAATATAACGATGTTTTTTTTTGACTGGACGAGTCTATCGACGCCAGTTAAACTAGGGAAACTGGTCACTGTCGAAATAAAAATGACAGTAGTAGTAATAATAAAATCATTACTTTATTCGATTATTTTTTTTAATGTTTTATTTTTTAGTATTTTTTTGGATTTAATCTTTTAATATCTATAAACATGAAAAATTTAAAAAAAATGTAACAAAAATACTGAAATGTGATTAAGATCTTCCTGTACTCGGATGACATATATTTGAGCTGTACCTCTCTTCACCTGCTCTGTATCACGAAACAAGGAGATTTTACGAGGGGCTGATATAATAGTTCTGTTTAATTTATTTCACCTTCCGGCACCGAGAACTTTCGCACGGAAGTGTAGCAATTATTTCTTCATAATTAATTCATGTCGTCACAAAGACATTTTAAGGCACGTAGCTCCTGCGCTATATCTTACGGTTTTTAAACGTTGGAGCCTGATTTCAATACGATATATATTTATATGAATAAAGATCTTACAGTCCAAAGATGGTAAGGCACAATATCAGACAGGTAGGGTTCTTAACTGTGAATACCAAACGCAGCATCCCAGCGATTGCATAGAATATTTTGCTTGTTTAAACCTTATGGGATTTAGGGTTGTTATCGGTGACCGTGGGGTTGTTATAATGCATGGTTAAAATCAACAATGATTCATTGAATAAATTTAGTAATAATTTACAGAAAAATAATAATTAAAAATATAATATTTATTTTATATTTTAGAACATCCAGTTTCGCTTCCACCGGAGCTTAGTCAGAGTACCAAAACTAACTGTTATAATATAATATAATAAATCGGATAATTTCTGTAGTAAATACTCCGTTGTATGAACTAGTTTTTTATCTTTGGAAAAATGAATAAAAAGTATTTAATGTTTATTTTTTTATATCCTTAGTATTTAACACTCACTTTATTATTATTTTTTTAATTGTATACCAAACATGTTTCTGACACGCAAGCCATTCATCAGTTATATTATATAAATATAAATATTTTATTTTAAAAAATATAATATTTTTAATATATATATATTTATATAATATCACTGATGAAAGGTTTGTGTGTCCAAAACATGTTTGGGATTAATTTTTATTTTTTAATAAAGTGAGTGTCGCATACTAAGTATATAAAAAAAGAAACAAGAAACATATACAACACAAAGCTATGACGAATATAGAAGAAAAAGTATTTGGTCTATATCATATCTATATCATATGTATGCAAATTAAAAAATATGTGGGTATTTATATTCATATATAATTTCTTTTTCAATAAAGTCTTTCTATTTAAAAAAAAAACATATGTTGTAATTATAAACGTATTAATAATGTTAATTATTAATAAATTTAATTTAATTGAAATTTTAAACGTTATAAATAAAAGTGTATTTAAATTTTTTAGTATTCTGGTTGTTGCATGATGTGACCTTATTGAAATAACGTAATTGTTATATTTATTTATACGGAATATGATTGTTCAAAATTCTTTTTACTTTCTGCATCAAAGTTTAATGTAAATTTTTTTTTATAAATTTTCTTGCATCCATAAATACTTCAATACATATAATATAAAACAATACCAATCGCGGTAATGTAAAGATTCCTTTATGATTAATACAGAAAATATAATTTCTATTCGACTCACACAAAGTAACGGCATATAATTAGTTCTTCTGATTACAGAGGGAATACCATGAACTTGAAACATTTATCGCATTCTCAGTAACATCGCAAGAAACTTCATTGTGCTACATTCACAATACTAACTATTATGCACGAGTTTTTTGTCGATCATAAAGGGCATTTCAATCCGTTGCATAACTCCTGCATAATAAGGCCGGGGCATCTCTGCGCGTTAACCTTTTCAGGCCCAGAATCACATTTCCAATGTAATATTTTTTAACAGTATTGGAAATTTTTATTTATTATCACATAAAGACATCTAAGGTTGATTTCAGAACAGAATGAATGTGTATTGTGTTGTGTAGATTTATATCAATTAAGTAACCATTCATACAACCACAAATTTCTGAAATGAATTTTATAAATATTATATTTATTTTGTAATCGAGCAAGATCAGAATCTATAAAACATGCGTGCGACCTATCATGACGTACGCTGTAGAGACGCGGACTGACACTGTGCGAACCAAGGGACTACTAAGAACATCGGAGATGAAGGTCCTAAGATCAATTACTGGAAAAACCCTCCAATAGAGGATATCGTTCAGTGGAGTAGATCCAGAAGAAGATACTGGAGGGACCATGTAGCCCGAATGGGTGGTGACAGATTCGCATATACAGCCGCTTATGAAATCCTTTCCGGACACCGCCCACCTGGAAGACCGCCTAAGAGATGGAGGGACAGCTGGATCTCATCATCCGACGAGATATGATTTCTGTGTCACAGATTGTCAGATCTATTAAAAGAAGAAGAAGAAGAAGAAGACTTTGTAATGACTCTGGCGACCTTCGCAGCCGAGTGATAAGTGCTTTGACTTCCATCTCGAAGGTCTCGGGTTTGATTTCCGGCGATGGCAATGTGATAGAGTCACACTGTCTTTGGTCTGGTGCAGAATTCATGCAACAATAAAATGGCGATTGATTGGCTACCTATCACATTTCACGAGAATCAATATGATAGTTATACCCTTTAGATCGATTTGGCTTGATGTAAAGAGCGATTCAGCACAATAATAATAAAAATAAATACGGTATTCACCGCAAGGCATGAAAGTTTAAAAATCAATAACGATTTCATAATAAATTTACCTTTTTTGTATACATTATTTATATTTGGTATAAGTTATTGAAACAAAATGAATAATAAATTGAAGTATTTTAAATCGTTACGATAAGTCTCGATGTTTTAATAAAGTAATTAATACGATTGAGAACGTTAGTTTTCTTTAAGTTTTATTATATTTTATGGGAATGACATGTTTGACATTGACGTTTTCGTTCATATTATTTAATTTGAAGTTTTACATCATAGTTCAAGAAACAATAAATAATTAATAAAAACAATAAATAAGTAACCAAAACTATCTTAAATGTGTTATTTAACAGTTATAAATAAAAAGTAATAAAAAATAAAAGTCAAATATAAGAATATTTTATAATGTAACACTTTCTTAATAAAATGACTTTATCCCCAATTTTGATTTTTAAATTTCACAGCACGTTTCGAAGTTTTAGTTTATAAAATGATATGATAGAAGTGAAAAAATACAATCGCCTAAAATTTAGTAAAACATATTAAATTGTAGTGCTGAATGAAGCTGGGCTTGAGGGAGTTAAGCAGACGTATAATTAAACTAGTATTTCACACTACTGTGCCTGCAGGTACGCAAATTACTTGCATACTAATAATGTAGTATGCAAATTATGTTAAACGAATAATGTGAAATTATTCTGCGACTCCCCAACGACAATCCGCACCCTATAAAGAAGGTTTACGTTGATGAATTATTGAATATTAGTTAATAAGGAAACTTATTTAATTTGTTGATTGAAAACTCAGAATTGCTTAAAATATAAACCTGTTTTGTTTCCCACGAATTTGTGTACTAGCTACGCAACAAAGTGTTGAATAATAATAAGTGAACATTCATCTACCTCGTTGTGCAAAATACCTTTCAATTTAATGCCATTTCTTTGCTTGCCATTTTATGATTTATTTTACTACCCTAGACTAGCTTAATTAAAGCAATTTAAACTTGTATTAAGTCTTCTTTAAGGCTTGAATTAGAGAGCTTCGTGTGTTTATTAAAGTGCTTAATTGGATTACTGCGAACAATTAATGAGGAATTTCGGCCAATTAATATGAAAAATGGCAGAATTTTAAAACAAAATATGATAAATAATTGAAGTTCCAAAGTCATTAATTAGTCATTACTTTCATATAAGTATTTTAAACTTTTTTGTTGCGTTATTATCATAAACACTAGTAATTATTTAAATAATCTGAATATATTTTAAATTTACTGGGTAATTTTCTACAGAAAAAAATGACTACAAACAGAGATTTAATAACTTTAACAATTGCATCTGCACAGACATGATGTTCATTATATATTTCGAATAATGCCACACCACAAATTATTTACTTCATTAAATCGACTGCATTTTAGTTAATACGGATTGTTTTAAATACATATACAACAACAACAAAAAACTATCACGCCGTTTTCCTGCAGGGGTAGGTAGAGAGAATGGACCGCCACACTATTCTATCCTGACATACCTCTCTAGATGCCTCCACATTCATACATCGAGTCATACACGCACGTCGATTCTTCCGGCTTCTATTTATTTATTTATTTATTTATTTATACATTTACAAATGAGACATAACAAACAATAAAACATTCAGGCGACTCATTTGGACACAAAACGGTATTATAAAGATAAAAAAACCAAACAACATGAGACCAAAAAATCATACATATCAGAAGGAATCCAAATATGTCGACGTCAGTGAGGCAGTACTCTTTCCAGAATTTGCAATATTTTTATTTTGAATACTGCCTCACTGACACTGAAAATGTCCAAATCCGAGATGATTAGATTCAGCGTCCGAATTGCTCTTCCTACTGGCATCACCAAAGGCAGGTTGGTTCTGCGTGACGGAGTAAAGAACAATTGATGTCGGCGCTGTCGCAGGTAGTTATCAGGAACAAAAAGACCTATTTGCTCCAGAACATAGGGGTTCTCAATAGAGCCCCGAATCAGTTTGTAAAAATGTGATGTTAATAATCCTTCCCTCCTTAGTTCGAGGGAGTTATACCCCAGCATACCCAAGAGAAATGCCGTTGGATAGAGCCAAGGATATACCCCGTACTCTCTCATGTAGAGGGCTCTCAAGAATTTCTTTTGAACCCTCTCCAACATGAGAGAATACTGAGCCTCATGAGGACTCCATATCACGGCACCTCCCTCGAGTCTGCTTCTGACTAAGGAGTTATACAGAGTTCTAAGGACCCGGGTATCTCTGAAAACCCTAACAGTTCGAAGAACAAAACCCAGCATCTTTAACGAAACGTCACATACCTTCTCGATCTGAGCACGAAATGTCAATCGACTTTCGTAAATTATCCCAAGATCTCTGACAGTAGATACACGTTTGAGGCTCTCATTACTCATGGAATATCGATGATATGTAATGTAGTGCGCCCTAGAGAATGACATTATAACACATTTGGATATGTTGAAGTAAATCTGGTTGCGCTTGCTCCAGTCAACAATCCTGTCAATATCGGATTGCAAACGCAAACAGTCCTCCAATGTTGTTATTTTTAAGAAAAGTTTTAAGTCATCTCATCAAATAAAAGAAATCGCGAGAAGTGTATTGCTTTCGCGACATCGTTTATGAAGATTGAGAAAAGAAGTGGACCTAGGTTTGAGCCTTGGGGTACACCTGAATAAACGTAAAATGGTCGGGAGTGAAATTTTCCATAAGATACAAATTGTGTCCTCTCTTTCAGGTAACTTACAAAGAAAGATACAAGACGAGAAGAAAAACCGATTTCTTCTCATTTACTGATAAGAATATCATGATTTACGGTGTCGAATGCCTTGGAGAAATCATTGTACGAGCAGTCTACTTGGTGACCTGCATCCAATGCCCCGGCTACATAATCCGTAAATATGAGAAGATTTGTGTCAGTTGACCGTTTTTTTCTGAACCCATGTTGTTCCGTTATAATAAACGGTTCAACACCGGGTAGTATAAATTTGTGAATCATAGATTCGAATAGTTTAGCCGGTGCTGGTAGAATAGCAATCGGCCTGTAATTTTCGACCGAGGCTCTAGAACCACTCTTAAAAATAGGACATATCCTAGAGATTTTCCAAGAGTGGGGAAATGTGCTAGAACTCAGGGCCAAGTTAAAAATAAAACTTAACGGTTCTTTTAGGAATTCTGCACAACCTTTTATGAAAAAAATTGGCATAAAATCGGGGCCTACCGAATGTGAGTTCTTCAAATTACGAATGGATTTTTCAACATCTGTAGGATTAGGGGAATATACATCGATATTCTGTGCTCCACTGTCAGTGAGACCGGTCGCCATACCAAGATTTAGCCTTGGGGGAGTTTTACTGTACACTGATTTGAAGTGTTCAGCAAATGCACTGGCTATATCAGCTCCTCGAATATGTTTCTCCCCATGCGTCATATTCTCAACAAAGCCACCGTCTTTGCGCAGTGTTTTAATATAATTCCAAAACATCTCGGGATCACCCACGATATTACCTCCAATGGAGTCCATATGTGTTCGAAAGGCCACACGAACACTACGCCTGACCATCGATCGGTATTGCCTGAACTGTTCGTACTCATCTCGAGAGCCGGTGACCTTCCATTTCCTATGATGAGCCTGTTTGATTCTTATATTCACAATAATTTCCCGGGTGAACCATCTCGGATATCTACGTCCACCATTATTTGGAATCCTTCTGGGAAAGCAATTATCAAAAACATCATATACACAATTATAGAAAAAGTCAACTGCCTCATTCACATCAGTGAAGCCCTGGAGTTCACTCCAGTTCATCTGGCTCATGGAACGATACAGTCTATCAACATCTCCCTGCGCAAAATTCCACCCAAAGAAAGAATTTCCTTCGTGACCCGGTACTGCTGAAGATTTGGTTGCGTTGCTGGTATGGTGTAAAGTAAATTCCAACGCGGGATGGTACTTGTCCTCACGCACAAGGGGATAGAGACCACGCGCAACATCCAGTTTGATATTACACAAAATGAGGTCTAGTATTCTCGATTCAGAATTGGAAACAGAGTTGTACTGAGTGAGTCCAAACACCTCGCACACGAATTTGAGATCTTGTTCTACAGCGTGTGCTGAGCGCGCGGAAAACATGTTAAAATCACCCACCACAACTATGCTTCTTCTTCCGATCGTATCAGAGTCACTATGCATCCGGTCAAAAAAATGTTTGTACACTTCGTAGGTGGAGCCTGGCGGGAAGTACACAACGCAAACACATATTATGTGATTACAATGAACTATCCTCACCCAGAGATCCTCGTGGTCAGACTCTAGTTCAGGAATGACCTCTAGTTCTAGTTCTGACATGACCAACCTTTAATATTTGATTAATTAGGTCATGCCATGTTTTCCTCGGTCTACCTCGATTCCGTACTCCATTTACATCGTTAACGTATATTTTTTTATCCATTCTTTCTTCACCCATGCGTTCCATATGTCCGAACCAACGCAGCGATCCTTTCATAATATTGTTCATAATACCTTCTTTCGCTCTACATTCCTTCCTAATATCAGCATTTGAGATTCTGTCGTACATCGTTCTACCACACATATGTCTTAGGGACCTCATCTCTACCGCATTTATTCTGCTCTCATCTTTCTTCTACCAGTTCCATGCTTCGCTTCCATACAAAAAGGTTGGGGTTTTATGATATAATACTTTAATTAAATGTATTGATATACTCGTAGCTCTTCTTTTCTTTATAAAAAAATGCTTAAAATATTATTTTATGGTACTCAATTATATTTTTGGATTTTTGTTATTTCGAATTTATTTGAAATATTTGTTGATATCTACCTAAAACATGCCCTTTCGAGATGGCCCGCAGATGTCCACATTTTAATAGGCGCCCTTCAAATGTTTCCCATGCATATCGTTTACGAAGATAAATTACTTTAAAAAAATTGAGTGCATTTAAATAAAGAACAGAACGCGGAAGGGTTGTTAAAAAAACTCTGGTTCCTGTTTCCATATTCAAATTAACAAAAAATCTGGGGCAACCGGAAACTATGAATGACAAAGAAAAGATCACACGTGTTTATACTCAAATTTGATGATGATCAGACAATTTAAATATTCTGGCAAAACTCTCACTCTTTTGTCAACTAGTTCTATGACATAGCTTTTTCTTTAGTTTTATACATATTTACATTCAGCCAGAATAAATAGAGAACACTTCATCATTCAATTTGTTTCAACCAGTCAAGAAATGGATGGAATAGAAGTATCAAAACCGGTCGGCTATAAAGTAATCAGTAGAAATATAAAGTAATAAATACAATGTATTGAATATGAATCTTCTTGAATACCTGTAATACCAATATTTAAATTCAGTAAATTTTACATATATATTTGAATATTATTTTTGTAGAGAATCATGTTTACCACCCCCTGATCTGTATTTAAAGGACTCGGTATGCAATAGCGTCACCAGTCTGTCGATGCCAGTGAGCCTGGCAAAACCGGTCGCTGTCGAAATAAAGACAAATGTGGAAGTAGTTAAAAAAACATCGTTTAATTTAATAATTACAAACGATTTGCATAAATGGGATTAGAAAATTTTATACATTTTAACTGTCTTCAAACTAAGTATAAATAGCCCGTTATAATTAAAATGGAATCGGGTTGTGTCCAGTCTTGAACCCAGGTCCCCTGGATCAGAACGTAAAATTTCTATTCATATTTTCATTTAAAAAAATCAAACATTTGAATTAGTCTGTATTGATTGAAACTCCTTGTCATTGACAATTCGATCTTTTGTCAGTAATGCCGACGAAAACGGTCGCACCTATAATGATAGTAGGTAATAATAAAAGTAGATCATATTAAGAATGCTATGTGTGGTCTGTTTTATTGTACGGGTGTGAAACTTGGACCCTGAAAGTTAACTCAATGAACAGACTGATAGCATTTGAAATGTGGCTCCATCGCCGAATGCTCAGAATTCCCTGGACAGACATGGTAACCAATACCGAAGTCCTGAGGCGAGCTAGAGTTGACATGAAATTGTTATCAACTATCAAGGTTCGAAAGATCTCATATCTGGGTCATATACTGCGTGGGGATAAGTACCACCTTCTCCAACTGATATTGGAGGGAAAAATTGAGGGACGCCGAGGGCCCGGAAGGAGACAAATGTCCTGGCTGCGAAACGTGAAGGAGTGGACCGGCATCCGAAGTGTTGAGGAGCTGTTCCGAGCGGCGCAGGACAGGAACTGATTCGCCGAGGTGATCGCCAACGTTGGGGGGACCCGACAGGGCACTTGAAAAAGAAAAAAAGATATTAAGAATCGTAATAATATATAAAATATAATTGATTAAAAAAATGAGGACGCGAGGGAAGCTTGTTGCAAACCAATCCTCACGATTGTAACCATGAAGAACAAAAAGGGTAACATTAAAATTATTATGTGTAGCAACAACAGCAAAAAACAACTACGACAACAGAGAGGATGGACTGACACACCTCTCTATCATCCTCCACATTCAACTCACAAACACGCATATCAATTATTCCAACTTGTATAATATATGAAGTATTTCTTTTATACAATAAGCTTGAATTAATTGCCAATTGCAGTAATCTTTTCGTGAGTATTTAATTGACGTGCAAACAGTAATTTTCTAGTGTTCGTGCATCACCGTAAAATATGAAATTTTCTATTCTAATGGCTACGAGTTCCATCTGCTCATTTGAATAATAATATTAAAAAAACAGTTTCCACAATAATTACCTTTGTAATATTCCTACGTACCGAAACAAAGCATACAACTTTTTTACAATCGCGAGTTATAAAAAACTACGTTATTCAGCAAAAAACATATCATTGTTACGAACTGGTTTCGTTACTGTTTTTTTTTTCATTTCTACACAAGCCACCCTTTTCATTTAAAAAAAAACGTAAAAAATATGAATAATAGACCGAAGGTAACACAATAGTTTTAAATTCAATTACCCACCATGACTGTAATGAATTTTCTTTACATATCATTATAATTTTGACCTTTTTTGTAGTTTTTGTGTGCATGAAAAAAACTGATTTACAACGTAGAAGCTACCGATCCGAAATTAGTATAATTAGCCCACTTTTAGTTCCTTAATTAATGATATCGGATACGTTATTAATGGTGCATATTTAATAACATCTTTTGTTAGACGTGTGTTGTGTTATGATAATTTATAACGTGTAGGTTATTGTTTTACAAGTTCTTGCATATAATAAATTCAAACGTTGAACCACATACAATCTTTGCATGAATATCAATGCTTGTGTGTACGTGTTCTTACAAATGTACAGTTTTTATATTTGCTTGATTGAATAATCAATATTCTAACTGATAATTACAAACGTATGATATACGATGAAAAAACTATAGAATTTCTTAACAACGAACTTTTTCGGTATGGACAATATATATAATATAATGAAAACAAACAAATATTTTTAACAAAATTTCTTTATTATTATATATTTAGTGTGCTTCCACTTGTGTTTAACGTCGACCGGTTTCGGCAGCTTGCTGCCATCTTCTAGTCTGAAGGTCCCTTTTCTTGTCCCAGAAGATGGCAACAAGCTGCCGAAACCGGTCGACGTAGAACACAAGTGGAAGAACACTAATTATAATAATAAAGACATTTTTAATCTTTTTTTTGTTTTCAATATTTAAAATGAAATTCTACCAATCCATTTCAATTAAAAATATGAATTACACTATCTTTGATCAATAGTTTATTTTTTTATAACGGATTATTTAATACCATAATATTATTTATCATTTCTTGAGTATTGTTTTAAAAATATTAAATGAATGAAAAAAATATATTTTAGTTGTTTTGATAATGCCTTAGCAAGATGAATCCTGTCATTCTCAAAAAACATAATTAATATTCTAGAAAATTTATGTTTTCATTCTAACCTCAAATACTATCAAATACTATCAAAAATTATTTAGTATGCAAATAATTATTATTTAGTAAATCATATAATTTTCTACGAATATTATCAAAAGCTTAATATGACAATTTTTTCTAATATTTTTTTAAACTAATCAATATTTTAATAAATTTAAAATGGTAGTTATAATACGTGAGCATAAAGTTAATGAGAAAAAAAAATTATAATATTTGTAAATGACTAAATATTAAATATGTTGTTAAAGCTATTCGTTGTTTGATGCATGTCCATTTTTTTGATCAACAATAAAAAAATACTTATTAGTATCGAATGGATAAAAAATGTTCAAACACGTTTTTATAAAATCTTTATAGTCACTACTTACACGAGTCAAAAATGCGAATGATATTGTAAGTAGGCTCTCCATTGTGCAACCCTAATATATTTGTAATGAAACGAGTCCCTTTATACCTGTCTAGTTCTATTATAGTCACACTTATCTCATCATATGGGTTGGCTGAAGTATTATTGTGTGTTATGCAATTTGTCGATTTCGTATTGATCCCATTGTTGAGGGGTACTCGATCGTGTACGCGTCCGACCACTTAGGATCAGGCACAGTGTACAGGTGTAGCAGCGTACACAATAGTACAATCGGAAGGAATCAATGGATAAAAAGGCACCGTTGACAACACCGGTATTGTCATCGCATTGTGTGTTCTGAATTCAAAAATAAAAATTTATATTATATGGTACCTACGTATAATTGAAGTTGTCAACAAAATGCTTTATTTCTGAGTAAGATTCTCGTGTATTTAATTAATACTAATGATAACATCTATTTTCTAGAAGTTTTATTATATTTAATGCGAATGACATGCGTCTCATTATTAAGGTTTTATCAAACGTTCTATTGATAAATAAAATTGTTTTCTAAAAGTTTTATCATTGATAATACGACGACCTTCGTGGCAGAGTGGTAAGAGCTCTGACTTCCATACTGAAGGTCCCGGGTTCGATTCCCGGCGATGGCAGTGTGATTGTCAGACTGTCATTGGTCTGGTGTAGAATTCACGTGACAATAAAATGGCGATAGATTGGCTACCTATCACATGTCACGAGAATCAATATAATAGCTAAAAAAATGAATTGTATACAGTAATTGGGTTCAAACGACCAAACACAAAAATATACAAAAAAAACGATGTTTTTAACTACTTCCACTTTTGTTTTTATTTCTATAGTGACCGGTTTCGCCAGGCTCACTGGCATCGACAGACTGGTCTGTCTCAGTTTGTCGATGCCAGCAAGCCTGGCGAAACCGGTCGCTGTTGAAATAAAGACAAAAGTGGAAGTAGTTAAAAAAACATCGTTTTATTTAATTATCATTTAAAATGAACTTCCATCAAGAGATTTCAGTAAAATCATTTGATTATTTTATTAATGATATTACTTATTGTTTCTTGAACAATGATGTAAAACTACATAAAAATAAAAATGTCTGTTTTATAGAAGTTTAATAATTAATGGGAATGACATGTTTCGTCTTTCTCAGGCATTATCAAATGTTGAACATTTAGCTAGAACTTCCATTCATTTAAAAAGATAACGTGGAGTTTAAATTTCCACCATTGTTAAAAAAAAAGCAATGAATAGAAAAATAGTTATTTTAACTTTAAAAAAATAGCAACAAAACAATTCTTATTTAATGCTATGCTTATTTTGTGTGTGTGTGCGTACATTTCAACTTAATTCAAATTCGGTTCTTACAAGTAATTTATATGGCATACTGGTACTATTATGAGATAAGTACATAGCGCTGACGTATTCTTCGATTGTACGGATATTTGTGGAAAGTTTATTCACTGCCTTAAAATTCTCCGAAATCAATAATTATTATAGTTCTTGATTTAGATTTTCTATTTCTGAAGTTCTAGTTCATTCGCCTATAATTGAATGAATTATCAAAAAGACTGACTTACTAACTTACTAATTGAATGAATTATTAAAAAAAAACTAACTAATTTCGTTTCCCCGTAGAGGTAGGCAGAAAAGATGGACCGCCATACAGTTCTGTCCTGACATACCTCTCTCGCTTGTAACATGCACGCTTGTCGATTTTTCCGACTTCGAAAGTGGCCGCCGATCAGTTTGTTAAATGTTTATATGAATTGTGATTAACTAGTTTTTCGATAAGTTTATCGAAACTGGTGGATTCGGTAAAAACCAGGTAATGATTTGTACATACCTTCCCGGTGTCGGTGAATGGTATGACAGGGAAACGTTCGCGTGATGCATCCAATTAATACTAAACCTATCATTATATTCTCATTGGAGCAGCGGGCAATACAACATTTGGGAGACAAATAAAACTAACCAAATATTACTGATTTTTTTGTCCCCCTTCGATTTTGTATAACTTAATTAAGGGCCAAATTGTGTAGTACAAATAAAAGAACATCTGATATTTTTTATTTATTAAAATAAAACGATAAATATATACGTACCTGTTTGGAAAAAGAACATGTGTCGTTTTTTCGCATAGCTGTGTATATTTTATGTTTAAAGATTCACAAATCTGTATATGAAAAGAAGATTGTGTTATGTTTTTTTTATTTAAAAAAAATCAAACAAATATTAATTTAATAAGGATTAATTGTATCTCAATAGAGACGAAGATGTAAATTGTTTTCTGGGAACAGAAGGTGGTGGCCGAGGCGCTTACAGGACTTATGACATGTCATTACATAATATTAATTTAAAAAAATAATAAAATATTTTTTGAATTATTGAGCTTTAAAAGGAATTTAGGGTTTCGGCAGGGTTTTGACATATCTTTCACATTTGACTAAGTTTGAAATCGATATTTTATGAGTTGTATTATTTTTCCAATGGGTTTCGTGACAAATCTTTAAGTTAAAGACTTTTTTTTTGTTTGTATTTAATGACATGTTGTTTGTATTTAATGACATATTGGCAATAAAATCTCAAAATTAGCAAAAAATGACATGTGTGCTTTTGCTAAATAGGTAAGGATTATACTTGTTGAATCGAAGAAAAACTTTAAGAATTATTACTTTTTTTAAATGCCAAATGGGGCGCTGGTCGTCCCGTAATTAATCGAAAAGGTTAAGCTAAGTATTTCAACAGCTAACATCTGACTAACCATTTTTCAAAAAGTCCAGTAGCAAAAAATATTCAACCAATTCGTCTATAAACATAAAATATTACAAACGTTTGTTAATGAGCACGTTATAACTAATGTCTTTCTGTGCTCATGGCTGGTTTACGTAGAAAAAAATTAATTCAACATCAAAACGATAAATCATCTCGAATTCTTTTTAGCCTAGGAACATAAAATTTATTCATTGTAGAGTAACATTTAGCGATTGTTATATATAATACTTAAAAATTTACAAAAACACTGAAGGTTATCCACTGCTTACATGAAGCTGTTATAGGATGCAGCGTCGCCCTTTCGTTAGCTTTGGTCATGCAATCCCTAGGCCCGTCCCCCGTCCATGCAGTACTTACATTAACTGGGGAATGCAACATTCAAAAGCACAAGTTTTTCACTTCTATGACCCAATATAACATAACAGACCTACCAAAAAGACAGTGAGAGAATTTTTTATTTAAAGGAATATATTTCTTCTTGAATGATTCTATAGCTCATATCAAGCCTTGGACTCCATAAGTTCTCGCCTCCAGCCACTTCTGTCACTTGCTGCGGCCTTCGCCCTTCCTCACCTCATCCTCCTATCGTACGTAGTCTTGGTCAACCAACCCTTCTCTTTTCAGCCGGATGTTCCTTTAACCTTTAAAGGGTTATCTTTATGAAGGAGACAACGGCATTCTCCCCACATGTCCAGCCCATCTTAGCCTACTCAGTCATTGACGACCTTCGTGGCCCAGTGGTAAGTGTATTGATTGCCACCCCGAAGGTTCCGGGTTTGATTCCCAGCGAGGGCAGTGTGATTGTCACAACATCTTTGGTCTAGTGTAGAATTCACGTGACAATAAAATGGAGATAGATTAGCTAATAATTTATTTTTATTTACATCACTTCACTTTAACTCTTCTCATTGCTTTATAATTCCACCCATAGATGGCATTTGTTTGATAACCTGAAATTTGAAATTTCTTTCCAAATTAATGACGTACTTATAGACAATTACTGTATCGAGTTAAGTATGAATAATTAACGTGCTCACGTGTGTAATTAGTTAGTCCACGTGAATGTAAATTTGTTTTTTTTTTCGTAAGACGAATGTCTGTATAAATGTACATTTTTATAGCAGAGCTTGGTTCTTTATTTGAATCTGTTTGAAATGGATTGTTCCCTTTTGCATTAAGAAATGATGTATCGGGTGTGTAATGGCCAATAAAAAAGATTTATTCAACTCTTAGACGATTCCGTGAATTATTTCCTAGTCGGCAATGTCCGGTCAAAGTTAATTAAAGATTGAATCTGGCTTAAAATTAGATTGAATTATGGACCAACTTCGTCCATTGTTAATCATTAAGGGAGATTTATATCTGACTAGGAACAAGCTAGAACTATGCTAGTTCTAATTTGTTTTTCGTATTCCCTTTAAAAAATTTAATTTCAAACAATGATGGTAATGATAACTTTTAGTTTGTTGTATAGTTGGCTTTTCTTAAATATCTATATTTTTAACTTAACAAATTAAGTCGTATTATATATTATATGATACTTATGAAGTGGAAATATTTTAACTAACTAACTAACTAACCATCACGCCGTCTCCCCGAAAGGGTAGGCAGAAAGAATGGACTGTCACACTTTTACTGATGCGGCACTCCATCCTTCTCTTTTCGCCCCACGGGAGACGCGGTGTGATGGGTTGCGAACCTCATCGCCACCAATAGGCATCTCCCGCGCACACGTCGTCCAACACCCACAAAATAAATCTAAAACAAATAATATAAAATACAATGATATAAAATAAAATAACACAATAAAAATAATTTAACACAAAAGGTTCTTTTTAGATGGTGCACATATCGACTTTTTTATTTATGTTCCACGAATCCACCGGTTTTTTTAATTTAGCACATAATTTAATAACACATAATGTTTTTTTCGATGTTGCACATGTTGACATGGACGATCCGGACTTTTGTGTTTATTTCATTTATGTTACACATATCCACCGTTTTTTAAATTAGCTGTAATTAGGCACTTAACCAGCAAGAACTTAAAAATAATATTGAAGAAATTATTCAAATTGTCATTGGAACAAACGAAAATTTTATTTTTACACCTGTCAAAATTCTTTATATAAACGAAAAAAACTTGTATAATTTTAACGTCAAAACCGCACAAGCGTATTACGTGTCACATTTAACTATTATAAAGTACGGCATCAATCAAATTGGCCAAAACAATTCACTTTTACACGAAATATCTCCAAATTTACGGGAGAGCCACATGAACTAAACCAAATTTTCAAAATCCAAATTTGTTTGGAAATATTTTATATATTTCAAATATAATATTTGAACCAAACGTGTGTGCTTTACCCTTATGACGCTCCGCTTGGAGCGAAACCGATCGGTAGTATAAAAAACAAATAAAGTGGGGTTAAACAAAATATTTAATTTATTTTTAAAAATCTCACACGCTGTACGAAATAATAAAATATGACATGCTTACCACGACCAACAAAATATCCAAATCAAAAATAAAATGAATAAAACGTTTTGAGTTAAATTGTTTTTCCTATTGCATCACCAAAGCATGTTGTTTCTGCGTGGCAAATAAATAGCAATTGATGTCGGTGTTACCGCAAGTAAATATCCAAATAACTTTGGGGTTAATGTAAATAAAAATTCATATTTAATATAACTAACTCACCATCACGCCCCCTTCCCGAAGGGTAGGCAGAAAGAATGGACCGCCACACTGTTCTGTCCTGACATACTTCGCTTGTTTCCTCTACATTCATACATCTTGTCATGCACGCACGTCGATTTCTCCGACTCCTCACGTGACCGATATTATATATTTGATTATTATAATTTGATCGTGACACGTTTTCCTCTATTTCTAGCTCCGTTCACGTCGTTTACATATACCATGTTCAACATTCTGTCTTCACTCATTATTTTTATTTGTTCAAACCATCTTAACGACCCTTTCATTAATTTGTTTATAACACTTTCATTCGTACCGCATTCACTTCTTATACTTGCATTTGACACTATCATATACATATATATCACACATTAGTCTTAGAGATCTCATTTCTACTGCATTTATTCTAATTTCATCCTTCTTTTGCCAGTTCCATGCTTCACTTCCATACATAATGGTCGGCACAAGAACACCTATCATAAATATTTATTTTTATTCCACTTGTTTTATGGCTTTGACCGGTTTCCGCAGCTCGTTGTCATCTTCTGGGGATGAAAATGATGCATATTTATGAAGATCTTTTTAACTGTTTAAATATATTGTATTTTTATGCGCTCTATACGGTAACAACATTTTTTATTATTTTTTTAAAGATATCTTTAAAGTCTTGAATAATAAAGAAAATAATAAAAAATTGTGATATCAAACACATATTTAAACAGTTTATAATATTGAAGTGTCATAGTATTTCGACAAAAACAATTGACTATTTAAGTATTTTTTTTATAACAGACGAAAATAAATTTTCAATTAAAAAAATTACATTCTCATTATTAGCAAGAAGTTTCAATTAACAAGATGAGTATTTACACGTGTTTTTTTTTGTATTGTACTGAATATATAATAAAATGAGGAGTACATGCAATTTTATTATTTAATAACTCTGATAAAAATGATCAGCTGTCTTATACAGCTAAGCATAAAAAATAGATATGTCTTCAGCATATTTAATGATGACTGTAAATCTCGTAGATTATATATGCATATTAAGTAAGGAGCATTTATTATAGAGCCATACTCTGCCATTTGTAACTAATACTTGGTGATGCATCTAACAACGACAGAAACACAATATTTCCATTCAATTACTCCATTTATGTATCAGTTTCGGTCAGATTATACTATTATCCTAGAAGTAGCATCATCGTGAAATGGCGAAGCTGAACAGATTATTTAGATGGCATTAATCAAAATATCTTTCGACCGTAGAGGTAATAACAAGATTGCATATCATATTAATTGGTTAGATGAAAACGTGTACATATATAATATTAGGTCCTTACATATGAAATTGGCGTTTTGCCGTACTGGCAACTTTGATCTCAAATATCTTCTCTTTGGTTAGGAATTCCAAATTCAAATTTATACAGCTATTTATTCAAGTATTTGTGTTTTGAAAATTATAATTCATTTGTTATTTCCTCAATTGTTTTTTTTCTATGCGTCACTCAGTTTACAAAATGGAAAACTTGAAATATTGCGTTATTTACGAGTACGAGTTCCACCGTGGCACCAGTGCTGCAGAAACGGCTCGAAGGATTAATGATGTGTATGGCGACGGTGCCGCAAAAGAAAACACAGTGCGTTTTTGGTTCCAACGTTTTCGTTCTGGAAATTTCGACCTGCAGAACAAGCCCCGTGGACGGCCGGAGACCAAAGTTGATAATGAAGAATTGAAGGCTATTGTGGAAGCGGATCCATCGCAAACCACTTCCGAGTTAGCTGCAGGCTGCGGTGTTAGTGATAAAACTGTTTTAATCCAATTGAAGCAAATTGGGAAGGTGAAAAAGCTTGAAAGGTGGGTACCTCACGAATTGAGTGAAGCAAATCAACAAACGCGCGTTGACTGCTGCGTTGCATTACTCAACCGGCACAATAATGAAGGGATTTTGAATCGAATCATTACCTGTGATGAAAAGCGGATCCTGTATGATAATCGGAAGCGCTCATCGCAATGGCTGAACCCTGCCGAACCAGCCAAACCATGCCCCAAGCGAAAATTGACTCCAAAAAAATAACTTGTAAACGTTTGGTGGACTAGTGCTGGTGTCGTTCACTACAGCTTTCTTAAATCTGGCCAGACGATTACGGCAGATGTCCATTGTCAGCAACTGCAAACCATGATGGAAAAGCTATTTGCTAAACAACCGAGGCTGGTTAATCGCTCTAGGCCACTGCTGCTTCATGATAACGCTAGACCACACACTGCACAATAGACGGCTACCAAATTAGAAGAGCTTCAATTGGAATGTCTAAGACATCCACCGTACTCTCCGGACCTTGCCCCAACAGATTACTTTTTTTTTCGAAATTTGGATAACTTCTTGCAAGGGAAAAAATTCAACTCCGATGGGGCAGTCCAAACCGACTTCAAAGATTTTATTGATTCCCGTCCGAATGGTTTTTTTAGTAAAGGGATCGATGAACTACCTATGAGATGGCAAAAGTGCATAAATAGCAATGGTACATACTTTGATTAAATACGTATATTATATTTAAAAAAATCAACTTTATGTTCCTCCCATACAAAACGCCAATTTCATATGTAAGGACCTAATATATAACGTATAAGTGGGTTATGATGTATGTATCAGATGAGAGTAGTGATGTCAGGAGTTCCACTAAAGAACACCAAGGAGTTTGTCTACCTCGGGAGCAAAATAACATGGGACGGTCGGTCTAAGAGCGAGGTCGACAGCCGTATACATCAGGCTAGGCTTGCATTTAATAAAAGGTCGAAAATAATAGAATCAAATAATATAGACCTAAAACTGAGAATACTCCTCATCAAGACCTATGTATGGAGTGTCTTGATGTATGGCTGCGAGACATGGTGCCTATCCGAAAGGGATAAGCGGAGACTAGAGGCTTTTGAGATGTGGTCCTATAGAAGACTCTTTGGAATTTCCTGGAGAGACCACATCACGAATGAGGAAGTTCTTCTAGGAATCGAAGGAGGAAGGCACCTGCTCAGGACCTTGTCCGAAAGGCGTGCAAGATGGATCGGCCATGTCATACGTCAAGAAGGTCTCTTGCATGCCATAATGGAGGGTATGATCGAGGGGACAAACTCTAGGGGACGCCCACGCCGAGAGTACCTGAAGGACCTGTTGGTGGACGTGCGCTGCTCATCATATGCAGATCTCAAAAGAGCCGCACAAGACAGGGAAAAGTGGAAGAGAATAATGGAGGAAATTGCTGCAAACCAATCCCAGGATTGAAACCAGAGAAGAAGATCATAGGATAATATATGTATAAAAAATAGCTTTATATTTTATTCTTCAACAAACATCTCATTCTCATAAAATATAATGAAACTTCTAGAAAACAACTAACTATATCAAAATATAATCTAAACTCAGTTTAAATAGTCCATTGTTTTGGCCGAAATATAATGGTACTTTAACATTATAATCTGTTAAATTAAAAAAAAAAGTTTTATGTATTACAATATTATTTTTATTTTTCGCAACAGCTGTTTCGTCAACCTACTCGTATGTTGAAATCATCAGGTGTTAAGGCATTATTTTACACGATCGTTAAATTTTATTATTAAAACGTGATTTGTTTTCCATTTTAAGAGCATTTAAAATTGAATGAAGGATTCAGAATTAACTTAGACCAATTATGTAAATTATATTTATTGTTTCTTGAACAATAATATTGAAGTTCACGCTTAAAATTGAGGAAAACGTTTTTGACATTCAGTTTTGTTAATATTTTTTTAAGGGAAAAGATCAATTATTATTGAGCCTTTTATTTCGATATGCAACTGTAGTGAAATGACTATATTGTAAAATTTTAATATGAAGCGTTCACTTTGTGGTTACACGTTCAAATTTTATAGGTTTAATACTTTGTTTTCAAAAATATTAAGTTTGTTATTTGAAACTTAATGGAAGAAATTCATTGTTAATAATGAAAATACAAATATTTAATTAAAAATGTCATTATATATATTTAATTCTGCTTAGGATAACGGCTTCGAACGCTTTCGAAGTCAAGTGGAATTTAACTCAAAATATACCATTAATATTTTTTTTGTTTTAATTTTTTGCTTTTTATTTAACCTCTGTATAGTTTTTTAATTGACCAGACTAGTTTCGCTAGTACACAAGCTTCCTTAGAGCTTATTTTATTTAGCCCCGATGAAGTTTGGGTACAAATGAAACTAGTTGGCATCAATTGTAATAACCAAGCAGTGGTTAAATAAAAAGTGTTTTATTTTATTAATCCAAGTAAAACCACTAAACAATCGTGTTTACTATTATTTAATTAATATGGAGTTTTACAAAACCAATACCTTAACCATCAATAATATTTTATATCTTTAAATTTGAAATAATTATTTTTAAGGATTAATTGTATCTCAATAGAGACGAAGATGTAAATTATTTGGAAACAGAATATGGCAGTCGAGGCGTTTACAGGACTTATGACCTGTCATTGGTTGGGTTAAGCGATCATTTATGTTTAACAACATTCACCATTCCGCCCTTCTTACGACACCACGTCTGACAATTTTTGGAACTTGTAAATATGTTAATATTTTTTAATAACTTCACTGTTGGTGAAAATGATTAACCCGCAATGGGTAAAAATCCAATGTATTTGTCTACAAGTATTTGTATACAAAAAACAAATTCTATAAAGAAATTATTTATTGATTGCTACTAGAAAGACAGTGATATTATTTGGATTTTCTTATTAACATGTATTCGAACTGTGTTCATATTTCATACCATCCGCAATTGTGTAAAATTAAAAACTGTATGATATGATGATTTAGTTAATTTAATAGAAGTAGAGTAGAAATACCTAAATGATATTAGAAATATAGTTGCACTTTCAACATCAATTTTATTAACGTGCAATTGCATAAAATTATTATTTTTATATGGTTTCTGTTTTTTTTATTTTCATGTGGTGAATACTATTAAGTAATGGAATTCACTATTTAAATCTGTTCTTATATTTATTTTAAATAGTGCAATTTATGATGTATTAAAACGATAAAATATTATGTAAAATAATTGTATAAAGCAACAAAATGTTCATATTGTAAAATGTTTTAGTTTTAAGTCAATTTCTTTTCTGTTTTCTGAAGGTCCATAATTATTTTATATGTAACTTATCCCTTCTGTCCCATAATGAGTTTTCTACTCATGGGAATACAATGTAACTATTGTATGTTTATAAATAAATAAATAAAAATAATAAAAATATACAAATGTTCAAAATGGTGGCTTCAAGGGTTTGCATGTGAGTTTTACCTAATACTCCATAGGGTAAATGCTTCATACACTGTTTCGGTCAATTACTTAACAATCGGTAGTTAGATACTATGGATCTACGTAAATGTCACAAGCAATTACAGTAATCCGCTCTGTTTTAGCATAAGTAATATCCCATAAACTCACAACCCAGATCGGTACTGTTACAATCCATACATAGATTTAAGAGAGTACAGATTCTGCAGTGCTGCTGAGTATTTTTTATCCACGTAACCTACATGTTTTGCCTCACCAAATCTTTATCAAATGTTATTTCAATTTTAAAATTTTAAGTCATCATATTTTTTGTTACGAATTAAAGCACTTTTTTTTTAAATAGTTTGTATATTTATTGTTTCTTGAACAATGATGTGATACTCCATATTAAATAATTAATACGAAAGAAAACGTCAGTTTTCTAGAAGTTTTATTATATTTTATGGGAATGACATGTTACGCCCTTCTAAGGCATTATCAAATATGTCGAAACTTCAACTCATTGCAGTTTATATACTCGTACACTAGTAAATGGAGCAGAATATGGTAATTAACGAAAATTGATGTGACTTTATACATATTTTACATTATAATATTTTCTTCTGCATCTGAGATGTGAAATAAATACAGTACAGAATCCAGAATCCGAAAAAGCTAAGATGGCAGTGCACAATGGTGTTCTTGTGCCGACCCTTATGTATGGAAGTGAAGCATGGAACTGGCAAAAGAAGGATGAAAGTAGAATAAATGCAGTAGAAATGAGATCTCTAAGAAATATGTGTAGCAAATCTGTTTATGATAGAGTGAGAAATGCAAGTATAAGAAGTGAATGTGGTGCGAATGAAAGTGTTATGAACAAAATAAGGAAAGGGTCATTAAGATGGTTTGGACACATGGAAAGAATGAGTGAAGACAGAATGGTTAAGAAGGTATATGTAAACGGCGTGAACGGAGCTAGAAATAGAGGAAGGCCGAGGAAAACGTGGCACGATCAAATCAATCAAATATTGAATATCGGTCACGTGAGGAGTCGGAAAAATCGACGTGCGTGCATGACAAGATGTATGAATGTAGAGGAATCGAGAGACGTATGTCAGGACAGAACAGTGTGGCGTTCCATTCTTTCTGCCTACCCCTCCGGGGAGACGGCGTGATGGTAAGTTAGTTAGTTAGTTAGTTTACAGAATCCGACATATAATTAGACTCAAAGAACTCTTGATTCTGCACTGTATTTATTTCACAATTCAGATGCATCGGAGAAGAATACTGACGTTTATGAAAATTACGTTTATGACTGGGAGAACGAATGATCGTTTTAATTAAATAGTTTGTAGTTTATTTTAATTGACATGTTTCGAAGGTTTTATACCTTCGTCATTGGTAGTTACCGTTCTCCCGATAATAAAAGTGTAAAACAATCGAAAAATGAATATTCAAAAGAGTTAAAAATGATGATAAAAGTCGAATTAATAAAGGATTGTAATGTTTGATAAAGCCCATCTAGTATTTTCTCACTATTGCGGTACCACCTAAGACCCCGTAATGAGCAGTTTACTCCGGGGTGCGGTGTAATTTGCATCACACCGCCTCATTAGCTTTGTTTATAATGATAAAATGATATACGGCGCGGCACAGATATTGTTTTCTGTCTTGAATCTCAAATTGTAAATTAAACTACATAATGTACAACAAAACACGCACCAGGATTAAATAGAGCTCATTTCTCATGCTTCCTTTATCGGTACATACACACATTCAATAAGTTAATCATTAAACGGTTAGATATCTATACTAAGTATCTCGTGGTATCATACGATCGTTGCAGACTCTCTTTAATATTGATATCTATAGTTCATAAACACTTCTTCTTCTCCTTCTAACAAGGGGAGGGCACGACATAGGAACTTGATTTCGGGATGGGATTTTGCAGAATTATAGTAGGTACCCCCTAAGTTCCTACCATTCTTCTTCTTTCGGTGCAATGTCAGGTCCCCCCAACTTTAGCAATCACTGCAGCAAAGGCATCTCGACGACGACCTTCGTGGCAGAGACGACCTTCGTGGCAGAGTGGTTACAAGCTTTGACTTCAACGCCGAAGGTCCTGGGTTCGATTCCCGGCGATGGCAGTGTGATTGTCACACTGTCTTTGGTCTGGTGTAGAATTCACGTGACAATAAAATGGCGATAGATTGGCTACCTATGACATGTCACGAGAATCAATATAATAGCTAAAAAATAAAATAAAATAATTGTATACAGTAATTGGGTCCAAACGACCTGTTGTATACATAAAAAAAAAATCTCTGATCTGCGCCGCTTGGAAGAGCTACTGAACTCTTGTTATTCCTGTCCACTATTTTATATTCCGCAGCCAGGACTTTTATTAACTTCCAGAATTCCTTCCAATTTACCGAAGGAGGTGGTATTTTTCCAGTCGAAGGAGGTGGTATCTTTCTTCCCTTAGCACATGACCCAAATATGAGACGTTACACGAGCTGCATTTCATAAAATGAGAACCTTCTTTTGCAACGATAATCTTAACTCGAAACTCCGTCAAAGAATGATTAAATGTTATAATATGGTCTATTCTACTATATGACTTTGAATTTTGGACTCTGAAAGTGAAGTTTGTGTATATATATACTGCATCCGGCGCTGTATAATATTTATAAATAAATAATATACAGCGCCAGTAAAATATTATGTCTTCTTGCACCGGGCCTGGTGCAAAAGCTCAGGGCCGTATCGTGAGTGTAGGGCGTGGGGAATAATGATACGCTTATGATGTTACTCCACAAATACTCCTTAAACGCTCGAGGTGCTCCGCAAATGCGGTAAGGCGAATAACTATATTTCTACGAAGGCTAATAGCATGCGTTAAGATAATATCGTTCCTAAAAATCAATCATGTGAGGTGCTGCACCGCCGTCACGAAAGAAATTGTTACTTTGTTTCGCTTATAACGAATTAGTTGATATGAATGTTAATGTCTTAGCAAGGCAAATCATGTCATTCCAATAAAATGAAACTAAAATTAGAATTGTTTAAAATAGTTAAAATAAAACAATTATACATTATTTTGCAATATTGTCAATATTTTATAAGGAAACAAAAACTAACGTCGACCTTCGTGGTAGAGTGAAGGTCCCGGGTGATTGTCACACTGTCTTTGGTCCGGTATAGAATTCACGTGACAATAAAATGGCAATAGATTGGCTACCTATCACATGTCACGAGAATCAATATAATAGCTAAAAATATATTGTATACAGTAATTGGGTCCAAACGACCTGTTGTATACATAAAAAAAAAAAAACTAACATCACGCAGTCCCCGAATGCTGAATACTCCAGCTAGTCTAACAACGGTGTACTCGGGCCTGGGATGCTTTTTAGCATTTAATTAGATAACTATTAATAACTAACTAACTATAACTAACCATCGTGGTGTCTTTCGTGGTGTCTTTACCCTTTCGGGGAGACGGCGTGATGGTTAGTTAGTTTTTTTTTTAAATTATAATCACACTAATCTTACTGAGGCCATCCGCCGTCTGTCGCCCACTGCTGGTCGTAGACCTCTCCCAAAGCATGCCACTGCCCCTATCCGTGGCCACTTTTATCCATGCAGGTCCAGCAATCTTCATAACGTCCAACTCTACGAAATCCTGTTCATGGTCTCCACTCCAGAACCTGTATTCCTCATCTGCTGTCGGTCCTCCGACAAATATGGCCTGTCCATTTCAAAGGCCTGTAATGCCTTTGAAATGTGGACGAATAGGAGAATACTTTAGGTACAATGTACGGCAAGAAGTGCTGCGATGCATAAGAACGGATCATCAGCTTCTCACTTCTAAAAAAAACTGCATACTTATGCGCAAACAGAAGTATCATTTACTGCAGCTGATAATTGAATGGAAGACCGAGGGAAGAAGAAGTGTGGGACGCAGAAAAATATAGGCTAGGAAATATCAGAGAGTGGAGTGAATCGCTGATAGTGGTGAGCCTCATTGCACGTTTCGAAGTACAGGAGTAAAATGGAGTATGTTTCATAGAAGAAAAATATATCACAACAATGTATACTCGTATAGATTGAACGCATTAAAAATCAACATTTTTGTTACGAAAATAATAAGTTTTTTGTAAATAACATATAGTAGTTGTTATATTTAAAAGCTTAATTAGATACATTATTTATTATTGCTTAAACAATGATGTAAAACTCCACATTAAATAAATATTACGAATGAAAGCGTCTGTTTTCTATAAGCTTTATTTTAGTTGTGTGAACGAAATATTTCGTCTGTGTTTGATAATGCGAAATAATAGTCAGGCGAAACACGTCATTCACAAATATTGTAAAATAAAACGTCTAGAAAACTGACTTTTTCATTTGTATTGATTACTCAAAACACATATTTCATAATTCATGCGGAAGATGCCTATTGGTGGCGATGAGGTTCGCAACCCATCACACCGCATCTCTCGCGGGGGCGAAAAGAGTTAAAGTGTGGCAGTCCATTATTTCTGCCTACCCTTTCGGGGAGACGGCGTGATGGTAAGTTAGTTAGTTAGTTTATATTTCATATCTAATAATTTTTTTTCTTACTTTAAACATTTTTCTTCTTTCGTAAATATTTTACTAGTTCCACGTTTCATTCATAAGTGTCAATACTAGAACAACAAAATTTTGCTGTCATATTGAATCGAATAAAGATCCCAGATTACCATTATCACCTATACCGCAACAACTCACATTCTGTTAGGGCTGTCTGCAACCACCGCCTTGGTTAATCTCCAATCTGATTTACCCAGAGTGCGACAGACATCCACAGCTCCATCTAGTCAGTGCAGCCTCGGTCAGCCTGCATTCTGCGTCTTGCTGGGTATTCCGAGAAAATTCTTTTCAACTTATTCTAGTAGATTAACTAAATAAATTTGAACTTAACTAAATAGATTTGAATTTGGAAGAATAATTTTAATTCAAGGACCATTTTTTTCAGTTATATTTGTACCTGAGGATGGAGAAGTTCACCTCCGAAACATGTAGTCTGTAATATTTTTATTTTGTAAAAATATTTTTAAAAAAAGTGGATTTTAATCATTAACAAGTTTTAATATTCTCCTTCCGAATTAACAATGGAATTTCACATTGCTAACGCTTTTAATTTTAATAAATCGATTTTTTAAATGTTACCATGATGCAATGATCTTGATCAAACGCAAATTTTAACAGCTTTAATTGTGGTATATTTTGAGAGTCAAACCCATTGCGACTAGTCGCAAAAAGACCTCTATGAAGGGTTAAAGTTGTTTACTGAAATTTTTTGGTAAAAGTTTATTGTAAATATTGAAAAAAAAAAATTAAAATAGTTTAAATAGTTAACTAACTAACTAACCATCACGCCGTCTCCCCGAATGCGTAGACAGAAAGAATGGACTGCCACACTTTAACCGATAACTCCATCCTTCTCTTTTCGCCCCGCGGGAGACGCGGTGTGATGGGTTGCGAACCTCATCGCCACTTAATTTATGTATATTCGGTTTTAAATCACTTGTTCTGCAAGTTTGACTAGACGAAAACTAGAATGAAACTAAAAATGACTTTTATATTTTCATTATTTATCTCTAGAAAAGCTGAAACAGCGTTTAATAATAATAATAATAATATTAATAATATGCAAACTTTTAAAACGCCGTTTTTGTGATGTAATCACCTCAAGGGCGCATTAAGACGTGTTAAATCTAAATGTAAACGTTGAATCTAATTGATATTCGCGATCGGTTAGAAATATATTTAAAAAAAAACAAGTGTTCAATTGGGTATGAAATATAAATAAGATGGGTTTTCAGCTTTGATCTGAAATCTGTCGGATCATTTATGTATCTGAAGTGTGAAGGAAGATAGTTCTAAGCTGATGGATCAGCTACCGCAAACGCTCGATCCCCGACATTTGTAATAGGGCAAATAGTAAAAATAAAAATAATAGTTATAATAATATTTTAGCTGTTTTGATAAAGCTGGGCAAAAGGGACAGTAGGAGCAAAAACCGGAGGGTCTTCAAGTTTGGAGTAAAATCATTATGATTGATAAATTTCTTGTACATTATTCAAATAGTTACATATGTTCTTCTTCTTCTTCTTCTTCTGATTGTAGATCTGTTGATCTGAATGCAGGATATCAACATTATTTCTGTGATGAAGACGACCATCCTTCTCTCCATCTCTTTGGTGGTCGTCCTGGTGGTCGACGGCCCTCTGGAGTCTCGTGCATCACGATATTAGGATTTTTTTCTAGATCCATTCTCTCGGTGTGGTCCATCCAGAATCGTCTTCTCTGCTTACGTTCCTTTCTGCCTAAACACACTTCCACAAATTTCACACATTTTTAAAAAAAAATACAAGGTATTGTTAACCGTTATACTTGATACCTTGATAATTAGATACTTTACCTGATTATTATACACGAGTGAGTCACATCAGAGGTTCCCAATATTTTTCTGGGCCGCTGCCCCCTATCTATAAAATAAATAAAAAATCATCCTCCCCTCTCCCAAGTACAATAGTTATACACAATATTATAATACTAAATAATAAATTGTGATATAATTATACCACAAATGTTTTATTTATTTTACTTGTTAGTTGTAATTATTACACCGTTTTAAATTAAACAGTCAATAATATTTAAGTGTCTAATAATGTGCTCTTTATGGTCACTTTGGAGATTCCATAATTTATTCTAATACCAATGATTCAACAAAAACATGGGCGATATCTGTAAAATATGTGACTCAAGAGAAATGCTTATTAAAAATGACACAAAAATCACTAAGGATTAAAAATATACATAAGATACTCGTATTTGAGGTTAGGTGAGTTATATTTCTAGTTGATATTAAAAAGCAAGTATTCTGAAAGCGAAGCATGGAACTGACATAAAATGATCAAAGTAGAATAAATTCACCGTTTTAGAAGTAGAATACACGACACGATGTATGAATGTTGAGGAAGCGAGAGATGTGTGTCAAGAAAGAAAAGTATGGCGGTCCATTCATTCTGCCTTCCCACTCGGTTACACGGCGTGACGGCGAGTTGGTTTTTTTAGTATTCTAAAAATATTTCATTAAAAAAAAATTAAACGGCCGCCCCCTTTAAATTGTCTTCTTCTTCTTCTTCAAGTGCCCTGTCGGGTCCCATCAACGTTGGCGATGACCACCTGCGCCGCTCGGAACAGCTCCTCCACATTTCGGATGCCGGTCCACTCCCTCACGTTTCGCAGCCAGAACATTTGTCTTCTACCGGGCCCTCGGCGTCCCTCAATTTTCCGCTCCAATATCAGTTGGAGAATGTGATACTTTTCCCCACGCATTATATGACCCAGGTGTGAAATCTTTCGAACCTTGATAGTTGATAACAGCTCCCTATCAACTCTAGCTCGCCTCAGGACTTCGGTATTGGTAACCATGTTTGTCCAGGGAATTCTGAGCATTCAGCGATAGAACCACTTTTTAAATTGAGTAGACTTTTAAGGTCCACGTTTCACATCCATACATTAAAACAGACCACATATAGCATTTGATCATTCTCTGGCGGAGTTTCAAATTTATGTTATCATTGCAGAAGAGTGATTTCATTTTATTATTATAATTATCTTAACGCCCCCATTTACCTCTGGACTCGCTACCGCCTCCTGAAAGAATTCAAGTCCAACAACTGGGAAGCTATGAATTACGTGCATGAATTAGAATTTTCACCATTACACAATATATATTAAGTTCACATTGTTTACAATTTAAATTTTTAAATACAGCGCGTAGAGTTACTTTAATTAGTATAATAATAAGAACTAGTTAAGGTCATCGTTAAGTCATTACTCTGTTGAAGGATGCCTCATTTTTTAGTAAATTAGCTATGATAATTCGATGATTTATATCCAAGAGTTTGAGGCTAATTTGCATTTAAATGTATTTATAAGTATAGAATATTTAAGCTCCTAACGCTATTATATAATTACGTGGAATTAATTGTTTTTACCCCATATGGCGATACTAAGGTTGCCATCCTATTAAGTTGAAAATTGTGTATTTCAAGTGTATTAAGCTATATATCTTCCCGTGTAACTGCTAGATTATTCTAGATCTTAGATAAGTTGGAAATAGTAACACCTTTCGGCGGTGTAACGTGTACAGCGCTTATAGGGAGATTACCTTCGTGGTAGAAACACGGGTTCGGCGAGAAGCTCGGACGTTCCGACACTGTTGAAAATGTTAATTTATATTTGAAATTTGAATAAGGTCATTTTGTGACGAGATGAATTTATCGGTTTTTTGACCGCGAATTTAATAAATCTATAAATCATCATTCCCATTAGGAAAACACTAAAATTTGTCTATGAGAAAACATCTATGAGATTCAAAGTGGACAAAATATTGATTTTATTTATTTTTCAATTCAAGTAAGAATATTTTAAAATTATTTTTATAATTATTTTTATTTTGTTGTTTTATTTTATTTCATTGTATTTTAAATTATTTGTTTTAGATTTATTTTGTGGGTGTTGGACGATAGAAGTGTGCGCGGGAGATGCCTATTGGTGGCGATGAGGTTCGCAACCCATCACACCGCGTCTCCCGCAGGGCGAAAAGAGAAAGATGGAGTGCCGCATCAGTAAAAGTGTGACAGTCCATTCTTTCTGCCTACCCTTTCGGGAAACGCGTGATGGTTAGTTAGTTAGTTAGTTACTCGTATATTGACATCAATACCTTTAATATTTTTTTATTGAGGGAAACAAACAGCGATTTCAGTATAAATATACAAACATATAATATAATACCAAATTAGTATAATATAACACTAAAATAATGAATTATTTTCATTCTTTTTTTTTTTTTTGTATTTGAAATAAATTAATATAAAACACTGTATATGGTTTTTCACCACTATGCGGTAATTTTAATTGTCGACCAGTTTCGCTTTTACCCAACCCAAGCTTCCTCAGGGCTACGTTATAACGTAAGTTTTGCTTGTTTTATTTTATTTATAATCCATTGTTTTGGCGAAAGCACTTTGATATATTAACATTATTCACTGTTAAATTAAAAAACTGTTTTAATATCAAAAATTGAGTTTATTTTTTATAAAATCATATCGACATCTGTTTCGGTAACTGATATTACCATCTTCAGGTGTAACAATAAAAAAAAATCTGTGTTTTTATTTATTTTAACACTTCTGATTGAAAAAGCCCAAAAGTTGGCAGCGAGCTGCCGAAACCGGTCGAAGCCATAAACATTAGTGGATTTAAATAAACATATCTACATTTTAAAAAGATTTTGTCCAAAAAAAATATTTTCATTATTTGCAATGAACTTCTACCATGAAATTTCAAATAACAACTTTAATTTTTTATAGATATTAAACTCTCTGAAAAATGAGTGTGGTTCAACATTTTAGCATTTTTTCTTTATAGAATAAATATTTCTCAAAACTCGAATATTTTTGCTCTGCTAACTTTTCTTCGGCCTCATCTTATGTTTGGAGTAGTAAATATTAATTGTTTTGAATTATAAACCTGTTTCTTTAATTTCTAACGAATATCGGTTTCGTGAGTTCAATTACATTTATAAACTCAAATACCATTCTGTTTCATGATTCTACTGAATAATTTTTCTAAATTTTGATATTGTGTTTTCGATTCATATGGATATTTAAAAATATTTTTTAAATATTCTTCTTCCTTCTGTGTCCTGTCAGGTCTCCCTAACGTTGACTATCACTCTTGAGAGTGATGACCTGGAGAAAAATATACAGAGTGGTATCCCCTTGCCTTCTCTGGAGGATTTTCTGTCGGGGTTACCTTCCCTTAGCTGGGTGTATCCAGTTTTATGGCGCTGGAAGCTCGCCATTCGTCCTCTCTCTATCTGCTATGGCACTAAATAATATATCGTAGCCCTACTACCCTTTTGAACCCCGCTTTTTTTTTAATTTTTAATATTACATATTCGTATTGTTATAAAATGGCTAAAAACTATAATAATATTATTTAGTAATATAAATAATGGTGAGTCCCTTTTACTTACGTACCGAGACTATTTTATTTAGATGAAAATAAAGTTGAGTCACTATCTAAGCATGGTGCTTTTATTGGAGATTTACGAAATATCTTTTTTTTAATCATTTGTTGTTTTTATTAAATCGTGTCTTTTAACAATTCCTTATATCAAATATGCGTGATTATCACCTTATGAAATTCAAAATACGTATACAAAATTAAATAAATACATTTCTTTGACTCCATTTTTTTAAAAGAAATACCTAAATGTAATATTTTAAAGTTATTTTGATTTATAAAACTGACATTGACACCTATATAATTGAACAGAATATTGACACCTATATAATGAAAAAGAAAAAGTAACTGTAAAGAGATTGCAACATACGATCTAGCACACAACTTTGACTTCATTAGTCTAGACATCTTTCCAGAATGTCATAAATAATTACTTTTTATCACACCTCAGTCTTGAGTTATTAATATTTGTTTACACAAGCTAGAGCTTATTTTAGTCCATTGTTTTGGCTGAAACACTAGGATACCTCAACATTTTAAACTATAATCTTAAATTAAATAACTTTGTTTTTTGTATCACAATTGTATTTTATTTTTCGCAACAGTTGTTTCATCAACCTATGTTGACATCATTGTAACACCTGATGATGTCAACATTGGTGCATGGAACAGCGGTCGCTTAAAATAAAATACAATTGTGCTACAAAAAACAAGGTTATTTAATTTGACAGTTTAAAGAGTTAATTTTAGATAAACTTAGGGGGTAAACACTGTGAAATTCCATAAACATATTTTTTTTATGAAATAAAACACTATTTTTTCACTTTTGAGTTTATTTTTCTCGACATGTTTGGAAGGCTTGCACATTCATCTAATCAACCTAAACATCTTAATATTTCATTATTTAGTACACAACACTTTCCCTGACGTATGTAGCTGTAGTATAGTATATTCTATTAACTCTTCGAAAATTGAGATTCATCATCACACAGACGTCTCAAAATATTATTTCTACCGGTTTTATTCGACTATCACTATCTATATCCAGTTTTGGACTTGTTTTATGAATATTTTTATCATTTTGAGTTTCCATATTATCATTATTTTTTACCTTCATAGTCTAACATGAGGGAATAGAGTCGAAGTCCAATAATATTATTGAGTTTTTGTCGACACGTTTCGAAGAAATTATTCCTTCATCATAATTGTCTTGTCCTTTATTACTTTTATTGTTCCTAATTTAAAATAGCTCATACGACGTTTTTTCAATTAAAAAAAAAGAATAATATCCGTGTTTTTTTTATTATTATAAAACAAACGTTCAATTAAGGATATTTTATGGTTTAATTTTTTTTAAATGATATAATTAATACAAATGAAAACGTCTGTTTTTAAGATTTTATTACATTTTATGTCCATGACAGGTTTCACCTGTCTAAGGCATTATCAAATTCGAGGCAAAGTAATCAAAGATGAAACATTTCATTTGCATAAAATATAATAAAACTTCTAGAAAACAGACGTTTTCATTCGTATTGATTATTTAATATGTTCAAGAAACAATAAACTTAAATAACATGTTTAAGAACCATTGAATTCACTATATCCCCAGTTATTATTTCATCATCCATTATATTTTTGATAACATACCTCGACTACACCCCTAGTCTAATTTATTTTCAAATAGGTATTATCTGGCTTTCACATATACAGAAATATTTCAATAAATCTTCCCCGCCGAATGTCCCCCTACCCACGGCGCCCACCCAGAGATCCCAAAGAGGAACGGAAGAAAAAAATATGTGGGGAGGGGAGAAGGTATACCCGCGGGGATAAGACCAACCCTCAAAACCTTTCTTTCTATACCACACACACATTACTCCAGCAAACATACGTACATTTTTTTTCACAAAAGCTTTTACTACATCCCTCTATACTGCCAGAAAGGGATGAAGAAATAAACGTGGACGAAACACTCGCGTTAAAAAGGGACAGAGGTATCACTCGCGGCCGGCTTTCGAAAGCGACTCGGTGTGCGCTCAGGTATAAAGGAGGGGGGGTACGAATTTTTTGGGGTGTTGGGAAAAAATCGTTAAAGTTTGAGGTGGGGATGTCTCGGGTTGGGGTGGGGGGATAAAAAGTTTCCAGTACACGCCGCCAGATGGCACTGCCTGTCATTCGCGCCGCCGCCACGCTCGAGGGTACATTCTCGTACGATGCGGAACTTTCGGTAATGGATTCTATGAAGTTTGAATTAACGCGAAACTTGAACTTTCGCGCGTTTTATGGACAATATTGTGAAATATTTTGCTTTCAGTGGAAACCCTCGGCCATCGAAACAAACATCTCAAATTGACGACCTTCGTGGCAGAGTGGTAAAAGCTCTGACTGTCATACCGAAGATCCCGACTTCGATTCCCGGCGATGGCAGTGTGATTGTCACACTGTCTTTGGTCTGGTGTAAAATTCAAGTGACAATAAAATGGCGATAGATTATCTACCTATCACACGCCATGAGAATCAATAAAATAGCTAAAATCAAATTGTATACAATTAATACGAATGAAAACGTCAGTTTTCTAGAAGTTTTTTATTTTATTTTATGGGAATGACATGTTTCGCCTTTCTAAGGCATTATCAAAGGTTTGTAATGTATCAAATGTCAAACATTTGATAATGACTTAAAAGGGCAAACATGTCAACCCCATAAAATATAATAAAATTTCTAGAAAACTGAAGTTTTCTTTAGTATTAATTATTTAATATCGAGTTTTATATCATTGTTCAAGAAAACAATAAATAAATTGTAAACAGTAATTGGATTCAAACCACCATAAACATATAAAATCTCGAGAACTTTGATTATTGCAACGTTTAATATGATAGGTTTATTCCGTACTGTCTATATGCAAGTATTTACTTTAAATTACTACTACTAACTAACTAACACTAGTATTATAAATTAAGTTTACTGGGAATGCCGGAATCGTTTATATTTTCATTGTCTTTTGTCGATACTTTTAAATATACCCCATACATTCAATTGTAATTTTAAGGTGATAAATTATCGGTGTCCAAACTTTTGGTAGTTTTACAACCATATTTATTATTAATAATTATTGTTCCATTACACTTAGTATCCGTGTCTTATATATTTTATTATTTAGCTTTATTCGAAGGGATGAGTTAAATACATTGTGCCAACTAAAGATAATAAATCGAAATTGAACAGTCATTGAATAAGCTTTGGTTTTTTATGTGTGCATAAATAACATATTTTTTTATTCCCAATCTAACGATTTGAAAAACGTATATTTTACATTTATGTATTATATGCCTTCTTAAGTACGTGTATGTATTATAAGGACGTGTATATATTATTAGAGTTAATAATACGAAATATGCACTTGTTTCAGCTTTATTCTCGTTTTGAACTTTTCGTAGTATTGTTTGAACGATTACTTTATCAAACAAAGATGAATGTTTGAAATGAGTTCAAAGAAACACGTTTTACTGTTAAATATATTTGTTGTTACTAAGTATCAAATTAAAGCTATTGATTTTAAATATATTTATTATTCAACATAAGTGATAATTACTAATTTGTAAGTAGGTACGTTGGAAAATCTTAAGACTAAAATTAAGCTGGTTAGATGGAGTAGAAGCGGATTACCTCATCCTGGGTAGTAAAATATTCTAAAGCTGTTGCATTGAACAGAGATCGAAAATGACAACTATTTCACCGTTGTTTGCAATATTGATAAGTGAAATTTTTTATCATTTTTTTAAATTTAATACAGACGATAGTTCAATATAACATCTGCCCTTGTATCATGCCATCTAAAATGACTATTTATTAGCAATAAAAACATATTTTTTATAAAAGTTTTTTTTTTAAAAATATATATAAACGAAATATATATTATTATTCTTTTTCTTTTTTATATACTTTGTATATACAACACTAACTAAGTGTTGTATTTATTAAAGTAAGTGTTGTATATACAAAGTATATAAAAAAGAAAAAGAAAAAGACACATAAAGCATCTACAACACAAAGCATGGCGAATATAGAAGAAATATTAATTTGCTATTTTGTTGCTTTTAGCTTTATTTTATAATTATTTTGTTTCCAAAGATACATAAATGCTTACCTCTAGGTACCAGCGACACCTTTCAATGTGTCACTGAATTTGGAGCGCATATTTATATATAATATTATACAATTTTAATATACCTATATATAGATTAATATGAGATGAGTAATTCATAAAAATGGCGCTGTATAAATCATCCAATTTATTTTATTATTATAATATAGGTACCTAGATGTTTTTTTTGTCTTTCATCTTCGGTAACGCGTTCTAGGCGAGCATTCATATATCTTTGGATACATTATAATTTTAAAATTAAGCTAAAAGCTATAAAATAAGAAATAAATACGTCGTTAATTCAATTTTAATGCAATATGTGTATTGCGACTGTAAAATTCTTATCAGAATCTAGCCAGTTCACATACTCAGTACACTGACGAATGGAGCACGGTGCCAACCGCTGGTTCGAGCTGAGATCCGACTCATTAGCCAGGCCGACAACGGCCCAACCTCCGTCGGTGCCAATTACTGGGTATTACCACCGACCGCAATTGAAAGCCCACTAATGACACAATCAGGCGACGCTGTCGCTAATGGATTAGGTATATTTTTTACCTCCCCGCTTTCTGATCAGTCTGCGGAAGTTCCCAGTTAGGGCGACGGGTGAGGCGGTAGATCACACAACCAAAAATTAACTTTGATTGGCTGTAGATGTAAAATAAGGAAATAAACTTAATCGTCATGTCAAATAACTTGACAAAATATTTATTGTTTTCTGCATATAGTATTTTAAGATGACTAAAACATTAGCTTTTAATAAGTTTCACTTTAAATTATTAATAAACTAAAGGCGTTTACACTGCGGAATTCTTTAATGATATTTTTATGAATTAAAACACTCCATTGTTTTGGCCAAAACACTATGATACCTTAACATTTTAAAACTGTTAAATAACTTTGTTTTTGTATCACAATTGTATTTTATGTCACACGACAACTGTTTCATCAACCTATGTTGACATCATCAGGCAATAATGACAAATATGTATGATGTCAACATTGGTTGATGAAACAGCTGTCGCGTAACATAAAATACAATTGTGATACAAAAATAAACTAATTTAATTTAACAGTTTTAAAATTTAAACACTATTTTACCACATTTCTTCCATTTTATTATTTTACCACTTCACACAAAATAATTTTGTTAAAAAATGACAGTGTTTCAATATATGGTTCATTTTATTGCTAGTTTTGGTAAATAAACTTTTCATGATTAGTTCTTATTAATTAATTAAAACATTATCAAATGTGATATTTGATAACACTTTAAAAGGGTGAAACATTTCATTCACATTCCCATAAATTATTATAAAATTTCTAGAAAAAAAGACTTTTCATTCGTATTAATAATATGTATTTAGTTTTATTGCACATCATTTTTTTCTTACTAATAAAAGTGGAATAAATCTAAATATGAAAGATTTTTAAATATATACCTATTTTAAAAAATCTTTAATATTTAGATTTATCATTATTTAAAATCAATCAGTTTATTTACTAAACAGACATTACAAACAGTATTAATGTTTAGGGCATCTATTGAGTGCAGGTAAAATTATTCAATGTTTCATATTCATAAAAAAAAATTAACATTTTTACACAAAAACAAAGTTTTTTTATTGTGTTTTACTATCTTAAAAATCCAAGATATCCCCGCGATTTATGAAAGAACCAAGTAATACTTTTGAATACTTGAATATTTAATATTTGTAGACACCCTTATACATAAAACGAATCCTTTTCCCGCATTGTCTTTTACATACAAAATAATAGAATTATAATAAGTTTAGAAAATGATAAAAGGCTCCTTTGTAAGTATTCACTTTCCCACGTCCTATTTCTGTATTGAATAATATTATACATAAATGAAGAGGGATTCTCATCCGAGGGCTAAGGACAGTCCCTTTGTGACGAAGAAATTTGGACCGAGTATGCAAATGAATGACGGTTGAAAAGATGAATGCGGTATCAGCTGAGTTATCCAGGAACGTAGACATCTGATGTACTAATATCTTCGCCGGAAGTATTGCTTAGCTTGTGCATTTGGACCTAAACATGTAAACAAAAGTTTTTTTTTAATGATGAGAAAACGAAAAGTTCAATGTTTAATTTTCTAACTAACTAACCAACTGCCACACTTTTCTTTCCTGACATATTTCTCTCGCTTCCTCAACATTCATACATCGTGTCAAGCACGCGCGTCGATTTCTCTGACTCCTCACATGGCCGACATTCAATATTTAATTTATTTTATCTTGCCACATTTTCCTCGGTGTACCTCTATTTCTGGTTTCATTTACATCGTTAAAATATTTAATTTTTACCATTCTTCCTTCATTCATTCTTTCCATATGTCCAGACCATCTTAATGATCCTTTCATTATTTTGTTCATAACACCATCATTCATCATCATGTTTAATTTTATTAGCTTTATATGTATTTTTTATAAGTTTTTTATAAGTATTTAAGTCGAAAAAAAAAACGGATACATATTAACAAATCATCGTTCGGCCAGGTTTCAGTACAGAAGTATTACAATGAATAATTTAAACGTGTTTAAAGATATTGTTTATATCTACGTTTTATCCAAAACATGTCCTTGTTTTATTAAAATTGTTTTTTTTTAATACATTTTCTTTGTACGTATAAATTTGTTAAATATTAAGTAGGCGTCTTCTTCTTCTACTTCTTCAGCCTTCTTCCCTCCCTGCTGGATATAAGCCTCTTCTATTTCCTGGTCCCTGTCTTCTCCCTTCCGTATCCAGGTTGTTCCAGCTAAATAAGCGTATTAATTATCAATCTAGTAAGAATTAATAAGTTGAATTATAATAATATAAACTAAATATGTAAGTCTATATAGTAATTAGTTTCAAATATGTAATCAAGTTTAATTATGTATCAAAATTGTGTATGCCTATACGTCGGTCGGTCCCATAATGAGTTATAGAAACTCATGGGAATGCAATACCTAATTCATATTGTATATTTTGATAAATTTTATTTAGAAGTGGAAATATACCTAAGTAAAGTTTGTATATAAATTCATTACTTTGTTTTACATGTATAACACAAGTTTTTGTCCAGTTTCCAAATGATCAAGCAACATTATTGTATAAATACCTACTGATGTAATAGGTAAAAAGAGGTGAGTATGTAATGCTTTGAATCAAAGTGAAAATAAATACTTACTTCTTACGTAAATAAAAGTATAGGTGTAAGTGTATATACCAAACGATATAATAAATATTTCCTATGAATACCAATCCATTGTGAAAGTTTTAAATCTTGTAAGTCCGTTTGTGATCAGTAATTGAAAAACAAACAGAGTGTGTGCTTTGCGATTAACATCTTAAAAGCTCTGTAGAAGCTATAATTGATTGCGTATAACATTATACACATCTCATCAGGCATTTGAATAGTTTTTTTGCAGACTAATGTAAATAGATTCTTTGAATAGTTTATTAATGCAACGCTTTCTCGATGAATGTATGAGTTAACATATTCCTCGTATTTGCTTAATACCATACCTAAGTGTGTACATAATTGCTCATATCTAAGAGTATTCAGTTAAAAATGCAGAGTTTTTTTGAAATGCGTATTGATTAATAGAATAAAATTTAAAGTATTTTTCTTTGGATTTTAGATTAGAGAAATATTAATGTTGTAAAATGATAAAAAAAAATAATAAAATTTTTCTTTATAATATACGAGTATGTTTAACTTGATAGCAAGCTTGGATCAGACGATAACAGCGAGTTGCCAAAATCGGTTGAAGCTAAAAATCAAGTGAAATAAAACAAAATATCTTATTATTTTAAAAAGGATTTTTATTATTATTTGTTACAGACACATAATAATAAATTAATAAAGTAGCGATTTTTTACTCTTTTACGATTTTTTTAACACGTTGTTTCTAATATTTTTATACACTTTGTATTTACAACACTTTTATTAAATATAAAATTATATAGACATGTTTCGAACGAACAGTCCAGTAAATTCAAAGTGGATAAAAAAGAAAAATATAAATAAGCCATCATAACAACACAAAATATGGCGTACATAGAAAAAAATTTTAACAGGTGTTTATATAAAAAAAATTAATAACAAATTTTTGTATTTTTCTTTATATCCATGTATGGCAAATTTCGACTTTTTTATTTTATTTTAAATCAAATTAAAATTACTATTATATATGAAGGTATATATGGTACACTAGAGTATAGTAAAGTTAAAACGCAAGACCATTAATCTCTCGTCTACTCGTATACCATGTAATACTATTGGTAAATGGACGATTGGATAATGTCAAATGTGTTGCTACGTAAGCCAATCATTTTTCGTAATGCATCGCGCAATTCCATGCGGTATCTACTCTTCTCGTATATCTTTCATCAATTCATGGAAATGTCTAATTATAAAACACTCTCTGCGATTGAATAGTCTCGCTAAAACAGAAATCGCTAATATTTGCATTGAGAATATTTCCCGTTTTCCTTTCAGCTCGATAATAAAAATTCCTAATGCTAAGTAACAGCGCAGACTCGATATGACAGCATTCCACATAATTTAACTGCAGTTCTGCATCTTGATAATGGAAGCCATTACACAAAACTCATATGCAAATGGATTCCAAACAAACTCAGAGGTGTGACTGACAAGATTTCCTTCAATACATTAATTCAGGGAGAGGAATTCAAAATCCAGTTGACATTTGAAACTTGTAAATTGTAATATTAAATTTGTATTAAATTTAAGCTTATCTTATGATCAAAATTATATGAACTAATCCCATACATGTGATAAGAAAAATTGAGGAAGAACAACTTTTTACAAGAGAGCTTCTGACTTGGTAAAGCTACTAAATATTTCACCATTAGTTGATCGCAGAAATAAAAATGATTTAATCTCCTTTTTTAAAATAATAAACTCACACTTTGATGCACCCTGTCTTCTCGAAAATATAAAATTCAATGTACCCACCCGGAACCTAAGGCAAATTAAACTTTTTCACGAAAATCTCCATAAAACAAACTACGGATATAATGCACCTATACCTAGAATGACTAGACTTGTAAACTGTTGTCAAGACTTAGATTTTTTTGGATTAAATCTAAATTCTTTTTTGTCTAAACTTAAAAAATATCGACCTCCATCAAACCCTTAAATTGTCTAAACCAGATGCAGCTTTTACTATTTGTTTGTCACTGAGACTACTTGTACCTTGTAATCCTTCCACAATATAATCAAATACTCGTATGTCGTTGGCTAATTGCAGTCGTGTTCTTGTTGCTCATCTCTAGTATACATATCTATTAATCTTTCTTCTTTACTCTCTTCCTGATCATCCTCTTAACTTGTCCTAGGCTTATTGTTTACTGTTACTGTTTTAAAATGTTCCTAGATTTAAGTAACTTATCTGTATTATGAATAATGTATTGGAATTAATTCCGTCAACAACAAAATAAATAAATAAATAAAGAGAGGAAACATAACGAAAATTAAAATAAAAAAATATTTGATGTTAAAAAATAGTCTCAAGATAGATAAAATGAAGTTAAAAGTGTAAGCCATTTGTATTATAAATATTTTGAATGTTTTGTTATGATAAAGAACTTGAAACTGGAATTATAATGTGCTACTAGTAGGTATTACAAATATTTTTGGCATATGCCAAACAGATATGTATTTTGGACATGTGGTATTACCGAGTAACTTGTCTTCTTCGACCGACGTTACAGAGATCGTTGCAGTCTCCGTCTTCAGGATATTTATATTACTTAGCTATAATTGTACGAAAATTTGCTGGTGATTAGATGCGAAGGGCACAAAACAGGAATTCTAGGAGAAGTATGGGGGAGACCTATATCCAGCAGTGGACGACAACTGCTGTTTAAGTAAGTATGTAGGTAAGTAGTACTGAAGATGAAGACTGCAAAGATCTCCGAAACGTTGGTCGAGGAAGACCAGTTGCCCGAATATACATAAGATCTTCTTCTTCTTCTTCCTTGTTGTAGACCTATGTGGTCTGTTCTCCAAAGGGTTGTCCTGCTATGAGGTGGATTCCCAACTGTCCTTCCATCTATTAGGAGGTCTTCCCGTTAGGTTGATTATGTAGTGCAGTATAGGGGAGTCTGGTGGTGTCCATTCTTTGGATATGGCCGTACCAGTCCATCCTTCGTTGTCTACTCCATCTTATAATATCCTCAACCTCACATATCTCTCTAATTCTGGTGTTCCTCACGTGATCTCTCAGTGTCTTCATCTTGGAACTCTTCAGAAATTGTTTGGCCCAGACTTTTTCTGCCTTTGCCTCAATGGCCATGTCTTAGTTTTTCCATATTGTGAATTTTAGAGTAACAGAGATTACATAAGATTAAGAGAATTAAGTAAATATGTAACCACACTGTAAAATGAAGATTGTGTTTTTTGTAATGTAACTGTTCTTATTAGGACATATGTATATACATATGTACTATTTTAAGTTAATAAATAAATAAAATAAATAAATAAGATCCCAAAAACATATTATCAACAACAGTGAAAATCATGTACTACATAGATAATTCAACATGTCTCAAAATTATATTAGTTTTCGATTGTAAATTTTTTGTCATAAATTTATGCACTGGGTTTTATCCCATTAACATCCAGGAACCTTTTTGTACAAAGGTGCGGTCGTTTCGGAAGGGCTGCCTTGAGTCCCCGTGTTCCCATTGCCTCTTTGTTGGTTTGTGTAAACTGAATTGTCTCTAAGCTGAGCGAAATTGTCCCTCGCATGAATATGTAAATGGCCGGATTTATTTATATTAAATTCAAGTTCTGCCGCCCGGCAGTTGCGAAAGGGTTAGGAGGTACATTCAATTCAGTGTTAATTTAATGTTCGAGATGTTAACATTATTGTTTGTGTTGTGATCAATAATTTTGTGTACGTACTGCGTTCCAAAGTGAAGTTCTGATAATAAATTGCATTCGAAATACAAATTAATTGAAAATACATTCATACTTTGTTTTTACACCACTTTATTTTATTTTATTGAACCAACCGGTTTCACTTATACCGGAGCTTCGTCAGGGCTACAAAAACCAACTGACTTTGTTACCCTGACAAAGCTACGTGGAAGCAAAACCGGTTTGTTCAATAAAACAAAAAGAAATAGTTTAAAAACTAAAAATAGTAGTATTTTAATTATCTTTAATAGTGTAACACCACAAATTAAGTGCTTTAAACGAAAGTATACATTTATTTCTCTATATGGTATTAGGTTTTGACATTAAATGTGAAGTTCTATAGGACGAAATAAAAATATGAATTATGATTATATTGTATAATTAAAAGAGCATTAAAAAAATTATGAGATATGCAATAAGGTAAATAATGTGTTATTTTTTTAATTTAATAAATATAGTATAATGTAAACAAGTTTTTATTATTTAAAAACTATCTTACTAACTAACCACCAGTCCGTTTCCCAGAAAGAATTCAATGACACAATATTTTTCCCTGACATACTTCTCTAGATTCCTCAACATTCATACACAGTGTCATGCACGCATATCGATTTCTCCAACTCCTCGCATGGGCGACATTTAATATTTATATAAATTTAAATGCAAAATTTTATAAATGCAATGAGTGCATAATTTTCAGTGTTTTATACATGTTTAAAAAAGAGATGTTCTATATTTTGTTTTTTCTTGACTAATGAAATAAATATATATGTTAAATTATTGAAAATAATGAAAACGTCTGTTTTATAGAATTTTTATTACAATTTATGTGAATGACATGTTTTGCCTGTCTAAGGGATTATCAAATGTATGTTGAGGCAAAAATAATGGCAAAACATGTCATTCTCATAAATTATCATAAAACTTCTATAAAATAGACGATTCAATCATTTGAATTACGCTTATTGTTAATGTATTTGATGTCTGAATGGTGTTTAGCAATACTAAGGCATTATCAAATGCCTTTAAATTTACATTTAATAATGCCTTTGTAAGGAGAAAAAAGACTTTCTCATAAAATCCAATAAAACTTCTAGAATTTTTTTTTCATTTCACACTAATTAAACGTTATATTATTTTGGTTCATTATACAGATGAAAAAATGTCCTTTTAACAAAAAGTTTGTGTAAATATTACAAAGTCAAAGAACATTACTCCGTTCAATACTTTAAAAAAGTTTCCGGCTTAACACAATATTTCTATATAAAATTTTCTCAAAGGGCAACTTTTCCGTCGAATGCAAGTTGAATTTAAAAATAATTTAAGTAGGTGCTTAATGAAAAGCGAGTTACAATGTCAAGGTGAAGAAGTCTTTGACCGCCGGAGAGTGACGTCACAGGCGTAAAACAAGGAGAAAGATGATAATTATAAAACATAGATGGCACTAGCTGAAAAGCGTCAAATTAAGTGCCTTAACTTGCCAACGCCTGCCCATGGCCTCCTTTGAAATTTAATGGATTAGCCATGAAAAGATTTTAGCACAGTGATAAAAAAAATATCTGCATATTTTTATTTATTTATAAAAATTAACAATTTTAAATAAGCGCTGGGCAGGTAATCTATTTATTTATTTAAAAGTCTTGATGTTTTGTTCTATAACGGTTTGTTCAGTGACGGAAAACTTTTGTTTGAATCTTTAAAAACAAAAAAATGATTTTTTTAAATATTCCTTTTTCAAAAATTCACGATAATACTTATTTTATGATTGTCCAATAAGATTCTATCTAGAAAGCATTTTAATATAATTTGATTAACATTTGCTTTATAAAACACTTCATGTATGATATATTTATATTTGATTGATAACAATGTCAAAAGCCTTTCTGCCCTTTTATACAATTTAAAATAAATTTTATAAATGTATATATTGCTAACATCGAAAATAAAAAAACGTATTATGCTATATTCTATATTATGTGATATAAATTACCAATTATGTTCTTTAAAATATGATTTGTGGCTCATAATATGATAATTTTAAACGTATGTAATAAATAATACTCTAAAAAATCTTTTTATTATAAAATAAAAATGAGTAAAGATACTGTTAAGTAAGAAAAAGATTTTCTACGGGAAACATCTTAATGAATGAGCATAAAAGAGTAAAAGCCTCGCGTAATACTGCCTCTTAAGCTTTTCTTTTAATCTGGCCATAGAAAAAATCTTCGCGGGAAACTTTCTCGTTCCAAGTTTAAACTTAAAATAAGAAGGAAATTTTCCGCCCGCGGAGGAAGGCGATAATTATCTTAAGCGCATTTACTCGGTGAAAGTGGCCGCGAAAGAGAGAGGAGATGGATTTAATTATTAAATGAAAAGAGATGAATGGGACTTGAAAGGCGTTCTCGGGGTTTTATGAGTGTTTTTAAACCCTGACCCGTACTTTGGTCGGGGCTTGAGTCTTGTCTAGGCACTTTCACATAATTTTGGTGGGTACCTACCCTCTTTGTAAACTGCTTATTTGGTAACTAAAACTCCTCCTTTACGTTATTTTCTTATGTTATTAACTTTATCTCTTTATTTTTATCATGAATTATTTCATGCTTAAAACTGTCATGGGAAACAAGAATTTATCGATGAAAACAAAAATAGCCATTCACAATGGAATTCTACGATAGTTCCAACCCTTATATATGGAAGCGATGAATGCAGAAAATGGATGAGAAACATTTAATATATGGGTTAACTAAACTATATACTTTCTTGATGCTTTTTTGTTTAATTTTATTTGTATACAAAATAATAACTATTTAAATTTAAAAAAAACTAACCAACTAACTAACCATTACGCTATTTCTCCGGAGGGGTAGGCAGAGAGGATGGAGCGCCACAATGCTCTGTCCCGGCATACCTCTCGGGCTTCCTCTACATTCATACATCGTACCATGCACGCACGTCGATTATTCCGACTTCGAATGTGGCCTCGGCTTCTTTTTCCACTCACGCTGCATGTGTACAACTTTTTAACCATTCTACTCTCATCCATTCGTTCCATATGTCCAAACCATCTCAGGGATCATTTTTTAATTTTATCCATTTATTTAAATGACATTGAGTACAAGTCTATATTTTATTCAATTAAGACCAAAAAACAAATGTCTAAATTTAAATCAGAACGTGAAATTTCGTCTACTTATTAATTATTTTCTACAGCTTGCTAGTGCACCCACTTGCAAGAATAATAATAATAATAAATTTGATAATTTATAGAGCGCCATTTTTATGAATTACTCATCTCAAGGGCGCTGTAATGTGTTAACAAAATTTAAAAAAAAAAAAGTTCTTAACTATTAGTAGGTATTTGTATAATTATCGCGTTCAATTATTCATTACCTACCCGAGAATTTCTAAAGATTTTGAATATATTTGAACGGGATTAATCGAACGCTATTTCCATATAAAAATAATAGTGTCACAGTACCTACCGCTATAAGGCCTACTTACACTGGTCCAGACAAAAGTGGGTGACCCGAGCTTAAGTTTCGCCCGCCGTTTCCAAACAGCGGGAACGGGAGACGTTCCGTAATTTATAAGCGCCACTCTGTGCAAACAACTTAAACACTTATTACACCAAAGTTCCTTCAAGGAGATTGCTAACTAACAGAAGAATTCTCGGCAAATACTCCAGTAATCAGTTTTTTATTAATTAAAGAAAGTATTTAATTTGTTACAGTTATAGACATCATTCTCGGAATCTCAGATTAATTTCCTCATCTTAATAAAACATGATTCTAAAATAATTTCAGTCTTATATGATAATGCTTTTTTGTGATAAATTTGTGTATTTCAAAATAAAGCTGATATTTAATCGTTGGGGTTACAAAAATAATATTAACTAGCTAACTAACTAACTAACCATCACGCCGTCTGCCCGAAGGGGTAGGCAGAAAGAATGGACTGCCAAACTTTTCATTCCTGACATATTTCTCTCGCTTTCTCAACATTCATACATCATGTCATGCACGCGCGTCGATTTCTCTGACTCCATTCTTTCTTCATTCATTATTTCCAAATGTCCAAACCATCTTAATGATCATTTCATTATTTTGTTCATAACCCCTTCATTCGCACCGCATTCACTTCTTATATTTTCATTTGACACTCTATCATACACAGAGTATCCACACATTCGTCTAAGATATCTCATTTCTACTGCATTTATTCTACATTCATCCTTCTTTTGCCAGTATTTGTTTTAGGTACCTATATTGGAATATTTTAAAATACCTAAGAACGGTGGGATAAATTGTTTATCTTATAACGTTTATTTTATTTTTTGTTTGAATTCATTCAAATTATACATGACACTATACATTTTTGTGAGATATAAAATATATATTTTTAAATAGTCCTGATTACGGTAGTGATTCTCCCCGCTTGAAAACGCAGAGGCGAGACTAAAATAATTATGAGAGCTTAAAATGAGAGGAAAAGAAATGAACGAGCAAACTGTTGGTTAGTGCCGCAGACGGAAGCTGGCTGCATAATAAACCGAGCATTCAACAGCACTTTATTTCATTTGCCAGTTAGGCGGCTCTGCCGTGCAATAACAATTAGACGGCCATAGTACGCTTCTCTGTTCTTCTGTTTGTCAAATAAGATGGAGTTTTATGACCGGAGAACAGTAATTGAAACACAGCTTCTTTTTAACGACGAACTTCTACTTTTCTTACTTAAAGTGTGGTGGCATTTTATGTATTTAATTGCAAAGATATTCCATTTTTTCTCGAACCGTTTTTCGCAATCACTCAAGAAAAAATTTGAAAATAAACGTGACGTTATTTTATAAGAAAAAACTTTTATTTATTATTTTTCGCACAATGGTGTAAAACTCCATATTAAATAATTAATACGAATTAAAAAAGTATTCATATAATTTATTAGAATTATACGTTTTGTCTTTTTTGATAGTATTTTAGAACTTCGAAACATGTCATTCCCATAAATTATAAAAAAAACATCTAAAAAACAGACGTGTTCATTAGAATTTATTTAAAAAAAAAACAGTTTTTTTTTCACTCTTGAGCTTATTTTCTCGACAAGTTTGAAGGTTGTCACCTTCATCATCGCGAGAACAATATAGACTCCATAACGATATTAATAAGTTTATATCGTTCTCCCGATGATGAAGATGTCATCTTTCGAAACGTGTTGAGAAAATAAATTCAAAAATGGAAAAACAGTGTTTTAATTCATATTACAATAACGTAAAACTCCATATGAAGTAATTAATATTGGTTAAAACGTCCATTTTCTAGAAGTTGTAATATGTTATATCGTGGGTTGCATATGACAACTAGGTAACTCAAAATTACCTATTCTGAGAAATTAACGTTTGAAGGTTTATGGTAAAATAATTAACATGTGCTTACCTTGAGTACTAAGTCTATGGAAGTGAAGTTGTATATACCACATAATAGTAGGTTTGGTGGAAATTAAAATTGTAGGTCTCCATTGTAGGCCACGTTTACGACTAACCTAATAATGGAAATGCTGAAAATCTCTGTTGAGAAATATTTTTTAAAGATACCTAACAATAGCTGTGGTAAGCAATTTAGCAATCCATTAATGCACATATAACCATCATATTTGAAGTTACATACTTTTATTATTGAGCCTACGATATGGGAGTGACGATATGGCATTATTAAATGTTCTTTATAATATATTAGCCTAGTTAGGTTTATGTATGACTGTTAAAAAATCTATTAATATTTTTCGAAATTTGTAATAAAGTCTTTTCTTTACTAATATACTACATAAATTAATATATAATTTCATTCCATGCATAGTAAACATTAAATATCCATATTTTAATTAGATATTAAATTGATAATTAATCAATTACATGAATTAAGTCTTTAATTTGGAACACCAGTATAATAGCAAATTTTATTTATTAAGTGTAATGTTATGCTTATGAAATTTTCGTGATAGCTGTTTCGCCAATTAAATCTGGCATCATCGGTAAATTGAAGGTAACGGGTTCGATGTGATTGTCACACTGTCTTTGGTCTGGTGTAGAATTCACGTGACAATAAAATGGCGATAGATTGGATACCTATCACATGTCATGAAAATCGATATGAAGGATATTCCCTTTACAATAATGTTAAGAGCAATTCAACAAAAATATAATAATAAGAATAATACTAATAATAATAATATCAATAATAATAATAAAAATAATAATGATGATAATCATAACAGCAATACATGCTTAAACATGTCGAAATGATATAATTTGAAATAAAATGAATGTAATTCTGTAAGCAGCCTTTACGCCACGAAACAATCGATCACCCACCTCCCTTAATTAATAAATCGTCTCCCGTTTCAGACTCAACAGTTCCGACCGAGTTTAAATTTAAACGGTCCCGAGCTTTGGTTTGCAAATTAAGTCTAAATTGGCGGGAGCGGGATGGAGATGCTAAATTAGGTAATTGTTGGGACAGGTCAGGGTGAAAATGAAGATGGGAGAGAAAGGGAAAGATGTGTTTCTTAATGCCCCCCTGATTAATAAACCGCTCCTCGGAAATCGGTTGCACCAAGTCTCGAATATTTTTGTTGGAATGTATTTTTAAAAATGTTCAACATAAAAAAATACTTGTTTTGAAATTATTTTATTATTAATTTTAAAGCAAGTACGCATATATCGTATATTTAATAATTGAAGGCTGATAATCAAAGGTACTAGTGGTTTAAAGATAAAACATAGAAAAATAGTAAAAACTATTTATAATTCAGTATGTCACGTACCACGAGTGGCAACCTTATGGTGACGTTTGAACTAATACACTACATTATTCAATCACTTTGCAATTTTGCACAGTTATTGGCTTTTATATTTAACACCAATTGTGATAAAAATGTCATTTTTTACTTTTTTGATACGTTACAGCTTTTTACTGTCCAACCACCCATTATTATCACAAATTAATTTAATATTGAAAAATATTAAATTTTACCGTTATGCTTAGTTAAATATTTACTATTGACAAAATTTTTCTGTAGACAAGAGTAGTGTAAGAAATAGACCAATATTTTAATTATCGTGAAGTTATCATAATATTCTAACTTTTAAAGTGCCGTTTTTGTGATGTAATCACCTCAAGGGCAATAAAAATCTAAATATGAACGCTGCATCTGATATTCGCAATTTGTTAGAAAATTATCGGTACATGCTCCTAATTTAATATGTAAAAGTTAACTAAAACTAACTAACTAACTAACCATCACGACATCTCCCCAAAGGGTTAGGCAGAAAGAATGGACTGCCACACTTTTCTTTCCTGACATATTTCTCTCGCTTCCTCAACATTCATACATCGTGTCATGCGCGCGCGTCGATTTCTCTGACTCCTCACATGGCCGACATTCAATATTTGATGTATTTGATAGTGCCACGTTTTCCTCGGTCTTCCTCTATTTCTGGTTCTATTAATATCGTTAACATATAATTTTTTTACCATTCTTTCTTCATTCATTCTTTAAAAGTTATATCTTTAAAAATAAATTATTAGTAATAACTTTGTGTAAACAATTTTTGTGTTTTCTTTATAAATACATGTTGTCAACGACAATGAGTAAAAGTCGTTTTTCAGGGGTTGCAGTAGGGCTCCGGGCGAGGGTCGGCGGGTAGGTACCGGGTAGGCACCGCGTAGGTACCGTAGATCGTTGCTCCCGACGGCGGCGGCCCGCCTTGTTTGTCGTAATTTAACAATTTAATTGTGTAAAGAGTAATTCCGGAGAACGGCTGCTGGCGCGCCGTGAATTCTAATCAAGGTTACGGGGATGAGCGCAAAATGGCGGCGCGGTAATTAGGGTTTCTAGGTCAGCGCGCGCTAATCGATGGCGGTTTGAATAATTGGAATTGCCGTTCTGATTTTGAATATAAAATAAATTGACATATTTAAATTTATGTAACTGTTCGAATTACAAAGTTGAAAGGTTATTTTTATTTCAAATTTTATCAATCGTGTTCTAATTTCGCTTTTAAATAAATTAAACGCTTCTATTAAACGCATTATTTACGAACTTCGAATTGAAAATATATAATGTTAAATTTTTTATATGCTTTGTATACAACACATACTTTATTTAAAAAAAAAAAAAACGAGACATGTTTTGGACACACAAGTCTTTCATCAGTGATATTATATAATTTTTTTTTTTTTAAATACGATTGTAGCCAGTTTTGACAGATATTATAATTATTTATTTCGGAACGTTTATGCTTTTGTTATTACAAATATTGTGAATAAATTTAAAATAATATTTTGTTCTTATTGGGGTCCACGTTTTATCTTACAATAAAGGAAATTAATCAAATATTGGGCTTGACGTTTAATTTATTTGATGAATTGCTTTTTTCTTTTTAATAAAAAGTGTGTTGTATTCAAAGTATATAAAAAAAGAAACATGTTTAATGTTTGCATCTGCAACCCAAAGTTATGGTGAATATAGAAGAAATAATATAGGTATAAATATATTAATTCATATATAAAGATTCACGTCAATTTTGTTTCTTCTAAATGTTCACCTATTTATTTTTTATGTATTTTTTATGTATATGAAATAGCTGATTTTCATATAAACCTTTTTTAAGAAAATTTGTGTTCAGTATTCATTTTCATGTATCTGTTCCTAAATTACAAGTTACATTTCGAAACTTATCAATAAAATAGATATAAAAAGTAATAAGTTATCAGTAAAAAAGAGATAATAAGTAGTTTTTGGTGTATAGAAGTCGTAACACTGTATGCAGAATTTTCTTGTCTAAATTTCACAATTTTCCTTAGAGCTTTTCAGTTGCCGACGGAAAGTTGCCGTCGGAAGACTTATATCCTAAAAACTTTGTGATTGGTGTAATCACTGAGAAGGTAGGCCGCCGTGACACGAATAATAAAACACAAGGGTGAAATTATGTACGTCTTTAGAAAATTTAATTAAATTTCTAAACTTAATTATACACTACTTATTAAATAAATTCTATTAGACCACGTGACTAGGTCTTTCCTCTTCGTTTTAAGTATCATTAATATACGAAAAAAATAATGTTACTATAGTAACAGAATTTTAATGAGTAAAATTTTATTTGTTTAATTTATGTTTGTGAACCCACGGAACATTTATATTTCTAGGACGTTGATTAATTCCTTACGTTACTAAAAACGCTTACTTATTTACGTTTTCATTTAAATAATTTTTCTATACTTTATTTTTGTGTAAAACCCAATTAGAAAAAAAACGTTTTTACATTTCAGAAAATAAAATCTTATTTGAATACAAAACTTGCTTTGGATATTTTCTGCTTTTCAAGTGTTCTTTTAATGTATAATAGAATATTATAATTTTTATTTATTTCAAAAATTCAGAAAGGTAACATTTGTGATTTCATTGTTGGAATGTTTAAATTATATAAGGGAAAGGTATATCGGAGGATGTTTAAAAATCATCATTTTGTGTGTTTTAGAGGATTTGAAGATTTCAGAGTATTTTTTTCTTATTTAAAATATCAATATATTAAATAGAATTTCAAAGAAGAGATCATTTAAAAATCGGAAAGAATTAATATTTATATATTTATGAAATTAAAAACGGTTTCTGAATGATATATAACAATTAATTATAATTTGTTATGTCGGTTAATTTTTAAGCTTTATGGTATACAGAGTGACATGTTGAGAGTTGCAAAAATATATTATATATTTTTAAATAACTAACTAATTAACCCACCGTCTCATCGAAGGGGTAGGCAGAAAGATCGTTTTTCCTCTATTTCTCGCTCCGTATACGTCGTTAACATATAGGTACTTTCTTTACCATTCTTACTTCATTCATTCTCTCTATTTGTCCAAACTATCTTAATGATCCTATCTTATGTACATAACTCTTTCATTTTCACTGCATTCACTTCTCATATTTGCATTTGACACTCATACAACTCTCCATATTAAATAATTAATACGAATGAAAATTGTATATGTCTTCTATAATATTTATTATTATTTATTGGAATGACTTTTTCACTTCCCGAGGCATTATCAAATGTGATGATGAAATGGATATTTTAAAATGCCTTGGAATGGCGTAACATTTCATTCCGATAAATTATAATAAAACTTCTAGAATACGGATGTTATCATTCGTGTTAATAAAAAAATACTACACATTCGTCTAAGAGATCTTGTTTCTACATTATAACTATTAATTTGCGAATATTATCAAACGTCTGAAAACTCATACAATGAGGTGCTTAAATCAAATAAATGTTGTTTTGTTGTTGTTGGCAGAATTGTTTTGGCAGAAACACTACGATACTTCAACATTATTTACTGTTAAGATTTATAACACTGTTATGATTTTTATTATTCACTTTTCGAGTGTCGCGATAGCTGTTTTGCCAACCGATGTTGGCTTCATCAGGTGCTACAAACAAAATGTTGCCAACATCGTTTGGCGAAACAGCTATCGCGACACTCAAAAAGAGAATAATAAAAACATTTTGAATGTAAGCAAATACTTGTAGACAAATACTGGATTTAACCCATTGCGGGTTAATCATTTTTAAGGATTAATTGTATCTCAATGGAGACGAAGATGTAAATTGTTTTCTGGAAACATAATATGGTGGTCGAGACGCTTACAGGACTTATGACCTGTCATTGGTTGGGTTAAGCGATCGCTTTATGTTAACAACATTCCCCATTTCATTATTTTTACGACCACCACGTCGGATAAATTTTTTGAAAGATGTATATATGCTACTATGTTGAAAAAAAACACCATATTTTTTAGTTCAATCTACACTAGCGCCATCCAAAATTGTAATATTATAACAGTGTTGTCAATTTTTAAAGTGAATATGATAAATATAAATATATTAATGCATACACGATTGACTAAAAATTCAATGTACACTTCCCACCGTTATCAGGATACGGCACGACTGTGTATTTATTTATTACTAAGATATCTGCATGGAACGCGCTCCACGGTTCACAAGGCGGAGCTTGAATAAAAAAAGATAGCGAGTCTTTTCATACGTAAACAGCCTAAAATCCATTAGAAAAACGCTCGGCTCCATCACAGTTTTACAATGTTTGTACAAAATAAATAGGTTTCCCCGGCAAACGCCTTAGAGCCGCCTCATTACAAATACTCCTATGTCCTCGGGCGAGCGAGTGCTTTCTCTCCTTGCGTAAATAACATTTGCGGTTGACTGAATTTTATCATTTTTCATTGCCTTATTTTAAGACATTTTTGCATCATTTATGCTGCTAACCGTGCGTACACTAACGCCCCCCGTACACTCGCTCCAATTGGAGGGTGAGAGCCCACGAATACCACACTTGTAATTATTTTTAAATGTTTTGCCTTCTTTCGTTGTACAGAGTTTTGAACTCAAGATTGGAGTGTACATTGAAAAATACTGTTTTCACTTTAATGTTCAATTTGAAGTGTTGATAGTATACTTCCTTTGAATCAAATAGAGATAAACAAAGATTAAAAAATCAGTGGTATAAGAATTTATTAAAAATAACTTATTATTATGGAGAATAAACTGGATCCGAAGACAAACATTCTCTCCCTTAGACTGGTTTAGGAAAATATATGATTAATACGAACTAGAACGTCGGTTTTCTAGAAGTTTAATTATAATATATGTGAATGACATGTTTCGCCTGTCTAAGACATTATCAAATCTACATTTAATAATGCTCAAGACAAGCGAAATATTTCATTCATATAAATTATAATAAAACTTCTAGAAAATATACATTTTTATTCGTTTTAATTATTTGATATGCAGTTTAACATCAATGTTCAAGAAACCATCAATAAGAAAAATGATGTTTTTATTCGAGTATAAAATATTCCACATAAGTTATTCTGTCGTGTAAATGCATTGAAATAATCGAAAACGTATTATACTTTTTATATTATCACATTATTTGTATAAATACTTTTAGAAATATTAACTAAACAAATACTTAGTATTTTATTTGATAATGTTTGTTGCAGTCGTTTTCGAGATGTTTTTTCCTCATATAAGCATTATTTCTGTCTCTATAATTTACTTTTATACGTAAGTATTTCATATTTAATTTTCTATAGCTATAATATTAAGTGAATAAATTACCATTTTAAAAGCAACTTGTTTTACTAACTAACTAACCATCACGCCGTTTCCCCGAAAGGGTAGACAGAAAGAATGGACTGCAACACTTTAATCGATGCTGCACTCCATTCTTCTCTTTTCGCCAACGCGAGAGACGCGGTGTGATGGGTTGCGAACCTCATCGCCACCAATAGGCGTCTCCCGCGCACACTTCAATCATTCAACGTCTACATAATAAATCTAAAACAAATTATACAAAATACAATGATATAAAATAAAATAACACATAACAATAATTTAACACATAATGTTCTTTTAGATGGTGCACTTGTCGTCAGCTGGACGATCCGGACATTTGTGTTTATTTAATTTTTTATTCCACTGTTTTCGTTTTAATTAGGCACTTAAAACAATCCAACACCAGCAAAAACTTGAAAATTTTATTGAAGAATTTATTCAAATTGCCATTGGAACAAATGAACATTTTATTTTTACATTATTATTATAAAGATACATTTTAAAAATATTATATAATTGTTTACATGATCTGACAGATGTTAATAAAATAACATTGTTGAAAATGTTTATGTTTATTAATGGTTTCAAAAAAGTCGTATTTTTTTTAAATTTGAAAGTAAGATCAGGTCGTTCCAACATTTAATTCAATATTACGGCCTAGTAAATAGATATTTCGAGACGGCATTGGAAGAAACATCGCCAACTCTATAGATACGTTAATTCAACCATACACGATATGCATTTTAAAATAATACAGCTGAAAAAATATCAATGTTTGATATATTATATTTTACATTTTCAATACATGATGGTAAATTCCTATTTCTTGATTAATTTTTGGGAAATCGCCTCTTTGCGAGAATTTGTTTTACTATAAAATGCTATTACTGTCTTTGTATTTTGAAATGCAGAAAATACCTATAAGTAAATTATATGATCACCACCCCTGTATAACGTAAGTATTTTTTTAACCATCTTTATCATTTAAACATTTTTTGTTTTTAAAAATCTATGAAACAGAAAAATATTGTTCAGGCTTATCTCACTATGCTAAAGTATTTCTTGAACAATGTTTGTTTCTTTGTAAACAACGCTTTATTAAAAAAAAATAACACTTGTTTCGGACACAGAAGCCCTTCATCAGTGTAATAAATTATTTTTATGCATTTGTTACAACAAATATTTTGAATAAATATTGGGACACAGGAAATAAATCGATCATGGGACTTTATGTTAAATTTATTTGATTATTTATAATATTTTCTTTATTTTTAATATAATAGCTTATTTAAATTAATTAATTAATTTTTTTAGTAAAGAGTGGTTTACAAATAAAAACAACATTGTTCAATGAATCCGCTACATAAGGTTGTGGTGAATATAGAAGAAATAAAGTATTATATTTATAATATGGCAACTTGCATGTTCTGTTGTGATTTAACATGGCAATAACCAATTTCAAATGAAACGTTTGAAGTTCTACATTGATAGATATTTACGCAAATCAAGATTTCAGATTCCGATTAAACTCGCGTGCCATTCAATTGATGTGTTCAGAGCGGCGTTGTAAAGTATCAATCAATTACTTAAAAATGCCTCCCTTTCGATTCAGAATTTATAAGTTTCAATCTAGCGTCTTTATGTACCGATTGATAGAATCGTTTACGGAATAATAGCTTTTTCTTTATCAGTACCGTGCAGTCGGAATCTGCCGCCCTGCTCCGCCCACTACCCGAATGTCGTTTATTTCTTTAATGCATATTGTGTTTTCTCGCGGCGGGCCGTAGATTGTGTGTGTAGATAATATATTACAAGGGGGTGGGGGTGGTTTATTAAAATATATTTCGCGCCCGTGAAACCGTTGTCACTTCACGCCCGTCATTAGGCCCAGTGGTGTAGTATGAAACACGAAAACAGGTTCGCAAAAAGCTCATATTTCGCATATTATTAAGATAAATGTACATAATCGATAGTACTCTTAATATTTAATAAAAATAAATCATTCGATCATCAATTCAGATGTTTTGAGTATCAAGGTTCAGAAATTGAAAATAACTTTGTTTATTATCCACAAAATATTAAAAAAACACGACATGTTTATTAAGATATCTCCATCTTAAAATATACAATAAAAACTAAACAAAGTAAGACTAATATTAAAAGCGCGAGGGGTGGTTCGACTTAATACAAGATACTCTCTAAAGTCAAGAGTATTTGTTTTCTAAATGTAATTCCACTTATATGAAAGATGTCGATCCCCGAGATGATTCAGCAGACTGATTGCTCTTCCCACCCGTATCGGCAAAGGCAGGTTGGTTCTTGCGGTCAGCAGATAGAGCTGTCTATGCTGGCGCTGTCGGGAGCAAAAAGACCCACAACCTCCAACACCGATATGTTATCAAAATATCGAGTTTATAATCGTTATGTGATATGTCCAAACTTTTAAAATATTTCTTATTTGTAAAAAAAAATAAACCGGTTTGTTCGAACCGGTGCGAACAAAGATGGACCACCACTGATCGCACCGAAGCTGTGTCTGGCATAGCAAGACGCCTAAAACAAAGAGAATGACGAGAAACTCTGGCATTGAGATAATTGTTTCCCTCCAATTATCCGCGTACACTCTACAAGGACAAATTGTGTGGGTTATCTTGTTTTAAACACCCTCCTTGCATCGCGCATTTGTTCTGTCTCTGAGAGGGCATCTTTTGTATTATAATTTGTGAAGTTCTCAGAGGTTGCGAATAACATTTTAACAATTTTGTTGAATTTGTAAAGCCACTAACTTGCAAAATAATCTTATTAAATTATCAAAAAAACACAGACGAGAAATTCTAATATTCATAGAAAATATTTACTAACGACGTCAACCCTATAAACGCCTTATACTTTCCAAGCCGCGAGGATAAAATAGTACCAGGTGCAAAATGCGATGGATGAACCCATAGAACGAAGTATACCAGGAAAGCCCAAAATGCGATGGATAGCAAGTGGCTCGAAGGCGATAGAAAATAATGGAGGAGACTCCTGGATTAAGCCATGCTTATGATGATAACGATGAATATATACTAACTAACAACCAAAAACTTTCCCCCAGAGATACGTCTTTAGACTTATCGGGTCTTCCTATGAAATAGAGCGCTTGGCTACTGATCTATAATCTTGGGTTCAAATAACTGGACTGGACTTAGACAAGACTAGATACCTTCTTTGCAATAATGAGTATTTTTCTGTTCGTATTGGAATATTGTTGTTATCGGCATCCAATTGTTCATTATTTGTAATTATTCCACTGGAATCAACACTGATCGTCTGATACCAAATATTCCTTTATTATGAATTTGTAGTAATAACTAAAAACAAAGGAGAGCCAGCAAAAACAGGCACAGCAACTGTTCGAATATATACAATAAATAAAAATGATGAAGAACCAAAATTTTCCTAACGAATGTACACTCCCAACGTGGATGAAAATGCTGGACTGAACACTTTAGTTACAACTGTTCATATTGGAGATTGTGAAGTAAATTATACTCTCATTTATTTAAATCTTTGACGTTATAATGTTAATATGTGATGATGTTTTAATTAATCTATCGTCTAACATTGTCAATTGTTCAATTGGTGTAATCGTATTGTATTTCAATAAAACGGCAGTGAACGTAACGCGTGTCGTTAATTTTATTATAGCAATTAAATAGGATGAATATAATTTCTAGAGCACTGGTGTCGTTTCATATTTGACTCTTCTTCTTAGTATGGTTTATTATTCATTAAATCATTATCATCCAAATCATCTTAATTATAATTCATGTTTTTTTTCAACAATAAGACAATAATGCATGGTTAAAAATGGTAAAAAAAATTAAAACGCATGTACTATATACGAGTATTATAATTTTACAATTTTTTTCGCCTAGTTAAGTCAGCAAAATCAAGTACTATGATTGTTGTTAGTGGTAGTTAATTGTGAATGACGCAAATATATATAAATTAAAATGGTTATTTTATAATACGTATTATATTTAGTTTTGTTCTGCTTATTTTTTAGTTTCGATCGCTTTAGGCTGTCATCTTTTAGCATGACAAATCAAATCACGTATAACAATTTAAAGCAACATTATTTTTACTTACGTATGAAGCACTTAATTTGTAGTGTGGCATTATTAAATATAAATTTAAATGCTTTAACTAGTTTTTACACTACTTTATTTTTGTTAAAAAAAACAACCGGTTTTCTATGATTTTTAAAGAACGTTAATTACGGCTGATAAACCAAAAATATCCACAAACTTTCGGTGGTTTTAATTAATTCATATAATGCCTATATGTGAATATCAGCTATGGTGGAAGCAAAAGAAATTAAATATCATAACTGTACCATGATTTAATACAAATGTTTATTTTTGTACTGTTATTTTAAAATGTTCATTTTTTTAATGCTAAATTGTTCGTAATTTTATGATAAGACAAATTTAAAATAAAAGAAAACTAGGTTATCTCTTTTAAATTTCCTCATTTTGTTTTTTAAACTTCTACTCGTTTTCGCTCCAATTGAGAATTTTTCAGGTTGACGAAAAACTATATGACCCACAAAAATCGTTAAGTTTCTCTTGTTACCTCAATAGAATTCAAGTTAGTAGTTTAAAAACATAACAAAGCGACATAGCAACAAAATTTATTAATGTAGTAATTGATTTTAAAAAGTTATATAACTAACAAATAATAGTTAACATTTTATATGTTAACTATTATTTGTAAGTAATAGATAATTAGAAATGTGAATTATTATAAATGAATGCAGGTAAATGAATAATGCCAACATAATCAATATAAAAAAATATTCTGGCAATAAATCATGTTGTTCCCGCCTGCATTCACTGGCAGCAAAATTTTGCATAAAACGTTTTTTTAATTATCATGTATCATAGTTTCATAATTTATGATCCCCTATTTCCACGTAATATTTCATTAAAACGGATAACCTTTAAGACTGCACAATTTGCAATCAACGTTCATTATTTACAATTTATCGAAACGTCTCTATTTTTACAATGATTGAATAATCATAATAATAATATACATATTTATTACATAAGTATTTTTTGTATCTGTATTACAAACTACTTATCCAATCATTATCGATTTCAAAATTGGCCAAACCTCTTTCAAAATAAGTGCCAAATTATTTTCCATAAGCGAACATGAATTCGCAAATTTTTAAATGTGAATTTTCTTATTTTAATAATCTATTCAAAACTGCTATAACTAATAAGCTAACCGTCACGCCGTCTCTCCGAAAGGGTTGGTGGAAAGAATGGACCTTAACACTATTATTTTCCTGATATTTCTCAGCTTCTTTCGATTTCTCCGACTCTTTGCGTGGCCGACATTTAATTAAATATTTATAACATATGTAATTGTAGAAATTGTACATTTTATAAATGTTTTTAACACATGTTATTGTACATAATAACATATTTATAACCTATTAATTTGTACTAGCTGTTCACTGAATGAAATTTTTATTAAATAATAATAATAAAGAACGATATTTTTCTAACTATTTCCACTTTGGTCGGTCGCTATCGAAACAAAGTCATAAATGGAAATAGTAAAAAAACATCGTTTTATTTAATTATTATTTAAAATGAACTTCCATCAAGAGATTTCAGTAAAATCATTCGATTATCTTAAAAATATTTATTACATATGTAATTGTACATAATAAAATATTTTTAACGTATGTATTTGTACAAGCTGTTCATTTAATAAAATATTTATAACATATATACGAGTAATTGTACAAATTGTATATTTCATAAAATATTTACAACATATCTAACTGTACGAGTACATGTTTTATGTCATACGTGCATCAGTATGAACTCCTTTGATAAATCTTTCATATCATCAGGGAAACGCGTCCATCATATATAAGCAACATCGCCAACTTGTTTACGATGAAATATTTGACGCAACACAATTTGGGGGGTGAAAAATTCCCTACTGCATATTACAGGCGGCTCTTACCCCTCGCATCACCCCACGCACGTTCTGTAGACGGGCAAAAAGTACGTATTCCCACATTGAAGTCAAAATGGGAGTCATTTTCCTATATAATGTGTACCCACCCGTTTTTTTTATGTGCGTTCGGATCTCTCGGCATGTAGGTGACTTGGCATTATACCCGGGGAGTCGATCGCCCCTCACCCCTCGCGCTGCGTCGTTGCAGGGGGATGTTTAAATGTACTGTAAAGGGGAGGGCAAGGGAGAGATTAGACAGCGGGTGAGTCTCCGATATTGTGTCTCGGTAGATTTCACTGATATTGTTCTCAAAGAAAATCGTTAGCCACTACTATCTCTTTGTAGGAGTATTGACAAAAGAAAAATTATTGTAAGTGTGCTTTTCTTGTTCTCTCGTTTTAGCTCCGAGGTATCATTAGGAGGTAAGGCAAATTTCCGGAACGGGGATGGAAGTAATACGACCCCTAATGAAAAAGTACAGTTTAAAGTAATCCGGGGTAAACTAAATTGGAAAATGTCTATTTAAGATCTAAGTAAGGGAACATAATCCGCTTTCGCTGATTCCATTGTACATATTACGCAATATTAAATAGTATGTACAAAACACAACCCCTATATTATTTCTTAAAAAATACCCTCATTAGTTTTTTATTTTATAATGTATGCGATGAAACAATATTTTAATATATATTTTTAATAAATCTTGTAAAAAAAATTTTTAATCAATATCAGAAATTTGAAATAGTGTCTTAAACTTGGTAAGTGATATAAGTTTGTTGAAGTAATAACAATAACAATAACAAAAAAAAACATGATTTTTTATGCGTAAGTTTTTTATGAGTATTGGAAAGCGATTAGAGATAGAGGAGGATTAATTAGAATAAAACTATGTAGTATATTTAAAATAACTAACTTACCATCACACCGTCACCCCGAAGGGGTAGGCAGAATGAATGGACTGCCCCACTTTTCTTCCCTGACATATTTCTCTCGCTTCATTAATATTCCTACATCGTGTCATACGCGCGCGTCGATTTCTCTGTTCCTCACGTGGCCGACTTTCAATATTTGATTTATTTGATCGTGCCACGTTTTCTTCGTTCCATTTACATCGTTAACATATACTTTTTTTACCATTATTTCTTCATTCATTCTTTCCATCCGTCCAAACCATCATTCGATACTCTATCATACACAAAGTATCCACACATTCGTCTAAGAGATCTCATTTCTACTGCGTTTGTTCTACTTTCATCCTTCTTATGCCAGATCCATTCTTCGCTTCCATACATAGGGGTCGCTACAAGAACACCATTGTTTGCGATGACAACTTTAAGTGCACCATTCACTTTGTTGACTGCCCCAACCCTTGTTTCAATATCCCTCTCCATTTGCCCATCTTTTGTTAACATACTACCCAAATACACGAACTACACTTTGCCTCTTATCTTGGAGTAAGTAGACATCAATACAAAAACGTCGAACACATTAAATCCAAGACTAGATTTATATCCCAGATCATGGATTTTTCTTTCACCGGCAAATGCCTTTTTGTACCAAAGTGTGATATTGAATGTTTCTCAATTAAAACCTATTATATCTTAAATATAACAAAGAGTTTCCGAAATTTAAGAAAATATAGAATGGTTGACAGTTTAGGAATCACTTAACCCTAGAAATTCTTTAAAAGCTAAATCCTAATGTGCATATTTGTCTCTTTCGCGCATATGGATATCCTTACAACGAATTCAATCCTTGTGCTCCATTCCTCTCGCACGCTGGAAACTTTCAAATTCACGCTCCGTTTTCCTCTATAACGTTTTTATCGCGCGATCTTTAAAACCTGTTTTCATCTCTTTCCGATGCGAAAGAAACATTATACCGAAGAGAGGGAGAGAGATGATTTTCATTCTTCTAGTTTATCAGAAGAATACCTCATTTTCTTTTGCAACGCCGCGCCGTCTGTCCTTTGAAAGTTTCTGTTGTGAATTTTTGTTCCATTTTTGGGCACATATTCAGAAAGTCAATATGTCAACTAGACAAAATTACAGATAATTATTTTTACACCGTATTAAATACCACTTTATTGAACCATTTCAGACAAAATATTTATTTTATGTTAGTCAATATCTTCTTCTTCTCAGTCGTATTCCTCATGATTGAGGGTCGTGTCCATCTTGTAAACTATTGACCATGGCACGCCATGCGCTCCTGTCACCCGTCAGTCTCCAGGCTGCAGCTAACGAGAGACCAGTCAGATCCCTAATTTGATTTGATTAGTCAATATTTATTGATTTGAATCCGAGATACAATTATAACAATGTGTAGATTATCTCTTTAAGCTTCTTCTTCGATGGCCCTACAGCCTATATCGAGCCTTAGCCTCCATTATTCCTCGCCTCAAAATCCTCCTCTCTTCCGTTTCGACTCTTCAATCTGACACTCCCAACTTCATCCTCCAATCTTAGCCTTGGTGCTCTAATGATCTTCTTCCACCTGGGTGCTATTCCACGTTTAGTATATATATTTTTTATCTTGAATAAGTCTATGTTCTGTGTATTCTTTCGCAATTTACATTTTAGAGTTCGTTTAAGTCTCCATTTTCAAGTTAATTGATTAATTACCCTGAAGATGAATATTTTTATTGAATATATTTTTACATCATTACAGCCCGAGCCTAATCAATGTAAAGGGTATAGATATCATATTAATTCTCGTGACATTTGATAAGTAGCTTATCTATCACCATTTTATTATCACGTGAATACTACGTACTAAGAAAGTGTGAGAATCACACTTTCATCGTTGGGAATTTGATTTAATTGATTGATTGATTATTTTTATCACTCCATTCACTTCTTATATTTTCATTCGACACACTTTCATATTCGATACACAGATTTTCTACAGATTCGTCTTTCTCATTTCTACTGCATTTATTCTATAATACTTAATTTTTTTCATTCACTTTCATATTTCTTTTAGGAATCTCATCTGGCATCTCATCACCCATTTCCTTAAATTAATCAGGGGATATTTCGATAACTTGGCCGTGCTAGAGGTTGTTGGTCTTTTTGTCCCTGATAAATTTCTCTGACAGCGACAGCACAGTTTGTTTTACCTACCAGCCACCAAAACCGATCTGCCTCTGGTGACACCGGTGGGAAGATCTCTGCTGAAGTCTGCTGAACGCGGTCTCCTCGGAGATCGACGTCTTTCATATTAGTGAAGGTACGTTCAGGGGACAAATACTTTTGACTTTAAAAAATATCTTGTCTTCCTAATGTCGAATCATCTCTAATGCGTTCCTGGTATTATTTTGTATTTTTATAATGTTTTACCTGTACTCAATGCCTTAAACATGTTGCTGTTTGTAATGTCTTTTGAGTTAATAAAATGATTTGATTTGATTTGATTCATCCTTCTTTGCCAGTTCCATAATTAACTTCCATACATAAGCGTCAGTACAAGAACACCATTGTGCACTGCCATTTAAGTTTTTTTGATAGCTTGTTGTTTGCTTTGCGTGGACCATTAACTTTTCGAACCCTTCTTTTAATATCCCTCTCCATGTTTGTATGTAAATTATTGAAAAAATAAAACCCTTTTTTATATAGATCTGTACATACAAACCACGTTAATAATAACATACATAAATTGCCACTGTAATAATGGGCGACCTGCACTAAGGACTCTCACATTACAATTTACGCACATTACTTTGAATAGATAAATCAGCATTTGATCTAAGATTCTTTAACAAAAATATCTTAAGTAAAATACCCCTCACAATGAAGCGATTATACCACCCGCTGTGCTTTATGCTGAGTAAACAAAGCATTTGAAATAAATTATGAATAACAAAGAGAAAAGTTTTTTTTTAATGTGTAACTTTGTGTACACTTAGACGAACAAAGCAAATACAATCGAAAGCAAAGATAATCACGTGAAGATTATTGCTTCAATCCGTAGAAATAGAAAAAAAGTGATCCAATATTTAAAAAATAAATATTATCATTACTGAAAAAAACCTTGAAAATCAAAGAAAATCAATTTGTTTCAACAACAATTTTTCCAACATTTGAGATGGATAGCTTAAAAAATCAGAAGACAGAATAGAGAGTTGAGGTATATATAAAGCTATATTGGTAGTTGGTATTGAGGTATATATATTCATGTGCCCCCCTCTGACAATAGAATTTTTTGATTTTGAAAATTATATTATAATTCTCATATATTTATAAGAATTATAATATAAATATATAAGAATTATACAATGATATAAATATAAGCGTGAGGAACACCAAAATTAAAGAGACATGTGAGATTGAGGATATTATAAGATGGAGTAGACAGCGAATAAGGGATTGGTATGGTCATGCCCATAGAATGAACACCACCAGACTCCCTTATATTACACTATATAATCAGCCTCACAGCCAGCCTTGCAATCTTTCACCATGATCATGATCTAAAAACAGTTTCTACCGAAGGTCACAATATTATTTGATACAAAGCCATTACTTATTGGTTTGACATATTTAAAAATAATATTAAACGCTTATTCACTTAGTATAAACCACATTATTTGAGCTAGTAGCGCCAACCGGTTTCACTCAGTAGCGAGCTTCCTAAGAGCTATACACAAACTAATTAACTACCGTTTGTGCATAGCCCTAAGGAAGCTCGCTACAGAGTGAAACCTGGTTGGCTCAAATAAAGTGGTTTATACAAAGTGATAAAGTGTTTAATTTTATTTATTCGTAATATTCGCACAGAATGCAATTTTTATCTGCATCCATTGTACGAGAATAATAAACAATTGATGTCGAAAAAATAATTTCTTAATACCTTTCCTTAGAAAATATTGAAAGTCATATCAGATCTTTTATTCTTTTCTTCTGTGGATTTGACTTCTATTATAAGGAACGCATCAAAAGCCAAATACTCTGTTCAAAGAAGAGCCCAAATGATGACAAAATGCCGACATCCATCGGGAATATTATCCTATACATAGGCACCATATATCCCGAAGCAAGTCATGTACGAAATTACCACGGAACGGTTTTAAATATAGCAGAAAATTTAAAAGAGACAATTATTTTTAAGGGAAGGAATAAAAAGGGAGGTTCATCGTTTCGAGATAGCAATATACTGTTTTGAAAAGATTGGTATTTTTTATGATGCATGGATAGTCATTTGTCTTTTCTGTACCGGTTTAAGAGAATGAGGAACAAAGGAGCGGCTGACATGGAAAGTGTGCCGGAAAAATGAAATGTTAAGAATAAAAGTGGTGTTAGTCACACTTTGATGTCTCATATTTTATTTGATATTATTATAATGTCACATTATATTAATTAACATATTTTATTAATAACCACAAATTATATTTAAGAAATATTGTATAAAAAAAGAACCCCAAAAGCGATTTACAGCGAAAACACAACGAATATTATACTCCTAAGAATACGCCTAAGAAACCCGCCACTCCAAATTTAAAACCTAGCTTTTTTAATCAATACAGTATTTTAAATTATCTACTAATTCATCAGAGTGCAAATAACCATATCTTTTTATGATTATTATTATAATATTAAACTTAAACATTAATGAAACTGAACAAACTTATTTGGACCGTAAATTATGTTGATACAACGGGAAGAAAAAAATATTAATCGAACATTAATACATATTTTTTTTAATATCCCAGAGGAACTCAAACTACGAATCGGAAAAATAGAAGAGTCTTCGTGTTAAAAAATATGAATATTTGTGAAATGTATACTTATATCTGTATACGAATCCTGGATTTTCACCTGTGGGTGGTTAGTTTAAATTTTTTTTTTTTTTTTTTTTTTTTTTTTTTTTTTTTTTTTTTTTTTTTTTTTTTTTTTTTTTTTTTTTTTTTTTTTTTTAGCCTCTTCGCATTGTGTTAATAAAGTAGTTTGCTAAATGCTAAACAATCATTCTTCATAGATGGCGTTAGTGGATGGATTGTATAGATTAATCTTAAAAAAATAATTAGTACAATCAAATCTACATAGATGGCTAACTGGAACTGCCACGTGAAGATATGTATGGATTTGGAGTATATATACAACTTCCAAAAAAATGTATCATACATGATCATAACAATGGTGGAATGGGGAGTGTTGTAATTACATAAAGCGTGCGCTTAACCCAACCAATGACAGGTCATAAGTCCTGTAAACACCTTGATCATCCATATTCAGTTTCCAGTTTGTTTCTTCGTCTCTATTGAGATACAATTAAAAATTTAAAAAATATGAATTCAGAGGAATTTAGCCTAGTATGTCAGGATAGAGCAGTGTTGCGGTCCATCCTTTTTGCCTACCTCTCCCGGGAAACGGCGTGATGGTTAATTAATTAGTTACTTTAAGTCAAATATCATTCAAAAATCCAAATCATCCAAAATTCTTTTTAAATTTCGTAAATATAACTAACTTACCATCACGCCGTCTCTCTGCAAGGGTAGGTAGAATGATTGGACTGCCAGATTATTCTGTCCTGATATACTTCTCTCGCTTCCTTTATATTTGTACTTCGTGTCATGCGCGCACTTCAATTTCTCCGACTTCCTACATGGCCTACATATAATATTTTATTAATTTGATCATACCACGTTATCCTCGGTCTTCCTCTTTTTCTAGTTCCGATTACATCGTTTAAAATATTGTTTAATAAATATTGTTCTTTTAACGCCGTCTCCAGAAAGGGTAGGTAGAAAAAAATGTACTGCCACAATTTTCTTTCCTGACAAATGTCTCTCGCTTCCTCAACATTCATAAATCGTTTCATGGCGATTTCTCCAACGCCTCGCGTGGCCGACATTCAATATTTTAATTATTTGATCGTGCCACGTTCATTATTGTATTATTATACAATAATTTATTTGACTTGCGCCATTACAACACTAAAACGCTGAAATGTCACGGAAGTCATCAGGGTGGGACGGGGCGGGGACGCTGGTGGCAGGGCCGGCGGGGAAAGCGGTTCCGGGAAATGTCATTATAGCTTGTGTGCACAGGGGCACACAGCCCGCCAGATGGGAGGAAAATAAAACGTGTACACAAAGGTAGGCACACACTGCTGCTACTTGAAGGAATGACTCAAGACGCGTGTGTTCTCTCGTTTCTTTCCCGCCATTTTTATTTTAAAAAATCTACAGACATTTTGATTGGATTTTTACCTCTCTTATTACAAAATGCATTTCGTTAAAATGTTTATACAAACACGTTTTTGAAACCGTTTCGTGTATTTTTTATGGGAGCGACATATTTCATGATACTAGGGTATTAATTAATTATATGCATAATAAATTATTAAATATAATTTAAATCATTATTTACTTACTCACGTTATTTATTCAGCTGTCAAAAAATCTACGAATAATGATGCATAAAAAGGAAATTTGTCGAAATCAAACAAGTATGTAATACAAATAAAAACGTTTGTTTTCTTGAAGTTTTATGATATTTTATGGAAATGACATATTTCGCCTTGCAATATCATTTTTTTATTTTAACTGGAAGACCCCAGCATGGAGGCGAGGACCGATTGAGGTCAAGGCTCGATGTGAGCTGTAAAGCCATGGAAGAAGACGAAGAATTGTGTCTGGCAGAGTAGTAGAATATCTTTTGATGGTATGATAGAAAAAAAGGAACAAATCTTTTTTAAATGCACTTTAGAATATGTACATTTTAATGAACTTTCTACAGAAATCGGTCGAATACACAAACATTAATGGATTTTAACTTTGTGTAAATTTTAAAAAGATTTTTTACATTTTTTATTATTTTCATAATTTACAATGAACTTCTACCATTAAATTTTAAATAATAAAATTAATCTACTTTGGGAATTAATTAAACATTGTTTAGACCACTTTTTTCATAAAAAAATATCAAAATACACGACATTATTCAGAGGATACCTCCTCCATCTTCAGGTGTAAAAAATATAACCAAAACAAAACAAAGGAAGACTTATAAAAACGCATTTAAAATTCGATAAAAAAATTCCAAATTACAAATTAAGTTCGACTATTTGTTATAAGTAGGTACTAACAATTATTTTTTTAATACTAAATAACATTAAATAATAATAATACATGATGATAATAAAATTTTGAAAAACACATACATTTGAAAAGAAATAGTTTGTATAAAAATTAATAAATCAATAAATGATTAATTTGCATTTGGTTGGGAATGGGAGCTTGAGAGATTAAATGTAAAAATAATTGTTAGTACCTACTTATAACAAATAGTCGAACTTAATTTGTAATTTTGAATTTTGAATTTTTGTAATTTTGAATTTTTTAATTTAGTCTTCTTTTGTTTTGTTTTGGTTATATTTTTTACACCTGAAGATGGAGGAGGTATCCTCTGAAACATGTCGTGTATTTTGATATTTTTATTTATTAAAAAAGTGGTCTAAACAATGTTTAATTAATTCCCAAAGTAGATTACTATGGAATTTCACAGTGTTAATGCCCTAACTTTCAATAAGTTTAATAAAATTAATCTTTTGATGTATCCCAAAATGCAATAATATTGATTGATGTGATATTCAATGCAACAATGATCAGTCCCTGGCAGTGTGTACTTTTTGTTCACTGAACAAAAAAATATAGCGCACATTTTTCTTCCCATCATCAAGGATAAAAACTTAAGCTCGATTTCTTCTGCCCTGTCAGAAAACTTATAGCCTTTAGCATTGCCCAAACGCACCTTATCTAACTTACATTTAAAAAATCATCAGCAACCCTTAAAATGAAAAACTCATTTTCTAAGAAACAAGAAAATATGGTTCTTTTTACAATTACGATACACAAGTTAATGCTAGACATTAAAACATTTAATAAAACTGTTGGTTGAATGTTGCAAATTTAATTCATTTATTAAAATCTATAAAAAACATATTGTGTTTTTAGCATTTGCCTTTATAAATGTATAATAGTCAGAATAATAATTACGCTAATTTGGGTAGCGCCGTTTTCGCGAATAGCTCACCTCAATGCCGTTTTGACACTGTTTTTAATCACAAGAGCTGCATCTGACACTAGCGATAGTTGTTTATTTTATGTAATATTTTGAATTAGTATTATAAATAGTTTATATGTATGTTTATAATTTAGTTTCGTATGTAAGAGTATGTTTATAATTTAGTTTATGATTTGTAAATGTGAGGAATAATAATAAGTTTAAAAACAAAGTTTTGTGCTGAAGATATGAAAAAAGTGAAAACGGCAGTTCACAATGGAATTCTGGTCCCATCCCTAATGTATGGAAGCGAAGCATGAAACTAGCAGAAAAAGGATGAAAGCAGAATAAATGCGGTAGAGATGAGGTCCCTAAGACGTATATGTGGTAGAACGATATACGACAGAATCTCAAATGCTGATATAATAAAGGAATGTAGAGCGGAAGAAGGTTTTATGAACAAAATGATGATAGGATCGCTGCGATGGTTCGGACATATGGAGTGCATGGATGAAGAAAGAATGATTAAGAAAGTATACTTTAATGATGTAAATGGAGTACGGAGTCGAGGCAAACCGAGGAAAACATTGCATGACCAAATTAATCAAATTTTAAAGGTTGTTCTTGTTAGAAGTCGGAAGAATCGAAGTGCGTGTATGACTCGTTGTATGAATGTGGAGAAAGCTAGAGGTTTGTCAAGATAGAGTAGTGTGGCGGTCCATTCTCTCTGCTTACCCCTACGGGGAAACGTCGTGATGGTTTTGTTTGTTTGTATATCAACAAAGAAATACACTTTGCTTAGCGCTATTTTGTTTTCTGGACTACTCGTTTTAAAACTGCAATACCAATGGGAATATCTTCTTCCTCTTAGTCGCATTCCTCGTGACTGAAGGTCGTGTCCATCCCACAGGAATATTGGACACCAACACTTTTGAAACACATCTTTCTAGATGAGCGTGTCTTAAACTGTTATCTAGTGGTATCGAAATTCAGGAATACTGAGAGAACAGAGAGGTCATGTCTAATGTTATGCCCCGAAATGACGAATCATACTTCGTAGTTCTCCTGTATTGTAGATGATTCGTCTTCTAAACGAGGTTGCATTCGTGACGAGACAGCTATAGCGAATTTGAACCGTACTGACAAAAGCAACAAAGAGATAACTGTCATATAAGTACTTTATTTATACCATACTTATTTAAATCAACAGGTAAAGGTATAAGTATTACAATTTATTGTATATGGTATTGGATCTCAATAACATAAATACAATACTTATGCAGCGACGATATCTGGAAGACACCGGTAAGTGACTGGATACGGATCGCTCGGGATAGAAGGAAGTGGGGAGACTGTGTTACGAGAGGAAGCCTACGTTCAGAAGTGGACAGCGACAACAGGCTAAAGAAGAAGAACCAGAAGAATATTGGATCTTAAAACTTATATTAAATGCATAATTTGATACACGCATAGTAAGGGTACGGTTTCTAATATAAAAAAAGTAAACCAATAAATAAAAACGGAGAAAAAACTCTTACTGCTCTAACCAAGAAAATTTCTTGGGCTTAGGAGCGGAGTATCTAAATGATTTCTCTTGAATATCTCTAATTTCTTATTACCGAGTCACAGTTCACCAAGTTTTCAGTTTTTTAATTGAGAGTTTATATTTCTTGCATTACACTTGATATCTGAGCTCTTCTTAATTCAAATCACGATGATTTAATTAATCACATATTAATTATAAAAATAAATAAAAGATAAATAAATAATTGGCGTTGAAATTATGCATGTTAATAATAGAAATATTACTTTGAGCAATCTCGAAATTTCAGAAAAATTAAAAAAGCAATTAAAAATAAAGAAAATATTATAATCAAATAAATTTAACGTCAAGTCCAATCTTTGATTTATTTCCTTTGTAATAATTACCTGAACCCCAATAAGAACTTTAAATTATTATTTTAAATTTTAAATTGAATCATAATATTTGTTATAACAAACGCATTAACGTTCCATAAAAAATCTTAATATCATCTGTCAGATCATGTAAACAATTTTATAATATTTTTAAAATGTATCTTTATAAGTATCACTGATGGTCCGAAACATGTCTATGTTATTTTAATTTTTTAATGTAAGTGTTGTAAATACAAAGTATATAAAAAAGAAAACATATCTATGTAATTTTAATTTTTTTAAATGTAAGTGTTGTATATACAAAGTATATAAAAAAGAAAAAGAGAAATAAAGCATCTACAACACAAAGTATGGCGAATACAGAAGAAATAAATAAAAAAGACTAAAGTTTTTTTTTTCAAAAATAGATTTAATTTTCAAAAATAGTTTTAATTCATGATTAATAACTATCCGTATTAAAACAGCTGAAAGAACTTAATAATAAACTTAATATGCATTTTAAATATTTCATATGATTTCGCAAAAGACATCAACAATTTTTCCATAAAACATCCTTTAATATTAAAAGAAAATTCCACACTTAGGCATAAAGCAAAGCGGTATGTAAATGTCACTTTTATGATACTTTTGCGAGTAAAATTTTTTATGTTGTCTTTCAATCATCCTTTCACAGGTCACAATATTCAAGAGAGAATAATAAATTTCGCCATTCGGCCCGTCCTTGTGCCCTGTGGAGTGAAAAAATATATATAGAGGCGAATTCCGCCAACAGAGGGCAGCCGGGCGTAAAGAAGAAAGGCGGGAAAGAGTCTCGACACGAAAATAAAAATGGCCACAGAGAAAAAGCAAATAAGAACTGCGCGAGAAACCAGCCAACGGTGGTGACATTACAAAAAGAAATAAATAGCATATGAATAATGCAACAATATGAAAAACATTTCAGAGAAATGCTCCGGCAAAATGTTGGAACTTTTAACCTTTTCCGTGGGATATTTTGAAAAAAAAGTTATACTGTGCGCCATAGAATGCGTAGATAGGCAGATTGGAAATTGAGATGCGAAATTCCGATTTTATTATTTAAAGGTATGATCATGTACAAAAGCCCTTACTTACTTAGGTACAAAATTAAATTTGTAAAATACTTATATTCACTCTTATTAAAGTTTATTGATTATCATCAAATATTTTTCTTACTTATATTATATTGTCAACTGGTTTTAATTCCTTCAATGTAACCAGTTTTAAATAATACATCAAAACATATACTTTTTCATGAAGCACTTTTTTTACCAATTTTATTTTTATGAATTGAATTTTATTTTTTTGGAACGAATCGCAAATAGATATACATATTTAGAGCGCCCTTGAAGTGAATCATCATCGTCGTCATCACATTTGGTTTTGTCACAAAAATACTTTGATTTTACAACTCCCGAATAGTAGGTCGTCATGTCGAAAATTATAAAATTAATAAAAAAATGGTGTAATACTTAAAATTGTGTTTCATAAATTATATTAAAAAATTTATCCACCTCTGCGGTATTAACATATTGAAATGTATACGTATAAAGGACTAATTAATATGAAGAACGATTCCAAATATTTTTCTTCCAAAATTGTAATCAAATTTTTGATTTCACAATAACTCGTTTATTATTTGCTTTTGGCTGCTGCAACTTTGGTTGATGATATAAGTAAAAAAAAACTAAATATCAAAAATATCACGAATAAAGACAAGACTCTCGCGGATGTGCTCTCAGAGAGTGTTGAAATATTTTCGACACATAGCCCAGATAGATCAGGACAACCTTGAAAAGCTCACCATCATGGGCAAAATGGACGAAAGGCGACCACAAGAGCGATCACCGAGCCGCTGGTCCGATCAAATCAGGAATATGACTGGTCCCTTATTAGTGGTAGACTGACGGGTGACAGGAGCGCATGGCGAGCCATGATAAATAATTAACATGATGGACACGACCCTCAATCATGCGGAATACGACTGAGAAGAAGAAGAATAAGATTTGATTTTACAATTACTATACAATCTGCTTCTTCTTCACTTTTGGTAGACTCAGGAGTCTGTTATTCCAGGCGGGTCCTCTTGAGATGCTGAACTTCAGCTTTCTCTCCACCGTTTTGGGGGTCTTCCTGGTCGACGTTGTCCGTTTGGCGTTCCATGGAGAGCTATGTACGGTATTCTATTTGAGCTCATTCTTTCTACATGTTGATGCCAGTATCGCCGTCTTTGACGTCCCCATCTGACCACATCTTCGACTTCGCAGATTTCTTGGATTGCTGTATTCCTAACTCGATCACGTAGGGTCTTGCCAGCTATAGCGCGGAGTGTGTTCATCTCGGTTGTCCTGAGCATGCTCATTGTCTTGACACTGTCGACTCTCGATTCAATGCCATATGTGAAGATTGGTCGCACACAGGTCTTATAAATGCGTACCTTGCTGTCAGCTATACAATCATTAAACATATTATAAATCTTATTATTTACATTACATTCGAGTTTATTTTTTAAAAGATTAATAATTGTGTATTATTTCAACATTATGTCAATTTATTCAACAGCAAAACAAACTCTGTTTAGTAAGTTAAAAATGTGATTTGATGTTTCGGCATAAATTGTAATACAAAATTTCCTTCGGGATATAAAGAGTTAAATTGAAATTGCGAAAAACGATAATTTATCGATTTAAGAACACACACTGCCAAAGTGTTTTACGACGCGATTAAATAGGAAACAGGAAAATTTCAATTTCGCAAAAATGTTTCAAAACGAAGACCGGGAAAAAAGTAATAGAAAAACGAATTTCTTAAATCGTACCACCCGGATTTTATGTATTCAAATAGGCTTTAACATATTTACGTCACATTTCCCGAAAAACCCTGTCCAATGACATCTTCCTACCTCCACCAGGGGGTGAGTGCGACGGGGGTTGAAGGGAGTAGAAGTGATCGAATTTGCGCACCCCGGCCTGGCTAAATATATTATTTTCTATCCAACCGACAATCTAAAGGATAACTCCATTTTGTGATAAAAAGGCGCGTTCGCCTCGCGCACATCCAATATTGAAGCGGGATATTGCTTAAATTTTCAGTAATAAAACACTTTCTCCGATAGAATGGAACATCTACGAGAAATATGAATTTCCCTCGATCGTGGCAAATAATGTAAAATCGTGTATTTCTAAATTGTGAAACACTCAAATACGATTCAGTTATTGCGCACATTGTAAATGATTCTCAATATAATGAGTAAAAAATAAATTTGAATACGTTTTCAAATGCCCCTGTGGTTTTAAAGGCCTAAGTTGATTATGGCAGATGAAAGTAGAATAAATGCAGTAGAAATGAGATCTCTAAGACGAATGTGTGGCAAATCTGTTTATGATAGAGTGACAAATGCAAGTATAAGAAGTGAATGTGGTGCGAATGAAAGTGTTATGAACAAAATAAGGAAAGGGTCATTAAGATGGTTTGGACACATGGAAAGAATGAGTGAAGACAGAATGGTAAAGAAGGTATATGTAAACGGCGTGAACGGAGCTAGAAATAGAGGAAGGCCGAGGAAAACGTGGCACGATCAAGTCAATCAAATATTGAATGTCGGTCACGTGAGGAGTCGGAAAAATCGACGTGCGTGCATGACAAGATGTATGAATGTAGAGGAAGCGAGAGACGTATGTCAGGACAGAACAGTGTGGCGTTCCATTCTTTCTGCTTACCCCTCCGGGGAGACGGCGTGATGGTAAGTTAGTTAGTTAGTTAGGTTGATTATAATACAGGTTATCGTACAGGTGATGGAAAAACAAGTAAAAATTATTATTATTCTTCTTCTTCAGATAGCGCTGCAGCCCATTTTGAGCCTTGGCCTCCGTCAACTTTCACCTCCAGCAGTCCCTGTCCTCAGCAGTCGTCCTCCAGTTCGGCACCCGAAGAAGTTGTGCTGAATCCCTCTTTACTTCAGTATAATATGTAAATCTAAAAAAATATTACGAAATGGTGTCTGATGTTTTCATTAAAATCTCCTGAAGGAAATTATTTTTGAATTATCTTATTATTATTATTTTATTTATTTTTATAATCGTGCGAATGTTTTTCATACGTTATATTGATTAAAATTGTATAATTAATTTATTAAAGCAACTTACATAAATAATATTCTTCAATACTCACCATGCATTGAAGATGTTTAAAAAACATTAAACTTAAATAAAATTATACTTAAATAATAAGAAAGTCGTCGATCTCGGAGGAGACCGCGTTCAGCAGACTAATTGCTCTTCCCACCGGTGTCATCATAGGCAGGTTGGTTCTGGCGGCCGGTAGGTAAAACAATCTGTGCTGTCGCTGTCGGAGAAATCTATCAGGGACAAAAAAAAACCCTCTAGCACGGCCAAGTTCTTGAAATATCCCCTGATTAATTTAAAGAAATGGGTAATGAGATGCCCATTTCTTCGAAGACCATCAACAATACACCAATAATACGAAATATTCACCAAAAAAGGATGAGAGCCATCTGAAATATAATTTTGAAGAGAGCATTAAAGTGTTATGAAAGTACAATGTTTTTTAAAATTTATTTAGATATAAATGAACACCAAAAATATGTTATCTTTTTCGTCACTTTTTTATAAGCGACGATAGCAAACAACATATTCTTAAATGAAGAAATTTTAATGAAGAAAGTAAATATAATTCATGTTTTTCAATAGAAGACAGTTCTATTTTACTGATTACCGGTCGATGTGCTTCTTTTGTTATCATTTTCATATACCTTTATTTATTACATCCCCGGGAATCCAATTATTCCATTTCGATTCCCAAATTCCTACATTCTTTTTATTTGCCAACATTTCCAGCAGCCAGGGACACGCTAGTCCCGGGTATTCCCTAATATTGTACCCAATGTCCCGGGAGCAGGGAATGCTTGAAAGGACGAAATGCTCCAAAGAAACATAACAGAGGAATGGTACCTGAGTCGTGAATGAAATTCTGTTTGAATAGCGCCCAATTTAAAGAAGCCAATCATTCCGAGATATAACTCTTACTTGGTAGTAATAAATACACATGTACAGATTTTCCTTATACATAATACAATATATCCTTATACAATACGAGTATACGTAAGCGAGAGAAATATGTCAGGAAAGAAAAGTGTGGCAGTCCATTCTTTCTGCCTACCCCTTCGGGGAGACGGCGTGATGGTTAGTTAGTTCGTTAGTTATATACTTATAAAGCATATGACTGTATCAGTTATTTTTTAGTACATAACAGAAATTTTAATTTTATAAAAAGTTTGCTTTAATTATTACAATTTGACCTCATTATAAATACAATATATTAAAGTTCTTGGTTAAAGTTCATTGTACGTAATGAAAAAAAATCTTTTTAATAAATATGATATTCAGTTTAATCCCACTTGATTTTACGGCTTCGACCGGTTCAGGTTAAATGTATGATATAATGGAATATAATTATAAAGGAATATTTTTTTCTTTATTTACCTCAATATCTTCTTTTTCTTCTTTCTGTGTCCTATCAGGTCTCTCTAATGTTGACTATCACCTATAGTGATGACCTGGGGAAAAATATCCAGAGTGGTATCCCCTTGCCTTCTCTGGAGGATTTTCTGTCGGGGTTACCTCCCCTGAGCTGGGTGTATCCAGTTTTATGGCGCTGGAAGCTCGCCATTCGTACTCTCTCTATCTGCTATAGCACTAAGTAATATGTGCCACATTGCCCGGGGTTCGCGGGGTCTATAAAAAGACCTCTTGTGGACGCTAGAGAATTGGACTTGATAGTAGTGTTGCTGTTGTAAATGTAACATGGCGCCTCACGACATTTTGTAGAGGCATATTTTCCAGCAAAACATACCCCATCGTAGCCCTACTACCCTTTTGAACCCCAATACCATTTACCCTCAATATACCATTTTTAAAATGTCCTCCTGAAAATAGTCCAGTAAGGCAACATAAACATTTTTACTATAATACAAAAATTTTAAATACGAAGTCATGAATGTGTGGTAAATCTGTATATGATAGAGTGCCAAATGTAGATATAACTCGGATGTCTTGAGTGATGTAGGTCTATTTTTCTCTGATAACCTGCGTCAAGGTCGGGTGGTGGTCTAGGGGATAGAACGCTTGGCTTCTGATCCAGGGGACTTGGGTTCAAGCCGGGACACGACCAGATTCTTTCTTCATAATAATGAGCTATTTTCTGCTCATATTGAAGATTGTAAAATAAATTCTAATATCATTGATTGAAATCTTTGTTATTAGTCTTTTTAAAAAATAAAACAATAAAAAATACAACACAGATTGTTTTATTTGCCACGCTGCAGAACCAACCTAACAATGGTTATGACTGTAGGTAGAGCAATATCAGCATCCCTCCTTATCTGCGAACAATTTGTCCCCAGTATGCAAAAGAGGAATGCAGTGGGATAAAGCCATAATAATAATAAAAATAATAATAATAAAAATAATACGAATGGTCAAGAAGGATGCAATTATTTCTACAATTTTAAAATATAATAGTATATTTTTTTATATGTTGTAAATCTTTAAAGCCACGATTTGTATTGATTTGATAGTATTCGTCATTACTTATTTTATTACTCAAAATCGAAAGAAAAAAACAATAACTTAAAATACCAATTATTATGTTAGTAGCGATATATTATATTGAATATACGGGGATGAAAATAGGAATAGAATAAAATAAAATAAATCTCAATCCGCAAAAAATGGGGAGGCAAGGTAGAGGGTAAAACCGGAGTGAAACCGTACATACTAAATATTAAGAGCGTGAGACTTTCGGAAAGAACTTTGATTATGTAAAATATGAATTTGGCTTTTATACTTTCCAATTTGCAAAATCACTTTCCTCGAAATCCTTACAAAAAGAAAATATTTCTTGGAACGCTCAGTCCTTAGTAACGTGGACTGTATGTCAATCTAAGAAAATGTCAAAATAAATATAAAAAAATAATCCAAACGTTTATCTTAAAACAATTCAAATGGTATTATTATTAATACAATAAGAAAACAATGGTATGTACTACATTTGTATTGTGTCTAAGAAGAAATTGAACACTTTTTATTTATTTATTGTTTCTAGGACAATGATGCATGTTAAAAATACACATTAAATAATTAGTACAAAATGAAACCTCTGTTTACATTACATTTTAAAAAAATTATAAAATTGCATTGTATATTTTAATGGGAATAACAGGTTTCGCTTTGCTAAGGCACACTCATAAAAAAAAAACATACTTCGCATTAACACACATACGATTGAAACACAATATTTTTAATAAAAAAATCTTCACAAACGATTTTAAACTAGTGAGTATTCAACAATAAATAACATTGATAGTTATATATGACGAAAAATGAACAAGATGACTGCTGACTTGGAGACCGTGGACGGCAAAATTAAGGGCGACTGCATCTACGGTGGAAGGATGACCTGAACAGACATGTCGGAATAACCTGGGTGCAGTCTGTACAAGACAGAATGGCGTGGAAGCAAATGGAGGAGGCCTTTGATCAGGAGTGGAGGGGAATCTCTCTCTCTCCCTGGGATTGGTTTGCAGCAATTTCCTCTATTGTTCTCTTCCATTCTTCCCTGTCTTGTGCGGCTCTTTTGAAATCTGCATATGATGAGCAGCGCACTTCCAACAACAGGTCCTCCAGGTACTCTCGACGTGGGCATCCCCTAGAGTTTGTCCCCTCGGTCATACCCTCCATTATCGCATGCGAGAGGCCTTCTTGTCTTATTACATGGCCGATCCATCTTGGAGTGGAATAGGGTGTAGAAAAAGAAGAATAAGTTATTGAAAAATTAAAACACATCTAGCACATATATTATATTTCATCTTAAAAATTTGGTATGTAATATAAATTCCAAGCAAAAATATTCAAATTTCCCTGTTTAAGTCTTATGGGAAAGGAGGAGAGGTGCGTTTAGATATAATTGCGTTCCCACAGAATACCTTTTTCGCGGTATAAGGGATTTTAATATGATGTATTATGAAATATATTACGGAGCCAGGGGCGGCGTATATGAGAAGTACGTAAAGTATATGGAATGATTGCTTCACAAAAAAACGTTGTATTTTTCCAAAACCTTATTACACTTTCGAGAATTTCATTCAAACAAATAACATATAGATATTTTAAAAAATCTGGTTATAGAAAATCAACCCATAGAACAGTTCGGGACCTTCAAGTAATTATGCATAGACCTGGTGGGAGGAACTGATCTGCGGGAAGAAACACAGAAGAAATACAAGCCCAAGTAAACAAGGCAGCTGCAATCTCTGGCGCTCTAAAATCCACAATATGTAAAAACAAAGACATGGCCATTAAAAGTAAGATGAGAATCTATAAAGCATGCGTAAGACCAATAATCGAAGCAAGGGCAGACACAGTAAGGACCAAACAAGTTTTGAGGACTTCCGAGATGAAAACACTGAGGACGATAGCAGGCAAGACAGACGATTTTAATCTTATTATTAATTTTAATAGTAAATTAGTAACATTGTTCAAGAAACAATAAATACATAGAAACCAGGCTTCTTTTGTTTTGTTAAACGATAACAAGCAACTGTTTTCAATAACACGCTCAATAAAATAAAACATGTATTTTTAAAGACGATTGAAAAAATAAAATGTTATGAAAAAGATTTAAAAATTGCCAAGAATAGAAGGTTGTTGGAGAAAGTTGTAAAGAAAGCTAATAAACATATAAAAAAAACAGAAAAATATCGGTTTATTACTAAATCGTGTTTAGGATAGACTTATATATTGAAAACTTTCCACGTAAATAGTTTATTTTAATAATATTTAATAGAGACATATATATTTTGTCCTACAAGGAAATTAATTTTGAAACGTTGTATATTTTCGTCATATCTGTTGGCGGCAATTACATAACGATTTAAATATTCGAATAAAATTGATATCCTCTCTAAGCATTCGATATTCAAAATCATCATAAGCACAACGACCCTAAGTGTATCTAGGCTGCCTATAAATTGTGTCTCCATCATTCCTAGTTCAATGTGACTGTTCTTCATTTCGTTGACATACTATAATATTTAAATATTATATATAACAAAAATCACACTTACAAATCAACACTTCGTTTCTTGAATCAACAAACTACTTGATCCTGACACATATTACTAGATTCCTTCACATTCACATCGATTATTTCTATCTTGACCGACCTTTAAATTTGAATTATTTTGATCATGCCAAGTCTCCCACGACACCATTCACATCGTTAACGTATATGTTCTTAACCACTCTACCTTCATCCATGCGTTCTATAAGTCCAAATCATCGCAGTGATCCTGTTATAAATTTTGTTTATAATACTTTCTTCCGATCTATATTCCTTCCTTATATCAGCATTTAAATTCTGTCTTACATAAATTTTCCACACACACGTCTAAGGGATCTCCTCTCTATCGCATTTATTCTGTTCTCATGATTCTTCTTACAGTCCCATGCTTCACTTTTATACATCAGGGTTGGTAATAAAACTGCATTGTGAACGACCGTTTTTGCATTCATCGATACATTTTTGTTTTCAATCATTTTTAAAGATCCATTCACTTTGTTACCAACAACAACATTTTTTTCAACATCACTGTCCGTTCGATAATCCACTGTGAACATGCTTCCTTAAAACACAAATGCAGACACCTGCTCTAGGTTAGGTATCCTAAATCGTACTTATGTTACAAACTGTAATGTATACTTATATAAAGAAAACTATGTTTTGATGCGCTCTAACAGACTTGTAAAACAGAAGCTTATTATATGATATGCCGATTGGCACAAGAACTAAAGCAAGTGATATTCCAATTAAGCCTAACTAGCAATTCCATCAGAATTTTTAAATCCACCAATTATGTCCGCGGCTTCAGCTCACTCCTTGCTACAAGAATTTTCCAGGTCGGAAAGGGTTCCGTTCGTTAGCAGCCTCTTGAATTCTGCGGCGTTCGCTTGATGTAATAATGCTAGAATTCAAATGCGGCGGGCTACACATAATACCCCAGCTACTTTTTATTTACGATTTCACTTTGACAATCTCAATTTTTCCCCGCTTTTCATATTGTCTCGCTCCCGCCAAAGCCACTACTTCGCCCGCCCCGGCAGAGCGGGAGGGACGAGTATATAATAACGTACACGCTTTCCACGGAACGAACGGTTTTAAACTTAAGCTGAGACATGAGCCGACGTGGAAATAAGATTTTTCCTCTTTTTGGGATATGAAGTATACACCTAAACATGCGTCTTTATACGAAACGTAATAAGAAAACTTCCATTTCTATTTGTAAGTGCGGGGAAAATGTTTCGTTTATTAAAATGGAAGATGAAAGCAATTTCGCCCAACGCCAGAAGTAAAAGACTTTATTAAGATATGTTTTTATAAAAATTACAAAATATGGCACATTCCCACTCAGATGTATGGTATTTTATTGCACTTCAAACATGTTCAAATCTCTCAAAGGTTATTACAAAATCAGTTGAAAAAAATGCACACCAAATGAATTGTTAATCTAATTTCCAATTATTTGTAATAAAGCCAAGGGGAAAAACCGTTGTCTTTGTGGTATGAAAAACGCGGGAACTTTTATTTACCTTCTCAATCATATTAAGATAATGTTATGTTTTATGGAGTTCTGGTCCCATCCCTAATGTATGGAAGCGAAGCATGGAACTGGCAGAAGAAGGATGAAAGCAGAATAAATGCGCTAGAGATGAGGTCCCTAAGACGTATGTGTGGTAGAACGATATATGACAGAATCTCAAATGCTGATAAGAAAGGAATGTAGAGCGGAAGAAGGTATTATGAACAAGATTATGAAAGGATCGCTGCGATGGTTCAGACATATGGAACGCATGGATGGAGAAAGAATGGTTGAGAAAGTATACATTAATGATGTAAATGGAGTACAGAGTCGTAGTAGACAGAGGAAAACATGGCATGACCAAATTAATCAAATTTGAAAGGTTGGTCATGTTAGAAGTCGGAGGAATCGACGTGCGTGTATGACTCTTGTATGAATGTGGAGGAACCTAGAGAGGGATAGAGAAGTGGGGCGGTCTATTTTCTCTGCCTACCCCTGAGGGGAAACGGCGTGATGGTTTGTTTGTTTTTTATGATATGACTGAAATATCTTTATGGAAGTTCATTTGAAATAATAATGCAATAAAACGATGTTTTATTTAATAACTTTTATAACTACACTTTTTGTCTTTATTTCAACAGCGACCGATTTTGCTAGGCTAGCTGGCATCGATAGACTAGTCTATCGGTCAGAACAGTCTATCGATGCCAAATAGAAGAGCGAAACGGGACGAAATAAAAACAGAAATTAGAAGATTTATGTTAGAAACATCAATTAGACTTTCTTCTTCTTCTTCCTCAGCCTAATCCCGTCCACTCCTGGACAAAGGCCTCCTCCATTCGCTTCCATTTCCATGTCACTCTGTCTCGTGCAGACTGCATTTAGGTTATTCCAACGTGTCTGTTCAGATCATCCTTCCACCGTAGTTGCGGTCGCCCTGCAATTCTCTTCGCCGTCCACGGTCTCCAAGTCAGCAGTCTTCTTGTTCACTTTTCTCTCAATTATCTGAGCTTCTGGCTACGTGACCTGCCCATTGCCATTTTAGAGTCGCTACCCGGTGGATGATGTCAATGACCTTTGTTTTTTCTCTCACCGTATCGTTTCTGACTCTGTTTCTTATTTATTCCTAACATGGCTCTTTCCATGGCTCTTTGGGTCACTCGTAGTTTCTCGGCAATCGGACAATGTAACAGTTTCAAGACCAAAAGTACCAACTGGCAGAACGCAGGTTTCTACATACAAGATGTCTTGGTACAATAATAGTTATTATTCGGAAAATGAAAATGATTTTTATTAAGGCTGCGGTTTAATAAGTTAGTAATTTAATTAAGTGGCTCTTAGTACACGTATCAGAAAACTCTTGGTGCAAGAGATTTTGTATTTTAATGTCAAGACGAACGTGTGAAAAGCGGAACATTTTAATTCCTTTTTTATGCTCCCACTTAGCGCCCGACGCTCAGTCGATAACAAATAATGAAGTGTTGAAAGCCCCGCGAATGGCGGGTTAAGTAAATAACTTGTTAAGCTATTTACTTTAGTCGCCGCCGAGCCAGGCCCGAGATACCAATTAACCCCGCAAGTGCCGCTCAGTCCTCAGTCCCGGGAAGAGGAAACCGACAATTATTGTAACGACAGAAGCCAGACTTAACTTTGGTTTTCGCGGTAGCAAATTGTCCATTAGGAAATTATACCTCACAGGAAAAGTATCTTATTTTCTTTCTCATTAATTTTAATATTTATAAATCCGTCATTCTGCCTCGGGCGACTTATGAATTTGAGACAAAAAATATGTTTTCTCGAAATGCGTAATTGCGCCGGGTAATGCCAAGTTGATAGCAGATTTCCTGGGATTAAAAAATCATAATTAAAGAAAACAGTACCAGCTTCCTTGGTTATATGAGGTTAATTTAAAAAAAACTTTCCTTTTTAATTGCACATAATGGCTCTTTCCATATGGTACTTGGGAGAACACAAGTAACCTCACGATAGCATTCACCTTACATTTTATATGCGACACTATTGGTATAATAATAAATATGAAGAGTGCGCTCAAGCGCGCTGTAAAAAATGCTCCATTTTATAAGTTTGTTTAAAATAAACATATTTAACATGAGGGCTGTACCAGACGCAGTCGATCAACATTACCATCAAGATAGGATAATTTGAAAATGTGCGTTTTGAGTCTCGATCTCATCTCTGACAGATCTTCAAGCAGATTGTTCCAGGCTGAAGGGCCGGCTACCACGAAGGCCAGCGAAGGAAATTCGTACGAGGACAGCGTTTCGGCACAGACAATCTAACGATCGCAGAAGATTTTTTGATTGCTGTTTTCAATGTAGACCGCCTATCATTCAGATACTCGGTGATACAGAGTTCAGATATATCTTCTTCTTCGCGTACCGTATCAGGTCCCCCTGACATTGGCAATCACTCCGGCGAAGGCTTCTCTATCTTGCGCAACCCGGAACAGCTCACACACATGTCTCATCCCGGTCCAGTCTCTTATGTTGCACAGCCAAGACGTTTGCCTTCTACCAGGACCGCGCTGCCCCTCAATTTTTCCCATCAGTATTAGTTGGAGCAAACTGTATTTTTCTCTCTGTAGAATGTGACCCAGATATGAAATCTTACGGAACTTAACGTCCTTTAGCAGTTGTCTACTACAATTGGCTCTCCTCAAAACCTCCAAATTGCTGACGAAATCTGTCCACGGTATGCGAAGCATTCTCCTGTGCAACCACATCTCGAACGCTTCCAACCGGTTCATAGTGTGCACTTTCAGAATCCAAGTCTCCGAGCCATAGAGAAATACAGACCAGACATAGCACTTCAACATTCTCTGCTTCATATATATAAGCTGACCTATTCCATGTATCGCCTACCAGACTGGTGATGATGTAATTACATCCATGTTTTATTTGCTTATAAAATAATTATAAATTTTTAAATATTATTATACTTTGATGTTTATCCTATCTCAAAACCTCTTAAATAACCTTCGCGACATTTGCGGATAGTATCTGAATGTAATAAAGTGTACAAAGTAATTAGGGTGTTCTCCGTTGGGATTCCAATGCAAAATGAAAATATCTTCAGCATTTCTTAGTATTTTATCGCCAATCTCCCGCCACCTGTTGATGCGATAATTAATTAAATTTAAAAACGGCGGCAAAGATTCACAATTCTAAAGAGCCGACGAGCGAAGCCGCCGGCAAAAGTTGTCCCGTTAAGGAAACTTAATGAGTGTTATTGAATGAAAAAAAATTGTTGGCAGTACTTTTAAAAATACAAAGACATTATTAGTCGAGCTATCCCGAGATCTATTCTAGATTCCTGGTAGGATTTCAATTTACCGAGTTTTTCGAAGGTGGTTTTTTGATTCCTTGTACAACTTAAGAAACGCCAATTTAAATTGGCATTTGCAAAGCAGGCTATTATTATATTTTATACGCACAGATGAGAAAGATTACTACTGTAAATTAAATGTAAGTGAGTGCTGAGTTAAAGTGAGTGAGTGAGAGCAAATAAAGTGAGTGTTTCAAATGAAAATTTTATTACAAATATTTACTGTATGAATATTATTAAGTGAAATTTCTTGTTAGATGTTCATGGTTATCGTTTTCCAAATTATAATTGTGTATTTTATTGCTTTGTAAATGTGTGTTAAAAATCAATTATTAATTCAAAAATCAATAAGTATCCATTTAAAATATTTAAATTTAAATGTATTTTTACAAATTATAATTATTTGTGAATTTGTGTTTTTCTTGCCGTATTTGATATTTTTAAGGATAAGTCATATTTTACTTAATATATCTTTATATAATTTTTTTTTGTTATAAGTTCAGTTATAGTACAAGTATATTATACAAGTATATATCTGACGATGAAGGTCTCCTCCGAAACATGTTGTCATTTTTTTTTTCTATAAAATATTTAATAAATAAAAGTGGAATAAAAAAAGGAATTTTTAATTTAATTCCGAGGTTATTACATTGGAATTCCACAATGTTAACCTTCAATAAATTGTAAATAATGAAAATAATAAGTAAAAACAATACGTAACAAAGTACAAGAAAGAACGCTGTAATCACTTTGTTTTACTTGCGGTTTCTGAAGTTCACAAACAAGTAAAGAGAAACTTCTAAAGTAAAAAAAGTCCTCACGCCCCTTTCACTTTGTAAACAGACCTTGCAAGTCGACTTCTGTTACTTGCCGCAATCTGAGTATGTCTGCTTGCAAATAGTATTTACACATTCAAAAGTACTAAATATGAAAGTCATCAAGTGAACTTACTTGAAGCTTCGATTAAGACCTAATAGGTGCTTCAAAAACTAAAAATTCAGAAAAAATCGTTTATAGATTATCCTTAAAAATGTATAATAGATATCATTTTACTTGCTTACGGTTTAATATTATAATTTAACAGCAGAGTTAAGGTACGGCCACACCGAAGTACCAGAGTAGGAGTCAAAATGTATACCCGGTGAACCAACGTATGGCGCACTATGGCACCGGCCACACTATACCCTCCGCGCCACAGGGCGTGATCACAAGCGAACTATGTCTTGACTCCTACCCAGGCACTCCGGTGTGGCCGTACCCTTAGACTATGGCCACACCAAAGTGTTTCGGTTAGTGACTTGCTTGCTGTCTGTCCAAAAATGACTAAGACTGTTGCTCTATTGATTAAGCTTTTACATTTACTTTAATATATTAGTACATCATCCACCGAGTGGCGACTCTAAGATGACAATGGGTAGGTCGCGTAGCCAGAAGCTCAGATGAAAAATGGACAAGAAGACTGCTGACTTGGAGACTGTGGGCGGCAAAGAGAAGTGCAGAGCGACCGCAACTACGGTGGAAGGATGATCTGAACAGACACGTCGTAATAACCTGGATGCAGTCCATACAAGACAGAGTGACACGGAAGCAAATGGAGGAGGCCTTTGTCCGGGAGTGGATGGGAATAGGCTGAGAAAGAAGATTGATTAATCAATTAAAGTAAAAGATACAAATGATCTGTAATAGCAAAGAGTGACATTTTCAAATAAAATAATTTGACATCGCTGTTAGACAGTTCTTGTCATTTTCGAACAGACAGCAAGCGAGACACCAACCGAAACACATCGGCGTGGCTGTAGCCTTAGACAGACTTGCTTCAAGCACTAAAGACATTTTAATTAGGAACTCGTCAGAAACGCCGAAAAGACACATCTCTATTTCAATATAAGTAAAAGCACGACTTCATTATGGAGATAATATGCGTAATAAAACTCCTCGTGGGAATTAATATTAGACATTCTGTATTTTATTCTCTTATAAACTATAAAAAACGGACTTATTACGAGATCCCCTCAGGGATGCTGGCACAAAGCGGGCGGCCATCTTCCCGGTGTTAATGTCAGTTCTGCCCGTCCACATCTCCTAGACATCAGCCGCACAGTAATTTTTCGTGAATAATGAACGATATATTTCATACGGCGACGGTGAAAATACAGAGGGGCGCTCCTCGGCGGGCCCTTTTGTTCAATCATTTGTGATGAAGATTTTCCAAACATTTCCAAGTATTTCGTATTTTTTGCCAATTATTTTTAATGAGCATAGAATGTCATTTGTTTCGATGGTCCATTGAATACGGTAAATAAGACAGGTTTCTTATTTACATTTAGCGAGATTTTCTATTGGGGAAATAAATTTTCGTTTTATCTGTATTAAATATATACATATATACCTTATGTATCTTTGTGAATGATAAAGAAAATATATACAATATAATTTTTAAATATTAGCAACAATTTGTTGTTGATCCTATCGTATTGGAGGTTATATATAGAGGATTTCCATCGCTTACTCGAAGCTAATATGGACGCTACGCCGCCTTTCGTCAGCTTTGCTCTTTCAAACTCTAACCCTCGTCCATGCGGGACTTAGATACGTTAATATAACTTTAATAAATTGATCAGCTGAACGCGGTCTCCTCGGAGATCGACGTCTTTCATATTAGAGAAAGTACGTTCAGAAGGCAAATGCTCTTAATTCTGTATCCTGTCTTCCTAATGTTGAACCATCTCTCATGCATTTCTAGTGGTATACTATACGCAATATATTATTTTACCTGTTATCAATGGATGTCTTAAAAATTAATTTTGTAATGTCTATTGATGAAATAAACTGTTTTAATTTGATTTGATAAATATTTACAAATCAAGAGGGACCCAAACCACACTTAATCTACAGAGGTTGGACAGCATCGTGGCTTTTCCTACCCTTGATGCAGCAGCTCTAAGCAGGGATGTTGTGGTACAAATGAACCATTCTCAAAAGTTTTCTATCCAAGATTTTCCTATTCTCCCGACACTTCGTTTTCCGTTAATTTTACCTTGGACAATAAATTGCAGCACTTTGTATTTATCGTTTTACATAATGTGCCCAGTTCCGCTCTATGGTCTTGATAACATCTTTTTTTTTTGTCAATCGCTGCAGTACTTTATTAGCTTCTTCAAAATGAAACCGATGCTATGCAACAGAGACTTACGCATACAGTATGGAAACATGGACCTTGACAAAAGCTATTACCGAAAAGTTGGGTGGCTTTGAAATGTGGATATATCGAAGAATATTTAAAATATCCGAAGCGATCATGTTTAACCGTTTGATTGCTTTCCCCATCATCACCAGAGGAAGGTTGGTTCTACTTGTTGGGAGATAAAACAGTATGTGCTGACGTAGTCGAAGATAACCACCCGGAACATTAAGATAATAATTAAATAAAACGATGTTTTTTAACTACTTCCACTTTTGTCTATAATTCGACAGCGACCGATTTCGCCAGGCTCGCTGGCATCGACAGACTGGTCAGTCTGTCCGGTCGCTGTCGAATTATAGACAAAAGTGGAAGTAGTTAAAAAACATCGTTTTATTTAATTATTATTTAAAATGAACTTCCATCAAGAGATTTCAGTAAAATCATTTGATTATCTTAGGAACATAAAGATGAATACCCTCCAAGATGACGGAATTCTCAAATTCCCTGATAAGTCTGAAGAAATGGGTAAGTTCGAATCCATCCCTCTTTATCTGATGCTATGGATCTGAAAGTAAATTATTTTAATACGCGTTCATTTTCATAAGATTATAAATTAACGAATCATTACGGTGTATCGTCACTGTCTACTCAATGACTTAACGAGAATTCATTAGCAATATTCTCCGATAATATCAACTCTACAGATAATCTGATAAGAAATGAATGTCCGTCTACCGTGCATGTATTACATCATGCAAAATTTACGCACAATGCGAGGCAGGGTGTAAATTCTGCATATAATTCGCGATAAAGATAGTATAATTAAAGGAAATAATACATTACTCCCGGGAATTAGCAACTTTCTAGATAAGGGCAGATTTACATAACAATGCATGCAATTAATTACTAAAATAATACCAATTTGCATAGGATTAATGCATCATGAGTATAAATAAATAAACTTAATTTTGATGTACAATTAACGCCTGAATTGGATTTTACTAAATATATAACCAACAAAGCACCAACCCGTCTCCCCGAAGGATAAGCAGAAAGAATAGACTAACACACTTTTCTTTCCTGACATACGAGTACTTCCCTCGATTCCTCAACATCGTGTCATTATATTTGATTTATTTGATCGTGCCACGTTTTCCTCGGACTTCCTATATTTCTAGTTCCGTTTACATAGTTCTTCATCTTCTTCTTGTCCTGTCACACCTCCGTAGTGCATAGGGCCTCAAGGAACCTTCTCCACCTGACTCTATCGCATGCCTGATGCTTAACATCATCCCAAGTGAGGCCTGCTCATTTAACCTCGTATTTACCTATAATACATACATCCCCTCTAAGACATAACTGACATTGATGTCTTATAAAAAACATGAAGTTATCAAATCGCGCCCTGGAGGATATTATTTAAAGACACTAATAACACGTTTTAACATCAATTAAGGTCATTTTGTTCAACCAGTGTGACGGGTACCCAATGAAAGCTGCAGTTGAATTTTTATTTGAAGTTTGACAACTTAATAATGTAATTAGTTTCAAATGCACGCCCCTCAGCGATGCGCCATAGAAGCGTCGGATTACAAAAAATCATGCACATTTTAATTAAAAAAATAATTAAATAACAATAATTTGTTGTTTCTTGTACAATGATGTAGAACTCCATATAATTAATATTTAATATTAATGAAATTCAAACCAGTCAATCATTGACCAGCTGGGTATCAAGGCAAGACTCTCGCGGATGTGCTCTGGGTGGGTTGGCTTTACCTTTAACTTTATTTTCCTTTGCAGAAATATTTTCTTTAGTGGTCAGTACTGCAGCCGATTGCTTCCCTCTCTTGTATAATGGCACCGGAACTTTTGGCAATGGAGAAACTTCATGCAAAAACTTGCTTGGCGTTTCCTGTAACGTATCTGGACTAAGTGGTGATCGTCTTTGAGATGAAGTTTGGGTTGTAAGATGCTGTCCAGTTTGATAACTGCACGAGGGAATAGGAGAAAGCCCACTTTCTCTAGTTTTTGAACATGCACAACGAGTCGTCTTTTGTTGACAAAGTTAATGAATCAATCAATTGATGGTGTTAGGCATCAGGCATGTTTGCACTTACATACGTCGGTTTTACACTCACGGTGCGATATATATATGAGTGTTTTTTTTTGTGTCAAAAGAAAATGTTATTTTTTACATAAATAAATAAAAAAATAATGGATTCTATTTATTGAACTTATGTGAGACTAAAATAAGGAGTTTAGATGTGTTTCTATGTACAAATGTATCAAACAATCAAATCATTATAACTTCAAAACAAAGCGATCATAAAATGTAAACATTTTTAAAGACGGCTAAGAATTTACAAAAGCTGAGCCGGATGCGTTTACGACACCGTAATTGAAAAAATTATCGTAGGTAAAAAAGCACAAGTAAAAGGCACAGCGATTGGCTGAATTCCATAATTTATATCTCACAAGCAGTGGCCGGGCGAGCTAAATAATTCAACACGAATTAAAACATAAAGGAAGCCAGCACGCACCTTGCGCACGACAATCCATAAAATTTTATTACGTCTCGTGTGTGACCCGCCTTATGCTGGGAGGCATACCGCAGACGAGACTTTGGGACATCAGCGGTTTATAAATAAATTTCATACATATTGTAAAATGTTACTTGAATACATATAGGTATTATCTTACTTTGTTTATGAACAAATTAATGTATTTTTGACGGCGGCAACACAGCTATTATACTATTATAGCATATTATATCGTCGGTTCAAAGGTAAAACTCATTAAGTGACATTTAAATTATTTTTTTTGCAATTTCTGTATCAGACTTGTGAATTCTACGTCAGAAAATAATCACTAAGTGTTTTAATTAAAGAATAACTGTTATTGTTTTATAAATATACATGGTGATATATAGTATAGTATAGTAAAATAATGAAACACTTTGTATGGCGACCTTCGTGGCCGAGTGGTAAGTGCATTGACTACCACCCCGGAGATTCCGGGTTCGATTACCGGCGAGGGCAGTGTGATTTTCACACTGTCTTTGGTCTGGTGTAGTACAACAAAAATAGCGATAAATTACCTATCACATGTCACGAGAATCACTTTGATAGATATAATACCCTTTACGTCGATTTGGCTCATGCTGTCATGATGTAAAGAGCGATTCAACAAAATAATAATAATAATAATTTAACCACTGCATGGTCATTGTTAGTTATGCCAACTAAATTTATAATAGTAAACTCGATTGTTTAGTGGTTTTACTTGGATTTAATTGATATAAATTATACAAATTGTGACATATTTGTTTCGCCTTGCGAGGGCATTCTCAAACTGCAAGGCGAAACCCTCGCGTGATGGGCTGTCTTAGGATGATGATGTCCAGCCATCTCTCCATCTCTTCGGCGGCCTTCCTGGTAATCTCTTGCTGCTTGGGTTTTCATCTTTATTATTTTTTTTTTGGTTTCCCCTCACACAGCTTAAACACAACTTTTAAACTATTGCTCTCTCATCTATTCCTTCCGTATGTTCAAACCATCTCGGTGATCCTTTTTTAATTCTATTCCTTCCTTATTTTGTCTTTCGGTATTCTATCATACATAGTTTTCCATTACACTCTTCTCAGTGATCTCATTTCTACGGTCCTACTTTCATCCATCTTTTTTCTAGCTTAAACTGTAGGTACTTACAAAAATAAGGGTTGGCACTATGTTATAAATAAAAATAAAAATAAATGTTGTATATTAATACAGACAAAATAAAAATACAGACAAAATACAGACAAAAATAAAAATAAATGTTGTATATTACAAAAATAAAAATAAATGTTGTATATTACAAAAATAAAAATAAATGTTGTATATTAATACAGACAAAATAAAAATACAGACAAAATACAGACAAAAATAAAAATAAATGTTGTATATTAATACAGACAAACAAAACAAATGGACATACCATACCTGACCAAATTTGAGACCTTGAAAATTGTTCACAAAGTGACCGTGGAAGAGACAACAGACAGCGGCTACAAATTAACTAAAAATTCAGACATACACAAATACTGGACCAGGAACTGTGACAGATATCACTTACCTAATGCATAAACTAAGACAGGACAATCAAGGATATTGAACAATGGGTTGAAACTTAACAATGAACTACCAATAGACACAAGGAGTCTCACTACAACTCAATTTAAAATATACTTGAAACATTACATAATCAAAAGTAAGATCTAATAATGTATCCAAATAACCCAAATGGGTTTTTTAAAAAATAAATTAAATAAAAAACTTCATTTTGTATCTTCGCTTTAGAAGATTAATTTCCTTTTATTTTTAAATAATAATACAAAATGCGAAACTCACTATTTAGAAAATTAGCATATCTGATTCCGAAACCAAAATATTTTATACAATCACCGGTCATAAACCCCCACTAAAATAGCGAAGTGTTTAATACACGGCTCCTACCATTAAATGGAATTTTACTACCGAGATCCCTTAAAAGTTCATTCGTTTCTTGTAAATTGTTCGTAATCCATTGTTCTTATACCTTTGGATAAAAGGCAAATTAAACTATTAATTTATGTGGTAAAATGATGCGATCTTAGCGGTAAATGGTGTAATAAAACCCATAATTTGTAGGTTTAAATTGTTTCTATAAATAACCACAATATGATGTGTTTCTTCCCTCGAGAGTTCTTTTTTATATTCTGTACCGGAATATTAATGTTGTTATTTGAAATTTCTCGGTCATTGTAAAAAAAATAAAAATAAATGTATGTACCGTATATATTGAAACATAATTTAAAATGTATATAAAGTTTAATTCCACTCAGATTTATAGCTTACGAATAGATTGGTTTCGGTTCGGTTAGAAGCTAAAGCATAAACCTAAATGGAATTTAATTTAATATATTATATAATTAATACATGTAATACATTTTATGTGAATACATGTTTCGCCTGCCTCAGGCATCATTAAAGACATTAGATAATGCCTTACACAGGTGAAACATGTCATTCGCATAAAATATAATAAAACTTCTTGTAAACAGACGTTTTCATTCGTGATAATTATATAATTCATTATGTTTAATTCTACAATAGCAACAACAAACCATCACGCCGTTTCTCCGCAGGGGTAGGCAGAGAGAATGAACCGCTACACTACTCTATCCTGATACACCTCTCTAGATTCCTCCACGTACATACAACGAGTCATACACGCACGTCGATTCCTCCGACTTTTAACATGACCAACCTTTAAAATTTGATAAACTTGATCATGCCTTGTTTTTCTCGGTCTACCTCGACTCCGTAGTCCATTTATATCGTTAACGTATACTTTCTTGACCATTATTTCTAAACCATTACGCCGTTTTCTCTGAAGGATAGGCAGATATAATGGACTATAACACTTATTTATAACTAACCTCTTTATTTCTTTTAAATATCTTGAATATTGATTGATTGGTTGTTTGTATTATACAATACATCTTTTTATTTATTTTTGTACGCCCATAATTGAGAACATATTTAATTATTTCAAATTAAGAATGCAGTTTTTTAAAGGTGCGATCGAACAGAGCCAGCACATGCAAGTATTCAAATAGGGTGCTCGTTAAACATGACACCAATCAACTCGATCACCAGTCACAATATATGCTAAGACTTTGGTATAATAATGTGTACATAAATATTGAAATAAAAAAAACGCATGAAAATAGGATCAAGAAGCAGGTGGAATCGTGTTTTTTATGGACCCGTTGTGTTGCTTGCACAATTATGGCGATTTAATGTTTACGCAAAGTAATTGATACAATTAATTTTAAAAAATATACGAGCGGATACTACAGACGTTGTCCTGCCCAAATGAAAATTTTTTTTTCCTACGAACCAGAACACAGCGCTTCCTACCGGGTCCAATTGGAACCATCCAGGGACCAACTCAAATACACACAAAAAATGTCACCAAAATCGATCCAGCCGTTAAGGAGGAGTTTAACTACGTACGCCCGTGCAGAAGAATTATATATTATATGTACTCGTATATATAGATATATCAACACAATTACTATTGAAATCAAGTCTACTATTTGCACATTGTGTATTATTATTATATTTTGTTTTGTTGAACCGCTCTTTACAATATAAGAGCGCGAGCCAAATTTATGTAAAGGTCTATCATTAGCTATCATAGCTATCATATTGATTATCGTGACATATGATAAGTTGCTAATCTATCGCCATTTAATCGCCGTGACAATCACACTGCCATCGAACCGAACCCGGGAACTTCTGTGTAGCAGTCAAATCACTTACCGCTCTGCCACGAAGGTCGTCGGTGTATCTATATTAGTGATTCTAAAGTGGATTAAAGTCGTATATTTTATATATCATTGGTTCCCAACGGCCTCGATATAGCCCACCGGTAGGCGTTGAATAGATCTAAGGGGGCGTTTTTGCTCTAAATCAAATTTAGGTGGCACTAAGGACTGACTGCTACCTCTTGAGACAGAATGATTATCACACTGTCTTTGGTGTAGAATCCACGTGACAACAAAATGGCGATAGATTAGCTATCTATCTACATGTCATAATAATCAATAGATTAAATGTTGTATACAGTAATTGGGTTCAAATTACCTGCTGTGTGCAAATGTAGAAAGCAACGGGAAACTACCATATTAAAGACCGAAGTTAAATCCAAAACCTAGGAATAAAATGTTAAAATTTGCTACAAATCAATCCCTTGGCTTGAAACTAGCGAAGATTTATAATATTAATGCTCAAAAAATATATAACATAGTATATTTTACCTAAGAGGAGCATCATTAGGTGCGCCTTCATGGACCAGGATCACACAACTGCACCTAGAATCGGGAATCCCGATGATAGATGAATTCATTCTGAAACTTGCCAAACGTTTTTACAAAGGACTCCTTTCACATCCTAATCCCACAATAAAATACCTCTCAAATTACGATTCAAACACCTTCAGCCACCACAAGCGCCCAAAATCGATCCTCCTTCAGAGGAACACTCCCGGCCACACAAATCATACCCCTGCTAAAACTAACAACCCATCAAATCACCTTCCAACAATGTTCCCATTAGAAGTAAGAGGAATAGCCACAAGAGCTGAACCTCTGTAAGCCAGAGGATCCAAGTCCAAGTCCAAGTCAATTAGAGTTTAAAAAGTGAATGGGAAGAGCGGAGTCGGTGTGTTTTTTTAAAGGGGGCGTTGAGTTTTTTGAAAGACGTTATTTCAAAACATTTTTTTAAATATCTTTTGGCCATTTGCCCCCTTAAACTTGATAATTGATTTAAAAAAATTATAGCGTGTGTGCTCACCACGAATATCTGTATGCTAAAAGTTCATAATAATAAGGAAATACAAAAGTCATATATTAAAATACGGAAAGAAAAGGTTGTAGGTTGCATTATACCCTCTCTGTCTATTCCTTTGGAGATACGGCGTAATGGTTAGTTAGCTAACTGTTTCTTCACACTAGAATGTAATCTTTGAAACTTCTTTCTTCTTTAGTTGCGTCCCTCATGACTGAGAGTGTCCCTAAACTATCCTCAATGGCTCCACATGTGCTTCTGTCACCGATCAGTCTCCAGGGTACAATTATAGAGGCAAGTCAACGTTCTGATTTGATCGGACCAGCAACTCGGTGTTCTTCCTTGTAGTCGTTCTCATTCCCACTTCTTTGCTGTTTATTATTAGCTTTTCAAGGTTGTCATCATCTCTCCAGGCTATGTGACCAAAATATTTTGAATGGTTGTTTTACTTTCTCTTACAAAAGTCATGTGAATTCATTCATCCATTTACATAAACTTACATTTGGATCAAAACGCATTAGACCAGAATAAGTAATACGAATGAAAACGTATGTTTTCTAAAAGTTAAATAATTTTCTGGGAATGACATGTTTGTCTTTCTTAGATATTATTATCAAATGTCCACATACTCATATTTGCAAATGCCTTAGAAATGTAAAACATGTTTTTCGCTTAATTATAATTAAAATTCTAGAAAATTCTTCGCTTTTTAAATTATAATTAAACTTATAGAAAATAGACGTGTTCATTCGTTTCAAATATTTAATTTTGAGTTCCACATGATTGCATGAATCAGTTAATGACGCCAGAAATATTATTGGCAAACATTCATAACTTATTTAATAGCAACTCTGAAAGTAAGTTTTGTGCATAAATTGGAAGAAAAAACGGTATTTTTTACGATTATGTCCATATTACATATTTAATACTTTTTAAAATAATGCATTGATCAAAAGATACATATTATACATTCATTTTACTTATAAAAACATTCCCTTACATTATTTATACGTTGGGAAAAATATTTTATAAATTTAATGTTAATTATATTCATTACATACGAAAATTCTTGTCCAATATTAATTAGTGAATATTAACTCGCGTAAAAATAATAAAATTTCAGAACCGGTATTTCATATTTTTTTGTAAAAAAGGCCAATTGGAGCGAACGCTTTGGGATGTTATTATAATGTGAGAATGTTTGAAATTCGATAACATGAAAGTCAGTAATGAAGACATCCTAATTTGTGTTATTTTATTACCGAAAACACCTGCCAGCGAAGCTTTTACGCCTGCACGTTGCAAGCTATCAAATTTTAACCAAATAAACGAATCGTTAAACTTGATACTCTTGTGAATACTAAGTCAAGGAGTTAAGAACATTTAAATTTGTTTTTAAAAACGAAAACAACCTTTGGGGAATTTCACTTATTCGGATAATATTATAATGTACAATTTATATATATTGATTACTTCACGCACTTTGCTTTTTAAGATAATCACGTACGCATTAATTTTGTTGTTGACAGAATTAATTCCATTATATTTTTTGTTGATACAGATGATTGAGATAAATCTAAGAACTTTTAAATACAGTACAATTAAGACTAAGACAAGTTAAGACGATGATCGGTATTCAAGTTAAGAATATTTAGATATCTAGTTGCAGCGATCTATATAATGAAGTTAAAAAACAGACTGATAAAGCTGCAGTTATCTCCAGACGTGTAAGGGACACTGTCTGGTACAATAAGCATATGCTAGTAAAAAGCAGAGTAAGAATTTATAAAACATGCATCAGGCCCATATTGACATACTAATCGAAGCAAGAGCAGACACTGTCAGAACTAAACATCTCTTAAGAGTAGCAGAAATGAGAACATTGCGACCTATTGTGGGGAGAACCCTTAGAGATAGGATACCCAATGAAGAAATTCGCAAATCCTGCAAAATTGAAGACATAGTGAGATGAAGTAGGCAAAGAAGACAATTCTTGACGGACCACATCGAGAGAATGGATCCAGAAAGAACTCCTTAGATCGTGATGCACGAGACTCCAGAGGGCCGTCGACCACCAAAGAGATGGAGAAAAGGCTGGTCGTCTTCATCACAGGAAGAAAGTTGATATCCTGCATAAACAGATCGCAAGATCTACAATCAGAAGAAGAAGAAGAAGAAGAAGAAGAAGAAGAAGAAGAAGAAGAAGAAGAATATTTAGATCATTAAGGAAGAATGTTCTCGAGATGAACAATATGAACCCGACTAACAATTAGCTAGTGACATATTTTATTTTATTGTAGTAGGGTTAAGTACAAGCTACAAGTAGTGATAACAAGAAGTATAAACTTGGTTTGCAGAGATTATGGGTTCGGTAAAGGTAGATAATTTTTATGTTTAGACGGAAAAGATTTGAGATGTATTCAAAAAAAAAATTTAAGCCTTGACAATAGTTTGCAAGTCTAGTTATTCTGGGTATAGGTGCATTATATCCATAATTTGTTCATTTATAAGCATTAAATCGAATTCCAATATATATACAAGAATTTGTTAATTATTTTCGTAAACATTTCGAAAGAACCATTGTTCTTTCCTGATATGTTTCTCTCGCTTTATGCATGCGCGTCGATTAACGAGTATCAGACAAGAATAATTTTTTTTTAGTAAGTATAATATACTTCATGTAATCTAAATGCTATTTTAAGGAAGGTTTTACTATTCTATGGGAGATGCCTATTGGTGGCGATGAGGTTCGCAACCCATCACACCGCGTCTCCCGCGGGGCGCAAAGAGAAGGATGGAGTGCCGCATCGGTTGAAATGTGACAGTACATTATGTCTGCCTACCCTTTCGGGGAGACGGCGTGATGGTTAGTTAGTTAGTTTTTCTACTATATTTTAGCGGTATTTTTGATTGCCATGCTTTTTTATTCCGATACATCTTCTCCAATCTTCTTCTTTTTTTTCGGTTTTAATTACCGAAGGTCGTGATTCATGGGGCTGGAACACTTCCTGTGACAATTTTTTTTTTCCTGATTAGCCAGCTGTTTTTGAGTTTCTTTAGTCACTTTGCTAAGAGAAAGCTGGGTAACCTTCTACAATCATACAATATATAATATAACTAACTAACTAACTAACCATCATGCCGTCTCTCCGAAGGGATAGGCAGAAAGAATGAACCGCCACACTGTCTTTCCTGACATACTTCTCTCGCTTTCTCAACATTCATACATCGTGTCATGCACGAACGTTGATTTCTCAGACTCCTTACTTGACCGACATATACGAGTACTCGATAATATATCCAAATCGATTGACTCCTGAAATGGTTGACAATAAATTTTAATTGATTTGGTTAATTCTTGTTTTACTTAATTTGATCAAAAATATGTGATTCTATTGATATTTCGTTCATGAAGATTTTGCTAAGCCATGCCTTCACTTTTTTGATCGAAATTCAATTTTGAATAAGTCAATTTTTTCATATATCAAGATATTAATGGATTAACGTTTGAATGAATTTAAAAATATTGGCAAATATTAAACAAATTGGAGATGATTTAACCACAACAATTTTGTTAAAATTTTAAATTTAATAATGATTTTTGTAATTATTAAACAAAATAAACGTTTTTTTTTTACTTAAACGACTTATTATATAATACTTTCAATAATAAAATATTGTAAGAAAAAAAAACAAGAGGAAAAAAGTCCACATTTTTATAGATATTGGCTTTTTTATTGATTAATTTATAGAAGAAGTCGTGGTCCATTGATGTCTACTGAATAATTATGAATATAAAAAGTGGATATTAATTCCTTACCAAAATATTAATGAATTTTTTTTTTTCAAACGTTTACTTTAAAAATAACGGCCTATTTAAAGAATTTCGTTTAAATTTAAATTAAGTATATTTTGGAATGCCATTATTTGTAACTGTGGCTGTCCGATACTTAACTAGAAGCGTAATATATTTGAAAGTTTATGATATTCGTGTAATCGTCACACCAAGTCCTCCTCCCCTTGTCCTTTATTCCGAAACACATAAAAAATACATCAACTGACTTTCCAGTCAGTAAATTTGACTTGCTCTAGGACCAAGGACCGACTTAACGGTTCTAATCTCCAATCTACCTTCAGTATTTGTTTATTATCGGATTGCATATTTTATAATTCACACGGTGTTTCATAAGTAGGAGAAAATCGTAAGAAAATATATGTGATGGTCTAGTGGAAAAAATAACTTAATTGATATCACAGACAACGTGAATAACATCCCGTGCTCGATTTGATCATATTATTGATTATAAACATGTCATCATATATCGGCTCTTGATGAAATTCTCTAAATATTTAAATGAAGTATAATTTATATCGTTCTCCCAAAGTTGAAAGTGTAAAACCATATAAACATGTCGAGAAAAGCTAACTAACCATCACGCCGTCTCCCCGAAAGGGTAGGCAGAAAGAATGGACCGCCACACTTTTCTTTCCTGACATATTTCTCTCGCTTCCTCAACATTCATACATCGTGCCATGCACGCGCGTCGACTCCTCACATGGCCGACATTCAATATTTGATTTATTTTGATGATTCAATATTTTAATTCACTAAATATTCGTTATTATGTAATTCCAAGGTATTATAAGTTTATCAAATATTACTAGAAGAGTATTCAGTTTTTCAAATGAGTAATATGTTAAAATGTTTGTATTATTTTCCAACATGATTATATAAAATCTTACCACTGTTAAAATTTAAAACACTGTTATAATATCACAATTTCTTTTTATTCACTGAGAGTGCCGGGACCGCTGTTTCACCAACCGTTGTTGACATCATCAGGTGTTACAATAAACTATTTTATTATAACACCCGATGATGCCAACATCGATTGGCGAAACAGCTGTCGCGATACTCTCAGTGAATAAAAAGAAATTGTGCTATTATATAATAACAGCGTTTTAAATTTTAAAAATAATAATGTTGAAGTTTCATTGTGTTTCGGCCAAAACAATGGACTCTTTAAAATCTTACCCTAATTTTTTTTTATTAACATGCTTATTTTATAGGGGGACAAGGAATGTCACTCCACGTGTGGTGCTACTATAATACCCGGTGCCCCTGGAAACGACGTAGCAGTCATAGCTGTTGCCACTCTGCCACGAAGTCCGTCGTATAATAAATTATTATTTGTAAAATGATAGCTTACTTGTGAACAGTCTGTATCTCTCTTGTATTATTTCTTGTAGTTCATTACCTAAGTCGTATTTTAGGTTTTACTTTGACACAAACGACTACATTTCGTGGCTTTGTTTGCAAGTGGCATGATTAAAGCATTTCGAACACATGTTTAGTTTTTACAATCGTTATTCCTCCGGCTAACATGTTAATTGTGCTATGTCGGGCTTTAAACCCAGATAATTTATTGCTGCTTTCGTTAAGCGCAATATATTCATATAAAAATATCCCTGAATTACTCAAATACTTTAAGGGTGTCATCGATGTTCTCATATATTCAAAAAGATAATGTGATGTAGTATAATATTTTTACAAATACACCATAATGGACACCAACAAACTTCCCTATATTGTACTGTATAATCAGCCTCACAAGACTCGTCCTCGTGGAAGAACTCTTAAAACGTGGAAGGACAGCTGGGAATCCGCAGTGTACCAATGACAGTGTCTTCTTCTTCTTCATCTTCTTCATTATTGTAAACCTGTTCTCCAGAGTGTTGCTCCTCCTGTGAGGTAGACTCTCAGCTGTCCTTCCATCTTTTAGGAGGTCTCCCACGAGGACGAGTCTCATGAGGCTGATTATGCAATTCAATATAGGGGAGTCTGGTGGGTTCCATTATTTAAACATGACCGTACCTATTTTCGCTGTCTGCTCCATCTTATAATATCCTTAACCTCACATATCTCTCTTATTCTGGTGTTCCTCGAGCGATCTCTCAGTGTCTTGCCTGCTATCGTCCTCAGTGTCTTCATTTCGGAAGTCCTCAAAACGCCATGTTATTATTGGTCTTACGCATGCTTTATAGATTCTCATGTTACTCTAATGGCTATGTCTTTGTTTTTTCATATTGTGGATTTTAGAGCCCCAGGGATTGCAGCTGCCTTGTTTACTTGGGCTTGTATTTCTTCTCGCAGATCAGCTCCCCCTACAAGGTCTATGCCTAGATACTTGAAGGTCCTGACCTGTTCTATGGGTTGATTTTCTACAACCAGGTTACATGTTTTGGGTGTTTTGGAAAAGGTCATACATTTCGTTTTTTCGATAGAGATTTTCATGTTGTATTTCTTACAATCCTTCCAATGACAGTGTGATTTTGCTAAATAGGTACAGGTATGAATGTTATTATCAGTCACACCACTACTAAATCTCTCTTCACTTTCTATGCCTCTTTTGTTGTTCCAAGGCGTCCACTTAAATATTTTAGGTGACCATCTGAACTCTTCTTTTCTCGCCACATGCCCCACTCAGTGCCATTTACGTTTTGCCGTTCTTTCTGCGATATCGGTAACCTTTGTTCGACGTGTTATTCCTCTTTTCACGGACTGACTGACGCCCAAAACGTGTCTTTCCCTTGCTTGGTGAACACACTTAAGCATTGGTAAGCTTCTGGGCAGTGAAGGATGTTTCTCCTAGATTGTAAATTTTTTTCCAGGTCATATGTCGTCACTAGCAAGACACACGTATTTAAAAATACATTTTGTATCGGCATCGTTAGTTAGTTTGTTATTATTATTAGTTGATTAAATCAATGTGTAATCAATTCATAAAATGTATTTATGTATTTACGAGAAATAAACTTGTAAAACAAGCAGAATAAAGCTTCTGGATGTTTCACTACATTTTAAAGAGATGACATGTTTTGGCTGACTAAGGCATTATCAAACATTACCATTATTAACAATTATAAACCCTAAAGAATTAGATGGCATAAACGCTGGTGCGAAAATGAACGCCATGTCCATCAACTGTTTGCTATGTACAGATGACGCTGTTTTAATCGCTGACAGCATGGACGATCTTCACACGTCCTAGTGTCAAGAATGTACGAAATATGCAATAAGTATGATCTTGTGATGAACGTGTTAAAGTCTAAAGTTATGGTATTTGAAAAGGATGAATGTATGACAGATTGTGACATAAGTACGAACAGTGAGATATTAGAGCAAGTCACCGAATTTGTCTACCTGGGAAGCATGTTTACGAGAGATTGAAAAATGGAGAAGGGTTGGAGATAGAAACAAAATAAATGTTGCACTCAAAGTCATTACCGTAAATAGAAAAATATATCGACTGAAGCAAAGATGGCAGTGCCCAATGGAGTCATAGACTTTAGTTTTCAAGCTTATATGTATCTCTTTATTTCCAAATATATATCAATTTGCCGAAAGCAGCGGAAGGAGGAACAATCCTCCAAAAAACAGATCTCATAGGCAAGAAATAAGAATAAGATTGAGAAAATATTAAATGCGTCAAGGGGTTAATATATACAAACTCTTAGTAAAAATACAATATCTACAAGTTTGCTTATTTTTTTTTTAATGAGCCGATCCCTTGTAGCCGACACAATACGACTTTGAAACACCTTTTTAATCAACAGCAGAATGGGATGTCACAGGTTTCTTGTACCATTTTCATTCAGGTTGTAGGCAATGACGGGTAGTTCCGCGCCAATCCGCGGGGGTGAGCCACGGGGTGGATAATATGGAAGACAGGGATGGACGATTCTCTCAGGGAAGGGAAGAAGGACGGATGGGGATGAAACACCCCCTGTTTAAGCCATAAAAGAAGCGAGGGTAAGATGGAATGGCAGTGTCGCAGTATTAGGTAATATTTTTTTCAAATGTATGTACCAGTATTTATTTACAAAATAAAATTATATTTAACTTGTACTTTACAAAGGATAACATATTTTTAATTTGAGTAATTTTTAAACGAAAATGTCGCATATATTAGTCAATACGTATCTTTAATGTGAGTTAATTGTTTATTTATTTTAGTTTGTATCTACAATCTACATGAAAAAGGATTAAAAAAACTGTATTCGCACTAATATGCACGACAAATATTGGAATAACAGAAGTTAATTAGAAAATAGTTTATTATATATTTATGTAATTTAGATATTGTATGATAAATTCTCATGCTATTTATTTAAATTCTAGATATTAACTGTTCTTTTTTTAAATAATTTACATTTTATTTTACAGATTTACCATAAGTATATGTTCCTGTTTGAATGAGCGATTCTCGGGGTTTTTAAACATTTTATATCATATCTGTTAAATTAGAAGAAAATTTTACCAATATTGTTATATAGATTTGCTTGATATAACAAATTTGATCGATTTTAACTAAATATTGATTGTACGTAGACGATATAAAAAAATCACCATCGGTATAAAATAAATTTTGTAGCTTATTTTCCAAATGATAAACTTCGTCTTAAGTATACGTTTTTGAAATAAATATAACTAAAGATCAATATGCTCTTAAACATCAATATTGAACGTCCACTAAAATATTTAAATGTTTACATTAGATATCCAAGAAAAACAAATAGTATCTATCTATAAAAATCACAAAAATGATTAAAATCCCGTAAATTTTGTATTTAAAGTATAAATTATCTTTGAGGAAAACCCTCCCTATTTTACGCCTCATTATTAACACCAAAATGAGATAATTACAAGCAAACTTTAAAAATAGAATCCCTCTTCATTCCATCCCCTTGTATTTAACACGGGGGATGATTAGTACTGTCACTACTAACCTTAATTTCTCCAGGGCGAGAAGCGGAACAGTAATGGATACTTTGACACCTCCTTAGACGGAATATTTCGTCTCTTTCCCTCTGCTTAATTGGAAATTTGTTTTATTCGCCTGATTTGACATGACTGCACTTTTGTCAGTCTCCCCTCATTGCGTCTTGAGAAATTGGTTTCCCCTTGAAAATGTTCCTTTGTGTATCTGACGTTGTCTTTCTCAATTAACCTATTTAAAACGTATTCTATTATTTTTTGATTGGGTATTAAGGAAAATTCAACGATATTTAATGTATATTTATTTATTTAATGTCTGTGTTTGCAAAACTTTTTTTTTAATATCATTAAGATTCAGGTATATCAATATTAGCCTCTTTTTTGAGTTTCAATCCTAGAGACTGGTTTTGATCATCTTTGGATAACACTTGGGCCTTTTTAATATGGTAAATTCCCGTTGATTTTTACAACTCCTTTGCTTTTTTAACTATGTAATTCAATGTAAAGTCTATCCTTTATGTTCCAGATGGTTATCTTCGACAGCGTCAGCACAGACTGTTTTATCTCCCAGCATGCAGAACCAACCTGCCTCTGGTGATGCTGGTGGGCAGAGCAATCAAACTGCTGAACATATTACGATCGCTTCGGAGATCGACGTCTTTCATATTGGTAAAAGTACGTTCAGAAGACAAATACTCAAGACTTTGGAGAGTATCTTGTATTCCTAATGTCGAACCATCTCTCATGCGTTTCTGGTATTATATATTTTTAATGTTTTACCTGTTCTCAACGCCTTAAACTATAATTGTTGTTTGTAATATCTTTTGAGAAAATAAACTGATTTGATTTGATTTGATTACCAAAACGATATTTACGAGTATATATAAACGAAACAAGCAAAATCAGTTGACGCATATTCATATATATTTTATATTTAGGTGTGAATGTATTCTCGTTAAAAATGCTTATACATATCACTAGTTGCAAACACACTAAAAAATAGACATTCACATACCATGATGAAATATAAAGTTATAATAAAGGTGAAAGATAATAATAACTTTACATTCTTGAATATAGTACTTGTTTATATTGAATTTTAATTATGTGTGGTTTAATCATTTGGTACTTAATATTATTTATCTATTAGTAGATTATACGAGTATAATAAAGATAATACTCGAATATCTGTAATTAGGTCACGAGTGAATGTCTGAGAAATAATAAATATGTTTTTTGTATTGGTTGTAAATTGTGCAAAATTAATTAATACTAAGTTACATTTCAAAATATATTCGTATTTTTTTCATGCAATTTATATTTTTATTATCGTTTCTCTTACTCTCCTTATAAAGAAGGTTTCTTGTGCTATGGACTAATATTATTAACTAACTAACTAACTAACTAACCATCACGCCATTTCCCCGGAGGGATAGGCAGAGTGGATGAATCGCCACACTGGCCTGTCCTGGCATACCTCTCGGGATTCCTCTACAATTATATATTGTACCTTGCACGCACGTCGATTATTCCGACTTCGAATGTGGCCGCCTTTTAGTAATTGATTAATTTGATTATACCATGTTTTCCTCGGTCATCCTCGGCTTCTTTTCCCACTCACGCTGCTTGTGTACAACTTTTTAACCATTCTACTCTCATCCATTCGTTCCATATGTCCGAAATTATTAACAACAATGTAAACATTAAAATAACGTTTATTATGGGATATTTATTTATGGAAACAAAACATTTTTATTCCTACAATTGTATATGGATAATATAATATAATTATGTATGCTTCAATATTTGGTACTAGCAGCAAAAAAATAATTAAATAGAGAATGTACAAAGGGTTCCGAATTCAAAAATTTAAATGGTTGTTACTCGTATGTGTAATGTAGAGAGCATCGGGTGTCCCATAGCAGATGTTACCTACAAAGTGAGCGTCTAGCTCCACGGGTCTAATATTTGTACGGTGGATAAATTTACAACGCTTAAAACAAAGGAAACTTTTACAAATGAATTCTTTGTGAACAACATGTCTGCGCCAATAAATACGAGCGCACAAACATATCTGTAGTAGAGCGGCGCAACAATTTCTTATTCGAATGAGCTTGGCCCGAAAAAAATAAAAATAAGATAGAAAACAAAATAAGATGTACGGGAGTAATAATAATGGATAGACGCTGGAGAAGGCTTTGGGTTCACTGTACCATCAGCCCATGCATAATGCGTAGACCACTGCGCCGATATCATCACAAAATTTGATCACTTTTTAAACGAAGATAACACGGTTTGGATCCTATTAAATATATAATTAAAATATTATATTGGTACAACTTTCAACTTCACTTACCTAGGCGTAGAGATCGGTAGCTACAGTGACCTATACGACGAGGTGCGAACATAAACCAACAAAGCAACAGCCGTGGCTGGCTGCTATGTAAGAAAGCCTCGTTTTAGCGGTATGTCAACTCTTAGCTTTTAAGGTTTTTCATTACTCCATTCCCGATCCAATTAAAGGATTATCGAATATTTTTGTTTTATATTTTTTTTATTACATACAATTTTATTATATACAAGGCATACGTTCTCCCCATCATGACGTATGGAATAGAGGTGAGAGCCGATACCAATAGAACTAAGAACCTTCTTAGAATAGCAGAAATGCGAACCCTGCACTCCATCGCAGGCAAAACCCTCAGAGATCGGATCAGAAATAAAACGATAAGGTCCCCTGACAGACCTAGTGAGATGGGAAAGAAACAGAAGGCGCTTTTGGAGAGACCACGTGGACCGCATGGAGAATACAATAATTGTAAAAAAAAATTAAGGATGAAAACCCAAGCAGCAAGAGATTACCAGGAAGGCCGCCGAAGATATGGAGAGATGGCTAGACATCATCATCCCAGGACAGCCCACCGTCACAAACAGGTCATACGACCTAAACTAACAGGAAGAAGAAGAAGAAGATATTGGTAAAGTGATATAGATAAACAATCTCACATCAATAGGAAACATATCAAAACAAATATTTTTATCTGATTGACATAAACCGTGTTTATTAAATAGGGAATAAGATTTAATATATAATACATATACGAGTACAGGCGTGTTTTACAAAATACTTATTTTTTATTAAATTCAACCTTAATAAAATTTATAGTAAAGAAATTCAAAAGTGGTTTCATTAATGTTCTTAATTATGTGGTGTCACTCAGTCAGAAGCTCGGACGGGGACAAGAAGACTGCTGATTTGGAGATCATAAACAGCGAAGAAAAGTGCTGAGCGGTAAAGGGATGACCTGAACCGATAACCTGGATTCACTCTGCATATGGCAGTGTAGCATGTAGCCGCATAGAAGAGACCTTTGCCCAGGGATGGACGAGAGTAGGTTGAAAAAGAAATAGAAAAATATCAATTTTATGTCATTTTCAAGATGTAATTTCACATCGTGTTTTCCGAAAGTTGGGGATAAATTATATTCATGATTTATTTTTTACAAAAGTTTGTGAAATTAAACGTTTTATTTGACAAGAATTGTCGATTTATTTTACACCATTATGTAAATACAATACTGTCGAATTGGTAAATAATTTAAAATTATAATTGAAAAACATGTTATGAAATTATTCTGTGACAAAAATTATACCATTTCAAAATATTTTTTTCAAACGGGCTTGCGTTGCAATTTTGTTAAAAGTATTTCAAAAGACCTAACATGCTTCACGCCGGCTTATCTAGGTAGTAATTCCTAGAAGGCTACAGGCTCCTTGCTCCGAAGGAACAAAAGCCTTCCTACCCCTCGGAGACCTTCCCCTCAAACAACCCCCGCAATGCAAGTTCCGAAATGAACGGAATCGCCACACACAGATAGTATTTGACAGTCAGGCGTACACGTCGCGACTGTATAGATAACTTAATTAACAATGTCCTAAAAAGTGTGTAAGTTAAGTGAATTGCCTCCTCGCGATGTATATTCCGCGGGGAGGGCTTAAGAAACAATTGGGTGAACAATAAAGTGTAAACTGTTAAAATTGTGAACATTAGAGACCTTTCTTCCGCGCCAAGCCGAAAGTGCGCCAAAATGGGCGCGCACGAAATATTGTGCGTCACACGCGTCTCCGCCACGAGAAGCCAAGAGCCGGGCCGGTCCACTTATGATGTCGCCGCCCTCAGCCGCCTTCCATTCCGCAGAGAGAGGATAGACCGCCGCCCCCGTCAGAGAACGAGAGTGAGCCGTGGTCATCCTTCTCGTCGTGACCCAGCCGCCGCCCCGTTAGAGAACGAGAGAGCCGTGGCTGGTTCACCTCCATGTGTCTTCCCGCCCTTCGCGCAGGCTCGCCCTCTCGGCTGGAGCCGCGCTCGGCGAACGTCGCGCCGTTTCTTTTAGATATAGTTAGTTTTAAGCGTTCTTTAGGCTAATTAGTTTATAATTAGGTGGCCACCATAAGGATAATTATATTTAGGGTAAGTCGTTTTATTTAAAAATAAATTTATATGTTTTAAATTGACAAACCACGCTTTTATTTGCGCATTCCGGCTTGTCTACTTTCCCCGACTGACGGCATCGCTGGACCTCTCTTCTGGTGAGCTATTCTCCCGGGGACCCTGGAGCCGCTGATGCACGAGAGGACTCGGCGAGGATCCGGAAGGTAGGTCAGGTACACGGCGAAGAAATAGGCCGGAGCGTCGATAGGACACCTTGGATCGCCTTTTCCCCCGATCTTCGGTGATCGTTGACGCTCTTTTCCCGCGCTCTTATTTTCTCTGCCTGTTCTGTTTGGGAGGGAGGATGACAATTGGCGCCCAACGTGGGGCTTATTGTTAAAATATTTTTTTCAGTAGGGTATCGGATTGTGTCCGATTCTCCGATCCACGACCCTGAGCTAGTTGTAAATTATCCCGAAATGCGTAAATGAATAGGGCTGGTTTGTCAATCGTAGTTTTAGAAGTGTCGCTCGTATAGATTTAAATTTTTCATGTATTGTTTTTGAAATTTTGTTTGTTATTGTGTGCCTGTTTTCTTTCCCATTAAGTCGACAGGTACCGTAACGCCAAACAATTACCTCTTCTGGGAGAGGTTCATCAAAACCCAGTGGCGCCCAACATTAAATAAAAGAGAATCTTAAGAACACCTCGTCGTGGTTATGTAGGCTAACTGCGGCGAGAAGACGACGTAACCTCAAGTAGGTTACGCAAAATTAATATGTTTTAAATTAACTGAGGCAGTACCGGTGACGCAATATTGTCGACAAAAAAAAATTGAATCGCCGCTAGGCAGCAACGATCTGCCAGCCGCCATATAAAAATACAAATTGAGAGGCACAGCCCCAATAATATAAATTAGACACCGTCCACCGCTGGGGATTTGCTATGGCAGCATCTTTCACTCCAAACCGGCTTCAGTGGACGGAACTTCTAATATCCCGGCAAAGATCCGGAGTAACGAGTAGCCGAAATTGAAAAACGTGCCCCCGACCCGCTGATGAACAAAGTCGAACTGTAGGCGGTCTAAAGGACATCCTAATGGTGTTCGACTCTCAGCGGGTAAGGCTTGAAGTTATCCTCTGGCTTTAGAGTTGAACTATACATACAGAATAATAACTTACTTGATACGGGATCCGTTGCGAAACGGATAGGTGTTCTCTGCAAATTTCGGCAGAGAGACTTCTACCTCACGTCTTGATCGCGCTAACTCCCGCCGTACGTGAGATACAGGTGACATCCCACCTGGCCACGTAACGAAGAATATTAGCCCACCGTGTAACTGAACCTCCCTCACATGGCCTTCGTACCTACCAGTTAGGACCTCCGTGTGAGATTACAAATAATGATTGGCCTACCTCAAGCGGACAACTCGTACCAATCAGCTCACAGAAGCTACACAAAAAACGTACGAGCCGATGAGATCCAGATAAGGAGACCACCGGTCCTTATCAAACCATATGATTACAGCCCCTCCGGTTTTTAACTCCAAGAGAGTATTCGAACCTATTCCACCCCAAAGAGCGATCCCAGGTGTAATTTTTGTCAAAGAAGGCAGGGTCGATTGTTATGAAATTATTCTGTGACAAAAATTATACCATTTCAAAATATTTTTTTCAAACGGGCTTGCGTTGCAATTTTGTTAAAAGTATTTCAAAAGACCTAACATGCTTCACGCCGGCTTATCTAGGTAGTAATTCCTAGAAGGCTACAGGCTCCTTGCTCCGAAGGAACAAAAGCCTTCCTACCCCTCGGAGACCTTCCCCTCAAACAACCCCCGCAATGCAAGTTCCGAAATGAACGGAATCGCCACACACAGATAGTATTTGACAGTCAGGCGTACACGTCGCGACTGTATAGATAACTTAATTAACAATGTCCTAAAAAGTGTGTAAGTTAAGTGAATTGCCTCCTCGCGATGTATATTCCGCGGGGAGGGCTTAAGAAACAATTGGGTGAACAATAAAGTGTAAACTGTTAAAATTGTGAACATTAGAGACCTTTCTTCCGCGCCAAGCCGAAAGTGCGCCAAAATGGGCGCGCACGAAATATTGTGCGTCACACGCGTCTCCGCCACGAGAAGCCAAGAGCCGGGCCGGTCCACTTATGATGTCGCCGCCCTCAGCCGCCTTCCATTCCGCAGAGAGAGGATAGACCGCCGCCCCCGTCAGAGAACGAGAGTGAGCCGTGGTCATCCTTCTCGTCGTGACCCAGCCGCCGCCCCGTTAGAGAACGAGAGAGCCGTGGCTGGTTCACCTCCATGTGTCTTCCCGCCCTTCGCGCAGGCTCGCCCTCTCGGCTGGAGCCGCGCTCGGCGAACGTCGCGCCGTTTCTTTTAGATATAGTTAGTTTTAAGCGTTCTTTAGGCTAATTAGTTTATAATTAGGTGGCCACCATAAGGATAATTATATTTAGGGTAAGTCGTTTTATTTAAAAATAAATTTATATGTTTTAAATTGACAAACCACGCTTTTATTTGCGCATTCCGGCTTGTCTACTTTCCCCGACTGACGGCATCGCTGGACCTCTCTTCTGGTGAGCTATTCTCCCGGGGACCCTGGAGCCGCTGATGCACGAGAGGACTCGGCGAGGATCCGGAAGGTAGGTCAGGTACACGGCGAAGAAATAGGCCGGAGCGTCGATAGGACACCTTGGATCGCCTTTTCCCCCGATCTTCGGTGATCGTTGACGCTCTTTTCCCGCGCTCTTATTTTCTCTGCCTGTTCTGTTTGGGAGGGAGGATGACAAACATAATGCTTAAGGACATATCAAATCAAACCAAATCAGTTTATTTACTCAAAAGACATTACAAACAGCATAAATATTAAGATAATTAATTTTTATATGGTATAAAACCTAATTTGAATATTTAAAAAATTTGACATATAATTTTAATTAAATTATGTTACTTAAAAACAAATATTTTTATGTCTTTCGGGTGAAATTTGTATTATACATACATGTCTTAACTAGAAATAAAAGTGCAAGTAGATTAAAGTTTCCTACAATTGGTAAAACTTAAATAAAATATTTAATTTAAGGCCTACATTTAGAAAAAAAACATATTGTTTTTTCGATCTAAATATATTAAAAAACACTATAGGAGACTCGACGGCTGGAAGTACCACAGTGGGTCCTTGTTGGAAGATATTTATCTATAAAATGTTGTGAAATTACATCTTGCATGTCAACAGTAAGAATTCCAGTAAATCTGACTCCCAGACGTCCTGTAGTGATGACGATTCCCGGCCGATTAGATGACTGAACTTCCCATTAGAGTCATAGGAAACAAAGAGAAGACAAACAGTATATCTTCGGCGCCTTAAAGCTGAAACTCACCCGTTCAGATAATCCCCGGATAAGGCAACGGGAAACCATTCCAGTAACGCCTTCCAAGAAATCACTGTGGCAAGAAAGCATTCGCCACAATGGTCGCCAATGTTGGAGGAACCTTACACGACACTATAAAATAGGGAATAAGATTATAATGAATAGAAAAAGCTTTTGAATATATCTCAATAGATAGTAAGTAATTTATTGAACTATATATACGAATAAAAAAACTGTCGGATAAAAAACATCGGCGCACAGTCCCCACCCAATAGCGCTCAGAGGCGGCTTGGGGATTTGTTCGGAATAGAAATTGGTTTCTTGCAGCAACGGGATTACTTTTTCTTCCCCACATACACACACTCTCGCAGATGCGCACACGCTCACGGGGAGTGTACATATGTATACGCGTACACACCAGCACACTCGCATCTCACCCTCGCGGATCCTACATACCAACTTTTCTCGGCGCGAATCTCAATTTCTTTCTTTTGCGTATCTTCTTCATTGTAGATCGGCACGCTTTAAAGGTGCTCGCTTCATCAATTGTAAAATAAAATATACAAAATAAATATTAAGTAGTCGTATTAGTATGCAATGTATAAATAGCAAATACTTGTTTATACTGAAAAATAATTGTTATTATTTTTGTTACCTACTCACAAATGCACATTTTTAGACATTTATTTATTAAATATGTAGTGAATAAATTATTTAATATGTAGTTTTAGATTAATAAAAAAACAATAATGAAATATGTTTGTTCTTCTATATTCGCAATCACTTTACGTCGTGGATATACAACTGATTTTTTTTAAATTTCCTATACTGAGGAAAGGCTTCTGTGTTCCGAAATATGTTTGTGAAAAGTGCCAAAAAGTATTGTGAATTATTTTTTTTTAATACATTTTTTGTTTTTGTTTTTAATACCTACAAAATTATTTTAGAAATTAAAAATATATATTTTTTCGTAAAATATAATATTATTATTATGCAACCCCTGTGCATTCTATTCAAAATATTTTTTAATTCAATAAAAATAAGTAGTGGTAAAGTTTAAATTTGATAGAAACCTGTTACTTTTTTCCATGTAATTTGAAAATTTTCACTTTTTCGGCTATATTTTGCAATTTCATTAACTATAATTCATCAAATTCAATTTCATTAACTATAATTCATACTTGTAAGCCACGACGTGTCCTGTAAAGTTATGTAATACTTCAGTGCAGTTATTTAGCGCATAGATTATTTCATGTGTTCTTGACACGTAGCTAATGCTTTTAGAATATTTCTTTGGTAGTGGATATTTTTTGGAAATTGGAAGTTTTTCCAGATGAGTCACCATAGGCAATAAGATCAAATCATCAAATAAATAAATATTTTTGAACTTGTGATAAAAGTATGGGAGTATGTTTTCGTTCTCAGTTATCCGGACATATATCTTTTCTCCGCATGCTTTTGCTTTCGAAACTTTCCTTTGTGCCTCTCTGTCGCACCATCCTATGCATGGGAATATCACCCTCAGCGTCCTACCCCACATACAGATACACATGTGCTACCCCTGCGCTCTGTAGTATGTACCCACTACATACTTACACATTATATCTTCTTCGCTTCTGGAAAACGAATCCAGTATTATTCCCCGCACATGCGAATTCTTGGGACAGTTTTAAATTTAATTAAATGCTTTACGTCACAGAAAAACGACTGTCTGTTTCCAAATTGTATGTAGACGCGATCAAATTATTTGTCCTTATCGATATATGTGACCAAATTGTTTTTTGTAATGGTTCTAAAGCATTTTAAATAATAATATATACATTTAAGAAAAATATGTGTATATCAAGATATACAAATATTAAAACTATCTATGTATAAACATATAATATTTTTCAAAAACACATATTATTACACGAATAAAAACGTCTGTTTTCTAGAAGTTTTATTATATTTTATGTGAATGAAATGTTTCGCCATTCTATGACATTATCAAATATTACATTTGATAAAGCCTTAGACAGACAAAACATGTCATCCACAAAAAATATCTAGAAAACAGCCGTTTTCATTAGTTTTAATTATTTTGGACATTTGTTTTTTGATATATACTATTGCAAAATCGGTATCTTTTTAAAAGCATTGAAACCAGTAAATAGTGCAATTATTTCGTCATTCAAACATTGTTAAAACATTAATTCAATTATTACTTTCGAATTATGTCATTGGTAAGTGTTTTTATAATACTTCTGCTATATAAGCTTTGTAAATATCTGCTTATGTAATATTTTTTTTAGTATAATATTACCAGATATGCTATTTAATTTTATCTATTACGTTGGCATCAAAAACACCGAATCACATCTTGGCAAAATTGAAACCAGTTAGCAAAGTAGTGGTTAAAACAATATTATTATTATTATTTTGTTAAATCGCTCTATACGAGTACATCATGAAAGCATGAGCGAAATCGATGTAAAGGGTATTATATCATAGTGATTCTCGTGACATGTGATAGGTAACTAATCTATCGCCATTTTATTGTCACGTGAATTCTACACCAGACCAAAGACAGAGTGACAATATATAAACCAGATTATAGTCAATTTTTTATACGTGATCACAAAGGTATTGTAATTCACGTTCTGTATGCTAGATCGATTTTTTTTTTCTGAAAAACTATTTCATATAATTTATTACTCTATTTAATGTAATTTATTAACCAAAATATTTGTTATACTCAACATTTTTACTTTAAACGAATTTCATAGGAATTAATCATATTGTCATTCTCTCTATATATTTTCATCACACATCATAATTTTAACATGCGCGTTTCCAATTTTCCGAAGATTTCATGACGTCATCGAAAATCTAATATTTTCATTGAAATCTCGTGTCAGTAATTCATTTTCAATACAATTATTGAAGAGATTGCAATTTTTGTTTACCAGCTTATTATTACATTATACTTACTGGTTTTATAAGCGTCGCTGTAAAACCGTGGTTATTGACTAATTTCTAATAATTTGGAAGGAGAATATTTAACTCTGTGTAATCCGTTTGATATATTAAATATTAAAAATATATATATATATATATATATATATATGGACAGTAAGATTTAGGGTTATATTTATACCTGAGGTTAAGGAGGTCATCTCCGAAACATGTTATGGATAATATTTATATTTTGTAAAAATATTACGGTTTTTAATATTCTTCTTCCAAATAAACCATGCAATTACATAGTGTTAAAGTCCCAACCTTCCATAAATGTATTTTTATCATCCAATCGAAATAAAAAAGATTTTTTTTTTGAGTAGGTAATGGCTTCGTTTACTTAAATTTTATGAAAAGGCGCTTAGAAACTTTCATATATTATATTTATATAAAAAAAAATTAAACTAACCATCACGAATTTCCCCGAAGGAGTAGGAAGATATAATAGACCGCCAAACTTTTCTTTCCTGACATACTTCTCTCGATTCCTCACCATTCATACATCGTGACATGTACGCACCTGGATTTCTCCGTCGACTCCTCACGTGGCCGACATTCAATATTTGATTTATTTGATCATACCACGCTTTCCTCGGTCTTCCTCTATTTCTAGATCCATTTACATCGTTAACATATACTTGTTTTAACATTTTTTCTTTATTCATTCTTTCCATATATCCAAACATCTAAATTTCCTCCTTTCATTAATTGGTTCATAACACTTTCCTTCGCACTGCATTCATTTCTTATATTTTCATTCGACACTCATCATACCCATACTTTCTATACATTCGTCTATGAAATCTAATTTCTACTATTTAGTAATAGATATTATTATAATTATTATTATTATTTTGTTGAATCGCTCTTTACATCATGGCAGCATGAGCCAAATCGATATAGTGATTCTCGTGACATGTGATAGGTAGCTAATCTATCGCCATTTTATTGTCACGTGAGTTTATTTCATTTCATTTATTTATTTTAAACATATCTAAAGCATTACAGAAATTTTTTTCCAATACACTAAAGATACAAGTTGGAGATACACAATAATAAGTAATACATAAAAGATTAATAAAAAGAGCGAGAAACATAAGATGCATGACAAATTAATAAAATAAATATACCATACAATTATAATAAAGATAGTACTTCCCTCAGATGAGCCAAGCTATCACAAAATATGTCAAACTCCGAGGTGATACGATTAAGCAAAGATAATGCTCTACCTATCGGCTTAACCATTGGTTGGTTCTGCATCGTGGGAGATAAAACAATCTATGGCCCCTTCTATTGAATTCTACACCAGACCAAAGACAGGGTGGAAAAACGGTCGCAACTGGCTCAATTTCTCTAATAATTAACTTGTTTTACAAATTGAATCAAACTTAGTCTTTACAAACCGAAAATACTAATAGAATATCTCGCGCGGGAATGAAACGAGATTAAGAAGACAAACCCAATTATTCCCCATTAAACTTTTGTACATACGAATACGGATTGTTTCCTTACATAAATTTATGTTATTTTTTATAAAGAAGAATAAGATGCAATTTACATAAACCAATTTCCATTTTCCTCCGCACCACACGCCCATAACTTAGCACACTCATGTCCTACCCAACGATAATATTATTCGCGTACCTCTGAATTTTTCAATTTACTTTTACTCCCATATTTGGAGGGAGAGCGTGGCAGAAAGCGATGAAATATTACATGTTCATTTTTCTCCCCACTTTCTTCTCTCGTCCCACACACCACTGCGTCTTCTTATATTTAATATTATACATCTTCTCCCCCTGCCCCTCCGCCCGATCCCCGCTCCACGGCTGAGTGTAATGTGGTCGCTGTGAAAAACGACGCGTATTTAATATTACGTCTAAATATTACAGAAACGAAAAAATAAATGGCTACTTAGTTAATCGAAAAGAACGTATTTCTCTGAATTGAAATGAGAAACTTTTATGAAAAGAAGATGCCTAGAAAGTAATAAGCAAATTTCTAGACTTATCATCCGAGCGTGCGAATAAAAATAGTACAGATACAGTTTCTTAGAAAAATGGCTTTTTGTAAAAAATGGGTTACACTACTCGTATAACCTAGAATCGTTTGCTTGTACTTTTATAATGATTACTTCGTATAAATAATTTTAAATTTTCAAATATAATTTTGTTTTCGAGGTAAAATATATATAAAACGCGTGGCAATTTATAAAACTAAACGCATCTTTTCAAATGAGATATTAATTTTTAAACACTGCCAGAAATGGTGAAACGAACCCTCAAATAAGTTCAGACTTTGAAACATTGACACATATAATACTGTTTTGAAGCCAACAAGTCCTAGAAGAGAAACGTTCTGCTATACAGCTTGTACTTTTTCTTCAACTTGTTGTAGAATTGAGTCTGTTATTTGAAGGTTTTATACATTCATCACCGGGAGAACGATATAAACTCATCGTTTATATATAGATAGACATCTAATAATCAATATTATTTTATCATATTCAAAAGTTTTTTCTGGTGTTGGATTGTTTTAAGTGCCTATTTACAGTTAATAAAACAAAAACAGTGGATAACGTGGAATAAAAATTAAATAAACACAAAAACGGATAAAAGAACATTACGTGTAAAATTATTTTATTTGAAATTTTATTTTATAACATTGTACATTGTATTTTATATAATTTATATGATATATTATGTAGACATTGAACGATCGAAGTATGCGCGGGCGATGAGGTTCGCAACCCATTACACCGCGTCTCTCGCGGGGGCGAAAAGAGAAGGATGGAGTGCCGCATCGATTAAAGTGTGGCATTCCATTCTTTTTGCATACCCTTTCGGGGAGACGGCGTGATGGTGAGTTAGTTAGTTTATGTAGTTCGAGGTTATATCGTTTTCCCGGTGATGAAGGTGTAAAGTCTTCGAAACATGTAGAGAAACTAACTAACTAGCTAACTAACCATCACGCCATTTCCCCAGAGGGGTAGGCAGAGAGGATGGATCGCCACAATGCCCTGTTCTGGCATACCTCTCGGGCTTCCTCTACGTTCATACATTCGATTAATTTGGTAATGCTATGTTTTCCTCGGTCGTCCTCGGCTTCTTTTCCCACTCACGCTGCTTGTGTACAACTTTTTAACCATTCTACTTTCATCCATTTTTTCCATATGTCCAAACCATCTCAAGGATCCTTTTTTAATTTTATTCATAATGCAGTCATCTACCTTACATTTCTTTCTTATTTCATCGTTTGGTATTCTATCTTATTTCTAAGGCATTTATCCTGCTTTCATCCTTCTTTTGCCAGCTCCAAGCTTCACTTCCATACATGAGGGTTGGCACAAGAACTCCATTGTGTGAAAAATAAACTTAAACGTAGAAAAAACAGTATTTTAATTAATGACAAATCGTCGATGTGGAATTCCACAGTGTTAATGCCGTTTATCAAAAATAAATATACGAACATGTGAAAATCCCATCCTGTATAATTTTTCAACTCCTTCTCGAGAAAGTTTTCACTTTTGAATTTTCTTTCCAGCCTCCCTCGACTCATCTCGCTGACATCTCCGGTGATCCATCGCTCATCATTCAAGTGATTATCCTGCAGTTGGCAGCATCCATATTCCCGGCCCGCCAGAGTCGGGTAGATTTAATCACGCATCTATCACGCGCCCTCTGAAGGCGACAGATCACAGAATCACAGTGCTCTATTATCTTCTAATTAATGAATTGTACATGCATATTATTTACAAAATAAATGACATAAAACCAAATGTAATTTCTTCTCAATGTCCCAAACATCTGTGAAAAATATAATTTTATGTTTTTGTATCGTTTAATTCTTCATATAATAATAATGTTTCCCTTTTAGTTAGAAAGTTTCAATCCTGGAATTGGTTTGCAGCAATTTATTCTATTAAGGCCGTGCCACACTGTTTGAAACAAGCTCTCCACAGGGGTGACCTTGGTGGAGAGCTGTGAAGCCCACGGTTGGTGTAGAGTCCACATACTGTTGTAAACAAGCTATCCACATGTGGAATCCGTGTTTAAGCGGTGGATTCACACACATACTATGCGCGTCCGTCCACAAAGTTTGTTGAAGGTCAAACGAATTTTGGTTTCAAACAAGTATCTACACAGTTTTAAACCGCCGGTGGAGACCGATGTGGAGAGCTTGTTTAAAACAGTGTGGCACGGCTTTTATTCTCTTCCATTCTTCCCTGTCTTGAGCGGCTCTTTTGAAATCTGCATATGATGAGCAGCGCACGTCCACCAACAGGTCCTCAGGTACTCTCGGCGTGGGCGTCCCCTAGAGTTTGTCCCCTCGGTCATACCCTCCATTATGGCATGCAAGAGGCCTTCCTGACGTATTACATTGCTGATCCATCTTGCACGCCTTACGGACAAGGTCCTGAGCAGGTGCCTTCCTCCTTCGATTCTTTGAAGAACCTCCTATAAAATGACATAAAATGGTCGAGGGATCGATTGGCAGAAGACGACCTCGCCAGGAGTACCTAGACCAGATTCGCCGAGATATGGGCTGCACCTCTTATGCGGAGTTGAAGAGAGTTGCCGAGGACCGAGCGAAGTGGAAGAGGAGATGCGTCGCCTTGCTGCAGACCGACCTTTAGATTGAGACAGGAGAAGAGATAAAATGACAATATCAGTTTCCCTTCAACATATTGATAAAATAAATAAATTTTAAAATTTACTTAACTCTTTGACTTATTTAAAAAGGTTGAATATTTATTTTGTATGTATTCATTTTGCTAGGATATAAAAACTGCCTTATACTCTATGTGTTTAAAATAATATTAATATGTATAATGTTGATTGACATATTTTTCCTTATTTGGATTGTTATCAAAGCAATATCGGTAAGGCGAAATAGTTTTATTTTGTCGGCTTATTTAAATCGTGCGTATATAGAAAATATACCTTCTTCTAGTTCACTTGACAAATCTCTATAGGCATCTAATTTTTTTAAATGATTGTATTAATTTCATATGTTTTCAAAGATTATTAAAGCAAAGAAAAAAGAACGGGTTTGATTTACAATATATTACAAGCTGTCACGCAACATAGTTTTTTTTCACGTTTTTTTCCAAACATAAAAATAATTGTTCATAAAAAAATTAAACCATAGCTCTGGCGTTAACATTTTTATACCCAGAAGAAGGATGAGTACCATCCGATACATGTTTGTAAAGCGTGTAATAAAATGTTGTAAAAAAAAAAAAATTCATAAAGTGTTTCACCTTCAAAGAACATTGATATTTAGGACCTCCGCATATACAGACAAATAATAAATTAATGAACACCTTCATTAAAAATATATATAAATTATATATAAAATCGCGAATCAAAAGATAAGACTTACTCGTTATTTTTACTCCAGTAAAAGATGTTTAAAATTTCTCATCACGTCGTCATAAAAATTATAACATGGCCGTTCCGCGGATGCACGCATAATAAAATGTTTCCATCGATAAAATACAAAAATTTCTGAACGTAACATAAGCAATTCAAAGGTGCAGAACACACGTGAGAAATCTAAGAAATAACCCTCTTAACCCTCTACCGCCTTATGGCGCCCGTGCGGCGCCACAAAAATTGCAAAATATTTAATTGGATTTTTTGTATTACTCTTCTAACAACAACATGATTAAATGAGTTATAAATGCTTTATTCTCGCATATAAAAAATAAATAGATTTAATTTAGTTTCTATTGTATATTCGCCAACACTTTGTGTTGTGGATTCACATTTGAATAGCTTTTTGGAAACATTGTATTTTCACAACACTTTTTTTGCACTTTCGCGTTGTTTTACCTATGTAGAAAGATGAGCAATCATTGCATATATAAGTTTATGAATTGAATATTAGGATATATGAAAGAATATTAAGGTAATGTATAGATGTAAGAATATTTGTAATCTTATCAGTGAACATGGCGCTACGGTAAGTCTAGTAAGCTAAATATATTTGCGTCATATTACCTGCACTGAAAAAAAAAGCTTTTACATAAAAGTCGAACTCGATTGTATCACACAGAAAATATCGTATTATGGCAAAAAGCATACATACTTTATAAAGATTTATGGCTGGAATAGAAAAATGATGTATTATATGTTAAAAACGACGCAATACAAAAAAATAACGATTAAACTGTTAAATTAAATAACTTGGTTTTATGTATCACAATTCTATTTTATTTTACGCGACAGCTGTTTCGTCAACCTATGTTGATATCATCAGGTGCTACAATAATATATTATTGTAACACCTGATGTTGTCAACATAGGTTGACGAAACAGCGGTCGCGTAAAATATAATATTTACAATATCATGTTAAGGTATCATAGTGTTTCTGCCAAAACAATGGACTATTTGATTAAATATCTAGCTGGTAAAATCAACGATGGTACAAAAATCTTTCATCTATTATGTTCGAGCCTTTTAAAATAAATAAAGAAAAAAAAAACATTTTAATAATGTGTGATATATTATAGTTATTGCAGTATTACATTTATAAAATTAATTATATTTTTTTATAATTATCATGCTTATAATTATTATTTTTATTTTTTGGTGTACATTGCGTATTTTCAAAGCACAATATGAGAAGAGTCTGACTTTTTCTAAAGACGCGGTAAGGCACAAAGTCTACCAAAATTCTTTAGGTCTATATAGGGTTAAACGCACCTTTCAAAGAGAACGGGTAGTACTCTGTATGCAAAACTCTTTTCATGTCCGTGTCAAATTGAATATTGGATTTGGTTTTGGGTAAACACTCATTATCATTCAAAATGTATGCGCGAATGCAAAAATATGCCAAACGCTCGTACCTGCGTCTTAAAATATTCAGCATTTTTTATATTGTGGGTACCCCCGCATGCAAATCGCACTGTTGCTCAATGCATTAGAAAAAATGTGATAGGCGTCTTGTAAGCAAACAAAATGCAAAGAGGATAAAGGTTAGAAGATAATTTTTCTGTTATAATGCAATGATAACAAAGATAATGTGAGAAAACTCCGCATTGTCGGATGGTGAGAAAGTGATGCTGGAACCTCATTTGCATCTCCATCTGCAGGGCTGCGGATATTCACACATTCCTGAATGCCAATTTAGCATAAGGAAGGATGACATTGAATTATTCATCTCGCTTCACTGCAGTTCATTTTGCTCTTGAATCGCTTTAGTTTATTTTAACAAACTGGTGGCGTGTAAAATTTCGTTGGTGGAACTTCAACAGTTCAAGAAATTATTTTAATGTATACTTATTGTTTCCTGAACAAGGATTTAAAACTCATGTTAAATAATTAATACCGATGAAAACGTATGTTTTCTAGAAGTTCTATTTTATTTCGTGGGAATGACATGTTTTGTAAATTATCAAATCCAATAATCGAATAATCAAGAAGCAAAACATGTCATTATCATAAATAATGAAATCAGTCGAAGCCATAAAATCAAGAAGAATTAATCTAAATTTAATACCAATGAAAACGTCGTTTTCTGGTAGTTTATTATATTTTGGGTGAATGACATGTTTCGCCTGTCTAAGGCATTATTAAATGCCTAAGAGAGGTGAAATTCACATAAAATATAAAATAATAAAACTTCTAAAATTAGTAAACAATATTTTATATGCAGTTTTTTATCATTGTTCAAGAAACAATATTTTTTAGTTCCATTATTTACAATGAACTTCTACCAAGAATTTTCAATTAATAACATTAGATTCATTACCTTAACATAAGGTAAATCCTTTAGAAAACAGACCTATTCGTTCGTATTTATTATAATTTTCTATATTATATTGCATATTACGGTATTGTCCACATTCATGAAACAACTAACCACCGCATTATATTTCCGATGGGGTATGCAAAAAATAGTATTACGCCAAACACTACAGTTCTAATATGTCTCTGTAAATTCCACTACAATCATTTGTGTTCAACGATTATTAAAATTGTGGAGGAGCTATTTCTATGGACCTAGGATAAAGGGTTTTTCTTTCATGAACCTGGGGATAAACGTTACGAAAACTGAATTATTAAAAAAAATGCAATGTTTATTTAAATGGTGTCCAAGACCCAGTCAGTCGATGTCAGCGAGCCTGGCGAAACCGGTCGCTGTCGAAATAAAGACAAAAGTTCAAGTAGTTAAAAAACATCGTTTTATTTCATTATTATTCAAAATAACTTCCATCAAGAGATTTCAGTAAAATCATTTGATCATAATTTATTGTTTAATGAACAAAGATGTAAAACTCCATATTAAATAATTAATACGAATGAAAATCTGTTTTCTAGAAGTTTTATAATATTTTATTTGAATGACACGTTTTGCCTGTCTAAGGTATTATATAATGTCACATTTGACAATGCATTAAACAGGCGAAATATGGCATTCACATAAAATCATCATTCGTATTAATTTAATAATATTATTATTTTAAGGTATATCCATAAACTTGTTATATTTCGCGATGGACGTTTCCGAGATTGTTACAATCTCCAACTTAACTTACTGATAACTACCCAGAAGATTCCTCCGAAACTTCGATCAAGGAATTTAACAAGTTACACGAATATACCCTAGATCCTTTAAAACACATTGCTACCAACCGTGAAAAGCTATAAACGAATAATATTATGAATTAATTTATGAGAAATGAAATAACATAAAAAATATGAAGTTATAAGTACCAACAATGCAAACGTGTTTTAGAGAGTGTCACAAAACCAGTGATGGGTAATTTTTCTCAGTTTTGTTAGAATGTGAAAATTGTCTATAATATAATAGGCAAACACGTTGCTGCAATTGTCATGTTGATATATGTGTTGGGACACAATGAGTATTGATCCTCATTAATATTCACGATACAAATATAAAAGTTATGAAATATTGAGTGACGCCATTTTAATCAGGGGTTTGAATCCAAATCTGCATAATATGCTAAGTGGGACGCGCCGCATATTGGAACTTAAAAATATTGCCGTTTTGTGATCAATGGACTATTCGAAATATGATATCAAAATATTATTATGAATGTATCAATAACATCATGATTAATATGTTTGAAATCTATTTTATAATTAAAACTATATTTGAGATATTTTTTTTCATTGTTTATAATGAATTACATAATAACAGATTTGTATTTAAAATGAATGCGAATGAAAACGTCTGTTTCTGAAATTTTATTATATTTTATGAGAATGACATGTTTTGCCTTGCTAAGGCAATTTTTTTAATGAAACATATCAGTCCCGTAACTGTTACCTTTTCACCAGAGATTCACAAATATTTTTGACGCATAGACCACTTGCCAATTTTTTTTCGTAACTACCTGAATTTAAAAATTCCGAAAACTTTATTTAACCAGTTTTTTAAATAGATATGACTAACTAACTAACTAACCATCACGCCGATTCCCCGGAGGGGTAGGCAGAGAGGATGTATGGCCACATTGTTCTATCCTGGCATAATTCTCGCGCCTCTTCTACATTCACACATCGTGACATGCACGCTCGTCTATTGTTCCTACTTCGAACATAGCCGCCTTTCAGTTATTGATTAATTTGGTCATGCCATGTCTCCCTTGGCCTTCCTCGACTTCTTTTCTCATTCACACTACTTGTATATATATTAATTTTAAACCATTCTTCCCTCATCCATTCGTTCCATATATCCAAACCACCTTAGCGATCCTTTCATAATTTTATTTATCACGCATTCATCAGCCGTACATTCCTTTCTTACTTCATCATTAGATATTATATTATTCATTGTTTTTCCACACGTTCTTCTTAGTGACCTCATTTCTACGGCATTTATCCTACTTAGATATGACAATTAATAAACATTAAAAATTTATATCTCACGCCCTAATATTAAAATCTCAAGAATGGCTTAACTTTTTTTTTCGCTAACATTGACCCTCAGCAAGTAACCTGTGAATTAATAATACATAGTAGTTAATAATCTATATATCTAAAACAAAGTCAAAAATCGTGTTAGTTACACCATTTATAACTCGAGAACGGCTGGACCAATTTTGAAGATCTTTGATTTGCTGGATTTGTCTCCGTTCCGGATAACAGAATAATTATTAAAACATTTGAAATAATCACCGAAATGATTTACAATTAAATAAATTTGTCATACATTTGACTAAATTTGACTTAGTATAAAATCAAAATGGCGTATGTTTTAGTTTCGGTATCGCCCGTAGGAGGTGTATTGTTGATGCCAGATGTCAATGTGAAAGATTTGAAGTTATTTTTGAATCGTCGCCGGGATTTTTGGTTTTCTTTATTAATTTTAGATTAACAATGCCCAAAGTTATAAAAATCGGTATAAGAGAGACTATTCTAAAAGTTAAACCCCTTTTGTGAACGAGAGCAGAGAATATTTGCGCCATTAATTCCATTCGAAAAATATGACAGATGAGTGTTCCGCAGAGATTAAATAACCGATTTATGATTAGTAAATAATAATAAAAATACGTATTGTATATTTTGTATTGATTTTATAGACGAAGACTAGGAAAACGTGACACGATCAAATAAATCAAATATTTAATGTCGGCCATGTGAGGAGTAAGAGAAATCGGCGCGCGTGCATGACACGATGTATGAATGTTGAGGAAGCGAGAGAAATATGTCAGGAAAGAAAAGTTTGGCAGTCCATTCTTTCTGCTTACCCCTTCGGAGAGACGGCATGATGGTTAGTTAGTCAGTTTTTTTTTTCTAAATAATTCTCAAGTTATTTTTTAATCTTGCCATACGCTACGATATTGATATTTATTTATTGTTTTTTGAACAATGATGTAAAACTCCACATTAAATAATTAATACGAATGAAAAAACTTATGTTTTTCTAGAAATTTTATTATATGTTTTGGGGGTATGACATGTTTCGCCCTTCTAATGCACATTTCGCACCGTGAGTGTAAAACCGACTTAAGTGCAAATATATAATTTGGAGATATAGGAGTTTAAAGATTTCATATTGCTTGGAAAAACTGTTTTTTTTTAATTGACCAATGATATTTAATTTTTTTTTTAATTGACCAATGATTATTACTATAAACCGAAAATCATTGGTTTATTAAAAAAAAAAAAATTCAAGCAATATGAAATGTTTAAACTCCCATATCTCCAAACTGCATATTTGCACTTACGTCGGTTTTACACTCACGGTGCGATTTGATAATGCCTTAAAAGGGCGAAACATGTCATACCCCCAAAGAATATAATAAAACTTCTAGAGAAACATTAGTTTTTTATTTCTTATTAATTGATAATCTTTGTTTAAAAGTATATTTAAGTTAATAAATAAGAACATCAGAAAAAATGTAAGTTGGACAAAATGGAGTCTCCGGCCTAAACGTTCCCTGCGGCGCTCGGGTCCATATAAAACCATATTGCGCGCACTGAGGCGACTTCAGCAAATGGCATCGAGAGCGGAAAACGGTGTTGCCATTTAGCGCCCCTCCCTAGTTAATGACTCGTTCATTGAGTGAAATAAATGCGCGGACATAGATCTGGCTCTTTGTTAATTACGGTCAAAGGACCCAGCGGAGAAAGAACTGTTCTTCAAGTTCAAAATGGCGGCCACTCACGGCCCCTCCGGCTCTGCGCGGCTATATGACGCTGGTTAATTGTCGCAATTATTACGTTTCACGTGTTTCTGCATAGGAAAATCTTAAATATCCTTTGCCTTTGTGCCACGTAAAGACATCCTTATTGCAGGTATGCAGCGAGAGCATACAACATAACTTTTTCCTTTCTAACTAACCATCACGCCGTCTCCACGAAGGGGTAGGCATAAAGAATGGACTGCCACACTTTTCTTTCCTGACATGTTTCTCTCGCTTCCTCAACATTCGTACATCGTGTCATGCACGCGCGTCGATTTCTCTGACTCCTCACGTGGCCGACATTCAATATTTGATTTATTTGACCGTGTCACGTTTTCCTAGTCTTCGTCTATTTCTAGTTCCATTTATATAGTTAACATATTTTTTTTTACATTTATTTCTTCAGTCATTCTTTCCAAATGTCTAAACCATCTTAATGATCCATTATTTTGTTCATAACACCATCATTCGCACCGCATTCACTTCTTATATTTTCATTCGACACTCTATTAAACACAGATTTTCACACATTCGTCTAAGAGATTTAATTTTTTTTAAATAATTTTCATTTCTCCTTTCTGCTCAAATCGAATTCTTTTTCTTTTTTTCATAATAAAAAATGGCGATTTCCAATAGTAGTTTTTATGATTGATACATTTTGCCTTTTAAGGGGATAATCTATGCAAAGTAATGATTACGAATATATAATCGATACATAAAGGTACATAATTTTTGGTGGATATTTATTTCTGTATAGGTCCAGGTTTCGTTAAAAAAATATTGTAGAAACGCTACGTTAGGACATTACCAAATAAGGAAAAAAATATATATTTCCGATATAACTTATGAAAACATCTTGAAATCAGAAGTTTTACAAAATATTAAATAAATGTTAAATTGAACCTCATTTTTTATTTTGTAACACAACACTATTTAAAATAAAAAATAAATTTAATATTAAACAAACATATTTCAGGGCACAGAAGCCCTTCATCAGTGTAGTTATAATAATATAATAGATTTTTATTTAATATATGTGCACCATTTAAAAATAACATTTTGTGTTAAATTATTTTTATTTTGTTATTTTATTTTATATCATTGTATTTTATGTTATTTGTTTTA